>VZTZ01004703.1:162661-252602 GCA_013400955.1 Drymodes brunneopygia
CTGGGCACTGGAACAGCTCCCCAGGGCAGTGGTCACAGCACCAAGCCTGACAGAGCTCAAGGAGCATTTGGACAACTGTCTCAGACACATGGTGGGATTGCTGGGAATGGTGCTATGCAGGGCCAGGAGTTGGACTCAGTGATCCTTGTGGGTCCCTTCCACTCATTCTGTGATCCTGTGAAATGCTACTTGACCAAAGATTTATACCAGGACAGGGTCATAAAGTAATAGTCATATATTATTCTGTTTAAATTTGTGGTATAGGTTTAATTGGAGATCTTAGCGAAGCTTTTACACCCTTGGAATTATAGCACTTTTGTAGCTGACATTGAAGTTAAGTAGAACAAAAATTAATTTCCTTTGCGCAGAGGTTTCATCTAACTTTGGTTTTATTTGTAAAAATCAGTTACCTAAATGCTATTTTAAAGGAATTGTATCAATCAAGCTACTGCTCATTCTGAAGCTTGTTCTGTCATTATTTTTTCTGTTTGAAGAAGTATTTTACCAGATCTGACATCACTTTTCTTTAGTCCGCAGCATCATTCTTGGACTGGTTGAGTAAAGTCTTTCTGGTGTTAATATCACTTGGCAGATATGCAGAAATCCTAGAGAGATGTGGAGTGGTACTGTCAGTATTTACATAATTTTTCAGAAGTTCAGAGTTGTAATGTGTGCTCTATGTTCTAATTCTCCTGTGATAAATCTAGAAAAAAGATTGGAAGTGTTTAAACTTTAAAGAAAGTGTAGTTGGTAATGGACAAATTTGAGTAGAAGTGTTAATTCTTTTTGCCTTGCAGCCTGAGTTCACTGCCACGGTCAAGTTGATCCATATGCCTTATGAAAACAGCAATTCTAATTATCCCAAGAGCTTAATTTTCTGGCCTGAATATTCAAGTCTCATACTACGATAGAGCTGACTCTCATTATCTAAGTTTTATATGTCAGATTACATTCCCTTACCAAAACCATGCTTTGAGAAGGATGCAACACATGGAACTTGTTCTATTTAAATTGTAGTTCATCCTTAAATAATCCTCAAGAAAGATGGAAGGTGTAATACAAACCTATTTTAGAAGCCGAATTTAGTTTTGGCTGGGAGATAATTTTTCTTTTCTTACAGTCTTGTTTTCACTTGCATTTGGAAGTGTATATCAACGGTCTTACCTTTACTGCTGAAGAACACAAATTCAGTGCATTTAAAGCTGTGTTAAATTTCTTATTTTTAATGTAGATAATACCCTTCAGAACCACTATTAATGAAACTTTATACACATGTATTTATATGCTTATAAAAATAAAATTGGATACTTACCTTCCCCTAGGCAATGGCTTAGGCTGGATGCTGACTGGATAGAAAGTCATGGCAGGAAAAAACTGGATGGTTGTTGAAGGAGGAAGAGTCAGCAGTGTTTGTGTGCCTTTTCAGTGAAGGCCAGCTCCAGCTGGGATGTCCCAGGAAATGTGTGGTCAGCAGGCTCAGGGATTCTTCCCCTCTGCTCAGCACTTGGGGGTGCTGTGCCCAATTTTGGGTTCTTGGTGTAAGGCAGACAAGGAGATGCTGGAGTGAGTCCAGTGGAGGGCACGGGGGTCCATGATGGATGTGGTGGGATCCACTTTGGGGTTTTGCAGGCCCAAGTGCAGGAGGCTGAGGGAGTTACCTGGTGGCAGAGTGTAGAGTGAAGGCAGTGGGGCTCATCTGGGAAATGCACAGTAAAAAATAATGACAGAATCCCAGAATGGCTGAGACTGGAAGGCACATGTGGACAGCATCGTTGTTCCACCCTGCTCAAGCAGTCAGGCGTCCAAGATCGTGTCCAGTTGGCTTTTGAGTGTGTTTAAGGTGGGACACTCTACAGCCTCCTGGGAAACTCTCATCCTGTGCTGGTTTTGGCTGCAGTGAGTTAACTTTATTCATAGTGGCCGGTGTGAGGCTATGCTTTGGATTTGTGCTGGAAACAGGTTCATTAATGAGGGATGTTTCCTGATGTTCAGAGGGAGCCTCCTATATTTCAGTCCATGCCCATTGGCTGTCACTGGGCACCACCCAAATTATGAGCAGTAGGAACAAGCTGGAAGATAAGAAACTGCAATCAATATTAGGGAGTTTCTTGTTCATAAGGGAGGGCACTCAGACACAAAATGGCTGCTCGGAGATGTTGCAGAATCTCTATTTTCAGAATCTGGCTTGATGAAACAACCAGCTGTAATTTAGCCCTGTGTTAAGCGGGGCTGATCAGAGAACCTCCAGAGATTTCTTCTCAGCTAAATTATTTTATGCTATATGACATGGTTTAATTTATGCTGTGAGCACATATCTTTGTGGAGACCTTCATCATTCATACCTTTATTTTTTTTATGAGTCACATTTTCCAATGTACAGGTGATTATTAGGCAATTAGCAGTCTGCATTTCTATTTGATAATTTAAAGAAATGCAAACATTTCCCTGAATAATAAAGGACACTTGTTTGTTTTTCATCAGCTGGCTGAACTGGTCACAGTGGTATTACTGCACTGGTATCAACTGGGATTAAAAAGATGAGGAAAATACTAAAAATAGCAAGTAAAAAGTATTTATTGAGAATGGATGTCTGAATTTATGAAATCTTCTGTATTAAGAAATCTGTTTTGAGACAATTTTCCTTTCTTCATATTGAGTGGTGGCTCATAGGGTTGTTAGTAACAACTGTGTGACCATCATTTCCCTGTTCCAGTTCTATGGAAGTGCATTAGAATGAAGCTGAACTCCAGCAGCTCACACAGATTATTTGTGTGCTCTTGATTGCCGTGTGTTCTTTTTTTTCCCTCCTTGAAAAATGATTTTTGATTCTGCTCTTGCTTCATGTACTTTGAATTCTAGGCATCACTTCATGTTTTATAGCAGCCTTTTCAAGATTGTTGCTGTTGTGCTTTTATTTGTAGTGTTCTAGGGGGGAGGGAGGTCAAAAAATGTCACACTGTCTGTCTCCTGTGTGCCACAGAAGTTCATTTTCAGCTTCATGCAAGAAAAAAAAAATTTGAAATTCTCTGTGTGGATGTGACAAAGTGTTTCTGAGGACAAGTGTTCAAATGCAATATTGTCAAGCTATTTTTAGCCTACTGCTGTCCCTATAGTGCTGTTTAAAGATTCAGCTCAGGCTGCTAATAGATATATTTATAACCATTCTGTCAACTGCCACAGCATGAGTGCTGTTACAGATGATAATTCTATTCTTGGAAGCAGTGCCATGGTTACCAGTCCCTGAGCTGCTCAAATAGAAGCTATACATCTGTACACACTTAGTAACATTTTAATATCCCAACACGTTTTCACACTGCAAGAAAGAACAAAGCTAGACATGATAATCAAAGCAATGATACATGCAGAAAAGCACATGAAAATTAAAATCAGAAAGAAAATACAATAACTTCTTGAGTATTGCATATTCTGAAGTCTGGGTGTGAAACAAACTGTAAAAGGGTTTCTTACTGCATTTTACTGGTGTTTATTGTTAAGCAGTTTGATTTCAGTGGGCTTTATTTCGTGTTGAATTGGGAATGGATTGGCACCAAGTACAGCATGAATGTGTGTAGGTATGTGCTCAGCACTGTAGAAAGTCATTATGCTGATGAGGTTAGTGTTGGGCCTTTGGAGAAATAACAGAATTGTACTAAATTAGTGTTTCATCTGCATTGTGGTGAAGTTTGATGTCAAAGGTTTCTCGTGGCTGGACATTTGTGTGCTCCAAGCGTGGGTTCGTGAGATGCTCTTTGCTGAGGAGCCTCAGCTGTGGCTGGCGGTGCTGCCTGGCACCACCTGAGGCTGTGGAAGCCTTGGATACTCCTTCCTTTGGGCCTAAACTCCATGTGATCCAAGGTCCTCTGCAGCTTTCTTAGTCTGACTCCCCATCCCTGGGAGTGCTCCATGATTCTGTGACTGTTTGGGGTAAATATTTGCAGAGTGTTAATACAGAGCCAGGGACTTGGCTGCTTTGTTTGCTTTGTCTGAGCACGGAGGAGGCTGAGAGTGTGACTGGAGTGAGGACATCAGGTCCCACCTTTGAACAGACTCTGTTTGAAGTGCCTGCCCTGCAAGGAGCCTGCAGCTCTGTGGCATGACTGAAAAAGACACCAGAGAAGAAAGCATAGACCCGCATGGTAGTGGAACCATCAGGGCTTTGGAGATCTTTGGTTTATTTTTGTTCTGCTTGTGCTGTCAGGTTTGCAGGGAATTGCACTGTGGGGCCATCAGTAGCATTAAAAGGCTCTGAATAATGATTGTACAGGGCTTGGGATGATTTGTTATCATCCACCATGCTGGAAAGAGATGACCCAGTCTGGTTTTACTGCTGTGGAGTTGGGGAAGGGGCTTCTGTGATTCATGGACAGCAGTGGTAGATTGTAATTTGCCATTAAATTTGTTTGGTACAGATTTAAAAAAAGCTATACTTTTATACAATGACTGTAATCATAAAAAGATCAGTGTGTGTTTTTTAATGCATTGTCATTGTCACCGAATGTATCAATTTGCTGCTAGACATTGGACATGGAATACATATCACACCTGCCTGAAAAATGGAAACTAAAGTTAACTTTGTTTTTGTAGGAAGATTAATATTTAGAAGAAGACAGCACTGGTATTAAGAGATTTCTTCAGCCATGGTGAAGTTTTAATATAATCAAAAGGAAGTCTGTTTTCACAATGTGCATAATGTAAATTGTAGAATTCATTGTTGCTGAATGTTAGGAAGGCCATGCCAACAGACAGGTTCAACATGGAACAAGAGAAATGGAAAACTGGATTTCCTAGATAGCCTGCTGTCAGATGATCCAAGGGCAGTGTCTGTGCTAAAAACTTGTTGTTGAATACTGAGTATAGATGAGCGTGATGATTGTTTCTTGCCTCACTCATCATATTTCTCCTCAGACAGGTACTGCTGTCCAGTGTAGGATGCAGAGCTATGGGAATGCCTGGTTTGTTCCAGTAACAAAAGTTGTATATAAGACTCAGAGCTACAGGGCTTTGCAAGACTAAAGGACTTTGTTACAAAAAATCAGAAGTGGTCACAAGTCATCCAATATATCAGGAAGCATTTTGCTGATAAATGTTCACTGCTCAGAGGAAATTTTCTTTTACTATTTTTCAGGCTTCTTGCTGTTCTGTTAGGTGGGTTTTATCAAATCTCATGAATTTGCTGAGCAGTTTATTTTTTAAAAAAAGACAGTGCAGTGGCTTGTTCCTTAATTTTGCTTTATGTACGGTTTTCAACAAAACCTTCAGAATTGCTGAAGTAATGCAGGTGTTTTTATGTAGCTGATAGCAGTTACAGGTTTAACTGGTGTTCTTGGCAATAACTTTTGTTTAATTAGTGCTCTCTGTCTTCTAATAGCGAGGATAGGGAGGAGTGGACAAACACAAACACAGATTTTTTTCATGGGTTTGCTCAAAATTTTGCACCAGAAATGTGAATCATGCTGCAGTTTATCTTTCTTGTTCAATACTAGAATTATGATGTGCCTGATTGTGTCTAGAAATGCAGCAGATACCCAGCTTCTTGTGGGAGAACTTGGTGTTGGTCCTGGAAAGGTATAGGAAGAAAAAATGTCTGAAGAGGAAGTTATAGTAAAACCCGAAAAATTTGTAAAGATGATGCTGGAGGGCATGAAAAAGTGTCTGGGTAGAGAGGGGAATTCTGAAGGAAAGTGTTACTTTATTGCTGAGTAGCATTCCATAGATGGCATCCAGGTGTGATTTTTGAAGTGATGCAATCAATTTTTCTTGAAGTCTGGTGAAGGACAAGGGGTTTTTTTTCACATTGAAGGGACAAAAGTTTTGAGATTGGTGACTCAGGAAGGTTCCTGATGATGGAAAAAAGAAGATAATATTCTATCTAAAGGAAAGACAAGGAGGCAGCTTTGGGGTTGCATAGGTTGCTCAGCCTCATTTGAGTTTTTGATGAGATGATGGAGCTTTTCCAAATAAGTGAAAGAGAAGAACACAGTGGAGCACAATCAGTGTGGAGTTACCAACCTCAGCTCAAGCTTGACTGACCTGTTTGTCTTCTTGGCAGAAAGGGCTGATTCTTTGATGCTGCTGAGGCTGATACCATCCAATATATCAAAAATCCAGATGGTGAAACAGAATGTGTCCTCAGCAAATTCCTGGATGAGACTTGAGTGTTGAGCAAACATTGTAAGTGGTAGAGATTGAGTGCAGAATTATCTTGGGAAATTTGAGGCTGGGACCAATAGGAATTTTAGAAGTTCCAGAAGGAGAAATGCAAAATTCCAACAAAATGGTCTTTGTAGTCATAGTGGATGCCAACTTTAATATGAGCCAGGAGTGCATTCTCACTGGGAATAAAGGACAGCTATTCCTGCTTCTTTATATTACGGAGTGTTTCGGAGTCCTTTGTGAAGGTAGAAAAGTTTGATCATTGTCAAGTTCTCAAACACGTTCCATCTACTTCCTGCAAACATGTGGGAATCACACTGGGTTTATTGCTTAATAGCATGGTATTGCCAAGGGGGGATGTGCAGCACAAGTGCTGTGTTTGGTTTCACTGGCCATGAGAGATGGTTGCCAGGTCTCCATGTTATCTTAGTGTTTGGCAGATTTGTGCTTTAATTACTCCCTTTTTTATTCTCTTCCAGACAACGGAGTTATTTGAAGCAGTTGTTTCTTCTCTTCCAGAAGCTTTCTCATGGAATTTTTTAGACTCCTGCCAACTGTGCCTTTTATGTGAGACTGCAAAGGAGGTTGTGACAGATTGGTTTGCAGTTTCATCAATATGCTGCTAATACTAATTTTTCCATCTCTCGTTCATGAAACACAGATGGTCAGGTTTTCTAGATGATGAGTGTGTTAATGAAATTGGGTTTTGGCTAAGAGCGTTGGCTGAAACTCATCCTAACTGAAGCAGATGCCACAGGTTGACTAAGTGGAAAAGATGAAAAGGTAGGAATTTTGTTTCTTCAGGAAGGTGTTTAGCTGCATTCAACTGTTAAGACATAGGGTGCTTGGCTTAGGTTGTTGCTTTTGCTTTCCAGATATGAAGAAGAGGCATCAAATCATATTTCCTAATGTCAATTTTAAATGCAACTTGCTATTTTTATTTTACTGATGAGATGTGGGCTTTAGGTGGTGGCATCAAATGCCATTTTTGTGGCTTTGTCTTTGGGTGCATTGAATGCCAGTCACCAATAGTATCTGTGATACAGCACGTACCTTCCTGTTTGGTGTTCTGCAAAGAACACATTCTATACAGCCTTTTGCAAAGAGCATCACCTCTCAGAATGGGTTGGATTTCTGCTTGGAGTCCTCAAGCAAACTTTCTTTGCATTTGTGTATCTCAGTTTCCTGTTTCCTTGACTGAGAACAGACAGAATTCTGAAGATACAGTTTGTAGATTGAGTTGCTGTCATTCATCCTCTGCTTGGCATATTAGTTGCTTTCCATTTAAGAAATAATAATTTCCATCACTCACTCATTGACAAGTGTGCATGGTTGACAGCAGTTCATATCCCCTTGGACTGAGATGTTCAGGATGATGTTGTTTTTGGTAGCACATAAATGCCTACAAGTCTCAAGCAAATACCTGGGAGAAGCCCTGTATTTGAACTGAGATTTAAAAGATATATGAAATGATATAAAAAGCTCAGTAACCCTAAAATATTACTTAGTTTCTGAAAACATTGCTGACTTCATAAAGGGGTATCCAATTCCATGTATTGGAGCCACACATCAAGAGTTCCACCCATGTGTGCACAGAAATCAACCATTTTCAGGCAACTGTGGCTGAAATTTTTCATGTCCTTAGACAAAGTGAAAATTTAATTTGCAAAGCATTGCGTGACAGGCCATGTCTGGTTTCTGTGGTGATTTTTTTTTTGTGATCTCTTTAAAAACTGGTATAGAACATTGACAATTATGAAGGGATCCAAGGGATCAAGTCCTGTAATTCCTGAATGCTGTGGAACAAGTTGAAACCTCTGAAACCCATTCTTTGGAAAAGAGGAGGAACATGATTCTCTGCAGATATGGGCCGTGTTTTTGGATGTTCTGCCTAACGTCACAAAGGCCTTTCTCTTCATTGTGGTCTTCTAAAGAAGATTGATGGACTACTTGGTCAGATTTCTTGGAGGTCATGAGTTAACTGAATGGGGTTCTCAAAACATTTTTCTGAATGTCCTCTGATAGTGACACGTAAATTTTGGCATACACATCCACTCTTCCAGGAACCTTGAGTTCCCTGATACATATTTTTCTTGGCACTGTTGTATTGCAAGAGAAATGCTGCAAATGATTGGTTGTCCCACTGCCCCATTCCTCTTAGTTTCAAAAATCCATCATTAGCAAGTTCTTGTTTGTCTGAAAATTTGTGGCCATCTCAGCATTTATCTGGTCCATCTGTATTTAAGAGAAGATTATTGCTGCCAGACTCCTTGTAAAGACTCATCATGGTTTTTTAGGCTGTTGGTTTTAGGATTGTTTGTGGAAGCACTGCTGATGAAAGCTGAATGCTCCATTATGAGAAAAGGGAGTAAGCTGCTTCAGAAAGCTCTGACTCATAAATGCAAGGAACTAATTTTTATAGCCTTAATGAAAGGACATCCATCTTTCTTCTTGATAAAAGAGCAGCCAAGAATACTCTGGTTACTTTAATGTGCTGGGTAAGCAGATCAGTGCAAAAAGTATGTGTTTTACCAAGGCAGAAGTAATTTGACATAGAGCAACAGTGCTGCTTTAGGCAGATGGAAGTTTCCAAAAGATTAGAGAAAGCAGGCCTGTCCAAGATCTGTGACAAAAAATTATCCTTTCCACAATCCAGAAATCTCATGGGTTTCTTGTGTCCTGCAATGTTACCTTCCTAGTGGATGCTGAAAGTTTTTTGTCCTCCATTAGAAGGAGGTGGGAGGTGCCTTTGATTTGTTTCAATAAGACTTTGTCCACTTCAGGGTGAGTCAGTCTGTGTTAGCGTCCCCAAATCAAGGAATGCACCAAGTTAGAAGAGACCACAGTGAGTGGTCCAACCTCCCTGCTCAGGCAGGGTCATCACAGAGCATATGGCACAGGATTGTGTCCAGACAGTGCTGGAATATCTCCAGTGAGGGAGACTCCACACCCTCTTTGAACAAACTGTTCAGTGCTCGGTCACTGCACAATAAAGAAGTTATTCCTCACATTCAGGTGGAACTTGTGTGCATCAGTTTCTGCCTGTTGCCTCTTATCCTATTGCTGGGCACCACTGAGAAGGTCCATCCTCTGAAGCCCTCCTGAGACACAGTGATAAAGGCCCCTCTCAGATGCTTCTTCTTGAGGCTGAATGGGCACAACTCTCAGAGCTTATCTTCATAAGAGAGATGCTCCAGTCCTTTAATTATATTTTGTTGTTCTCCAGTGGACACACTTCAGGAGCTCTGTCTCTCTTGTCCTGAGGAGCCCAGAACTGGACACAGCACTCCAGATGCCCTTCTCTAGGGTTGAGTAAAGGGACAGCATCAGCTCCCTTGACCTATGGCAATGCTCTTCCTAATGCACCCCAGGATGCCATTGGCCTTCTTGGCCACAAGGGCACCACTGGCTCACAAATACTGCAATGACTTCTGATCCAGGATGAGCCTATAGAAGATATTCCCTATGCTGTTCCTTCTGCTTCCTGCAGCTGCCTGTGGGTCACCTGTGGGAAGCAGGAGGATGCATGGGATGGAGGTGGCTGTGTGGGCACAGTGTCCCTCATGTGCCACCAAGCCCAGGCCTGGCCCCAAGGCAGGTGCTGGCCATGGCAGCCAGGCTGGGCTGGGTTCCCAGCTGTGCTCGCTGCCTCTGGGCCATTGCTGTGCCTGAGCCATCCCAGGGCTGGCCCCTCCCCAGAGCAAGGCCTGGTGCCAGGCATGGCTGTCTCTGCCCCAGGGCTTCCCCCAGGTCCCACTGCAGGCTGTCCCTCCATCCCTGTCCCTCACCTGTCACTGCTGGTCCTGCAGGGGCTGCCCCTCACGGGGCTGCCCGTGGGCATTCATCTCCTGCTTCTTTGACATTGTGGGAGTGCTCTGGTGAACACTGGCCACAAACACCCAGGGGAGCTGCTGCCTCCTGAGAAGCTGCTGCCTCCAGATGAGCTGCTGCCTCCTCAGAGCGCTGCTCTCCTGCGAGTGGCCACTGCAGGGGTTTGGTGCCCTCTGGGTCACTGTGTGGACCTGCATCACAATGACCTCTGGGCACAATGTCACCACGAGTCACAAAGGCCTGGTGGTGAAGTGCCTGATGTCCTTGCTTTTGTTGCACTCATGGTATGGGAGAAGCCCCAGGACAGGCATGGCAGTACCCGCTTGGGCTGGGATCTCTGTTCCCCCTCCTGCCATTGTCTTTTGATGCTCAAAAGCATTCAGAGGAGTTGTTTCCCAAGAGCCTCCTGGCAGTGACTGGAAGGTTCTGTAAAGGATATTTTCTGACGTAATTACCAATAAGAAATATTACAGGGAAGTAGCAGAGATGAGTTTTTCCTTGATCATTCTTACATTTTTGTGTTTTGGTATACTTTTAACAGTGTGTCTTTTTATACATTTTTGGAACAGAACAGTAGCAATGTTTTTTTCGATAAATGCTTGAGGGAGAAATGCCATGCTTGTCACAGAACGAGAAATGTACTGAATAAAGGTTAATTACTTTGTGAATCACAAAATAACTGAAAGCACAGATGAATGCACCATGACGACTAACTTTTAAAGTAGGATCAGAGTTGACCTGAAAGGCTGAAAAGAACAGTGAAAATGCAGTTTTCCAGACTAAGAAGTGACAAGATAGCAGGGCTGTGGTTAGTGTCCTGTATTTTAAAAGCTGTGCTATCTTTTATAAAGAATATTATCTTTTGTGTCATATTTCAGAACATTTTGCTTAGCAATTTTTAGACAATTATCAGTAACATCTTTATGTATTTATTTACCGCATTATTAGACTGCAATGTTTTAAACATTGCATAAGTATTGTTGCACTAAGAGGTTTTGGTAATAAATTCATCTGTAAGAAAAGACAGTGTCCCAGCTGTATAGAAGTGTTTATGTCTGCAGACTATTTCAAGTGCTAGATGACTACCCCTTAAAAAAGAAAATAATACTACTTTTTAAATATTTGATGAGAAAAATGTGCATGCTAGTTCTGGTCGTTGTATTAGTCACTCACCTGCTGAAAGTTGTAGGAATGGTATTTAATGTTACCAGTAACATTAGCGTTTTCTTTTAATATTTTAGTTTCATGTAAATCTTTCTGGTACTTGGTGTTTCCTTGATCTTTTGAATGGTTAACATAGTAACATATTCAAAGTTTAGAACCTGAAAAATTGCAGATTTTGTCACAGATGGGAGATTGCTGATGTTACACAGCATTATTAAAAACTTATACTTTATATTTTTCATTATTTGCTCTGTCATCTTCCTTCCCATTGTGAGGTGAAGTTATCTGGTCTGTAGCTGCCAAACACATTGATGTCCTTTTTGCAGCTGAGACCTAAGTCAGAAGAACCTAAATTAATTTCAAATTACTGGTTAACCAAAAGTGAATGTTAGATTCTTTTATGTGTATGCCATTAAGATAAGGTAGCTTCAGTTAATAATACTGCTTTATGATAAGCTTTTGTGGGATAACATTTTTAGAAAGCTTCCTATTTGACCTAATGGGAAAGCAGATTGCCTGGAGAAAGTAGGATTTCGGTTAGTTTTTTCTCAGTTTCAGTACTGACTTCTTAAACAACTATTCCTGCTGCAATTAATGAATTTTCCTGTCCATGTTTGTACAAGAGATACCAAACAAATCACAGAAAGTAGAGTTGGGAGGGACTTCAATAGGAAATCCAGTCTCCCTCCTGCTCCCTCAGAGGTTGCAGAGAAGCAGTGCCTTGGCCCTTCTGGAAGAATATCTGGTGATAGAAGCTCCACAGACTGCATTTAATTATCCCCAGCCTTTGCTCTTGCAGGAAACCATAGAAAACTCTTCCTCTTTTCTCTGTGAGTTCTTCCTCTTCATGTTTTTCCTGTCCACAGTGGAAGCTGTTCCCATCCTCTGCACAATGAACTTTTGATGACCTAATAGCTGTTATTTGGTGTTTCCTATTGAGATTGAGTTTTACAAGTTAGAAGAAAGGATTAAATAGGAAATAACTAAATTTTAATCCAAATCTGTGTCACTAGTTCAGTTGTTGGCTTTGGGAGAGACATATAATACTGTCATTTCAGGGAAAACTTGATTGAAGATGAAGGTCTGCTACATCTGGCTGAGCACAGCTAAATTCATTTCCTGGGGTGGAGTGAGTTTCAGTTCTAGTCACAAAGCTGTTTCAGATGGAAGACAAAACTGAATTTTAAAAAAGAATGCTGTAACTAGAAACTATGGTCCATACTCAGGCAGCTTTCATGGATTAAAATACTTTAAATCAGCTTCTGGCATTCTGTAACATTTGGGTTGACTTGGCAAATCTCTAATATCAGAATGACTTCGTAAATTGAATAATGCCTTAAAATGTTGTGGTTTTTTGCCATCAGTTGCAGGTGTAATGAACTAATTCATGAAACTCAAACTGATTCTAGGAGCAGTAGAATTGTTAAAATTTCTGCAATTGTGGTATTTCTTCTAAAAAGGATTTTAAGAGGTATGGTAAGAAGGAAGGTCAGTGAGCACTATTAGTATACAAGTGGAGAAAGTGTGGGTGAATTCTTTGCTCATCTGTGGTACAGAGTTTAGAATGCCTTTACTTCCTTGGGTGTCATGCAGTCATAATTTATTTTAAGGCTTTATTCAACAGGGCATTTATGTTTTTCTTTAGGCTGTTACAGACTGAAGTACCATGTGGCAGATGGGTCACCAAGCAATAAAAGAATTGAGAAAACAAATGAATGTTATAGTATTGGAGCTTGAGAAAAAAAACCATAATTTTTTTCTCCCCTTAATTTAAAAAAAATTTTCACTAAACTGTAAAAGGTAGGAAATCTGTGGAAGACTCTGATTTAAAAAGCATGACAAATTAATGCTAAATTAAAGACATTTGTTGTTAATTACCTGGAGGAGCAGTCCGAAATGCTGACAGACACAGTAGGGGCGATAAATACAGTGGACATGTGTGTACCAAGACAACCAGTAACTTACTGATCATGGAAACTCAGTTAGGCACAGAGTTCCTTAAATAAATAGTTTGGCCTTTAGTATATGGATTCATTATTCATAACTTCCATTTCATTCAGGTTTTTTTTTTTTAACTTCTATGATCAGTTTCAACTGCATTAATTGATTACAGTTTCTAAAACTTGACTACTAAACAGGGATATGAAGTTGAACAATACATTCTCCCATCTCTTTTCTTTATTCTTCCTTCTCAAGATCCTAGATATTGTTGAATTGAAATGTTAAATTATGTACAGCAGTTCCTTGCAGAGATGAAATGGTTAAAGGAATGTATTGGTTGCCTATAGATAGGTATTTTGTTTTTTCAACTATTGGTGCTTTGAACATGGCCAAGTTAGCAGTGTATACCTGAAGTGTGGGAAGATGCAGGATTTATTTTATTTATACATGGTATATAGGTTTATTAAGTTTATTTTTACTACTTGTAAAGTAAAGATTTAAGTGCACTGAGCACTAGTTCTGTTATCTTTTGTAGAAATTGGCTTAATGATGGGGACATTTTAATTCAAAGAAGACTGATTTTTCTTTTTTCTTAATTTAAAGTAATAGAGTGATCTACATGGAGGTGATTATTCAGTTTGCCGTAGCAGGTATTTTATTAAGTTTTAACCTTGCACTGAATATATTAAGTGATTTACTACACATGAAACCATTTCTTTCTAATTACTATTAGTTATAAATATTTTAGAAGACACTATAACTGATACACTCTCGACCAAAATTGCCTTCCTAAGTCAGTAATTTGGAAGTTGCAAGGGTTTTTATAGTAACAGTGGAAAATTTTATTGAGGATGAAACATTCTTAACCGTGAAAACTCTCCATGCATTTGATAACGTACGAAGGAAAATCTTGGGGGTTTTGTGATGGCTTTTTGTCTTTTCAATGTTTTCTTGGGAGGAAAGATTTATTACAATGGATCTTTTAGTGATGTCCAACCTGTCCAGGTGTAGCCCATGAGATCAGTGTTTCAGCAGAGTTTGGAGGCTGTGCTGTATGTTTTACTGTAACTTTTTTAGGTGTTAGTCCTTCCACATGTTGTTACACGTTTTTCAATTAGTCTGGGTTTATATGAAGGCTGATGGTATCCTGTAAAGTCTTTAGCATTATTTGAAGTTACTGTCCCAAATCTCAGCACTCACCTGATTTGCATGTCACTTTTTGATGTTCTGTACATAATTACTCAAGATAACCTAGAAAAACATAACTTTTTCCTGTGTAGCCATGTTTGCATTACGTGCACAGTAATATTAATGTATCTTTTGTTTGATTTCCAGATGTAAAATGGTGAGATTTTGTTGGTACCAAGGACATATTTAGTTGGGTTTAGTGGATTCAGCTATAATATTGTGATCACAGTTGACATTTCTGAGTAGATTTTTTTTTTCTGGTTGCTGAAATAATCAGGTGCATAGTTATTGCCATATAGGAGCAAAAAGTGTTTAAATTACTTGCAAAAATAACAAATAAAAACTCTCTGGAGATTCTAGCTATACTGTGGAAAAGTTAAAATTTTGATTAAGCAGGCTTTGAACAGAAACCATTTAAATGCATATTTATAATGTACATTTTTGTACATCATGAAATGCTCAAGGCTGGAACCTTTTTTTTTTTTTTTTTCTAGNCAACCTCTTGCCCCTTCCACTATCCCAGGTTGCTCAGAGCCCCATCCAGCCTGGCCTGGAACACTTCCAGGGATGGGGAATCACAATCAACCAGCTTGCTGCTGGTTTTGTGTTGGACTTTGTACCTCTTGAATCATGTTGCCTTGGGATGGAGGATTCAATTGATGCTCTGCTAAAAGTCTGTTTCTTTGGCTATCCAGATATGATTTTTCACAGGAACCTTGAGTTCTTTTATTTATTTATTATTATTATTTGTCTGTTCTGGTTCAGTGGCTTACACTGCTCTCCTTTTCTGTCCTGTGATAGTTGTCTCTGGGCCATAACTTTGTAGGAACTTCTTTCATTAAATGTACTTACTGCCTTTTAATTTATTTTTCTCTCAATTTTGTTGTCCATTTGACAGTTTGTGTTGGTAGTTTTTTTGAGAGAGGACTAATTGGGAGTTATACAGATGTTCAATTATATTTCAGTCACTAGAGTTATTGGAAACAGTGTTTATTGGCTATGAGCTTGCTTAACAAAACCATTAAAACCTCCAGTTTCCAGATCCTGTTTTTGTCTTAATATTGTATTATGTCTCTTAATCCTTTAAGATGCACACTGGTTTTGTCTTATATAATAATATGATATCTCTCCAGAGAATGGGAGACAGGTGTAATGCTTCTAAACCAATATTCTGGGAAATTCATTGAGCCTGCTTTCTTTTCTGCTGAGTTGCTTTGTCTTTTTGAGACTGCACATTAGCATCCTGCAAGATTCCACGGGACTGCCTGGCTTTGGCCTGTGCAATATTGCCCTGGGCTGTGATTTCTGCAGTGGCAGTGCCACATCCCAATTCAGCCAACTTCAATAGGTTTGGGACTCACTTTACTCCAAGATCTTAGGGTTTTGTAGATGTGAAAGGTCAAGCAAACACCAGGTCTAAAGTACAGGCTTGGTTGTGAAAAATCTCACTAAGTTGTTGCGTTGAAGAAAAGTAGTTTTTAAATAGCATGACAGCATCAGAACATAAATTTGATGAGCAATGTAATTAGATACATTTTCACTAGCCTGCTTAATTATTAGTCAGTATTAACTGATTATTGCATTAATATTACTCCAGGAATTGTTTTAATGGCCTGAATTTTAAGTGCCCTTGCCTTGAAGGACTAAGGGAATGGGTCAGAAAGACCTTGTGAATGAGCATCTGGCAGAGGAGAATAGGACTCTTCTCTTGAGTTTTATCTAAGATCGTTGACAAACACAAAGGTATTTTACAAAGTTTTTTGAGGCTGAATGTCTGATTTTGAAGTAATTTTCTTCGTATCAAGGTGAGCACCTCAAACATAGTGATTCTGCTTTCCTGTAAATAACCTGTCAGACTTTTGGAGATGTAGTGAACAAGTGAAAAATAAGGAATGTTTCTCCATTGCGTCTTTGAATATCAAGAGAAAGTTGAAGCTTTGAACTGCCTCTAACAAAAACTTCAGACACTTCTTTGTTTTAGAAAATGAGGCAGACTGTTTGAATGTCATTAATAGAGCCTGTAGTTGATCCATCAGGTGAGCAAGCAGTGAGCTTCTGATCCATCAGGTGAATTCAACCTGGATACCAAGGAGTAGGCAATGAACTTCTGGGGAGCAGAGATGAAGTTCTGCTTGGATGTGCTGTTCTTGTCAGGTGAATGTGATGGTTCCACTCTCAAAGTCCTCCATCTTGCTTTCTTATTTTCTGTCTTTCTTTCCTCCTTTATGAAAAAAACAAAAAAGTTGAATTATCGCTTTGGATCCCAACATTTAATTTTGTTTGTATTTTAATGTTGCTTTGGGGTATGTTTAGAAGGCAATTCCTTTCTGCAGTTGTGGATTGAGACAAAACTTGCTTCTCATCACTTTAAGTGGATTTGGACAGAGGACTGTGAGAAAGCACTGTGAAATTCACCTTTCCTAAGCAGTGCATAGGTGTTGTTTTATGAGTTTCAGATGAATGAATTGGATTCACCACAAGTGAAGTACTAATGTGCCTTTTAAAAGTGTCTAGAATAAAAATACAAAATGCCTTCATGAGGAGATACCATATTGCAGAGCAAATCACTGTCATTCTGCGAATGTCTAATAGAGTTTTTTAGAAGTGTTAAGGGTGAGCTAAGAAATATATTCAACATTTGCTCACAGTCTTTAGCTCCTTCTTTTACAAGGTGGTTTTGTATCTTAGGATTAAAGTGGGTTGTGCATTTATTTACATGTTATTGAAGCGTTCAATAGAATAAGGTGCTATGGAAAATGTTGTTAACTAAAGGAAAAGATGGATCTCATGTTTAAAGAACAGTGAATTTACCATCAAAGATTAAAAAGGGGTAATTTTAGTGGAGTCATTGAAAAGATGGCTTTTATGTCAGTGATATCAAATGGAAGTGGTAGAGTGTAAGTCTGAGGTGCATCAAGAACCAGACTGATAATCTCTTCCCTTCTGAAGGAAACCAACCTTTTGGATTCCTACATTAGGTGCTAATTTATTCCAAAAGATAAGCATGATACACACTTAGTACTACAGAATATGCAAAACATCTATAAATCTACTCTGGGATAAGTGTATGAACTCCTCAGAGAGGGCTTCAGAAGCTTTTTCAGCAGGATGATTGTGGTTTCCTAGATGGGTGCAGTTGGATGTCAGATGGTCAAGTGCTGTTTCAGTGGTTGTATCTGTTTTTCAGAGGAGTGATAGCTTATTTTAGCAGGATATTTTATATCACCAATGACAATGCAAGATCTGGAAAGTAATCTCAAGTAAATAAATCTAGTAAGAAAATATTGTCTTATTTTCCTGGTGTACTTTACAACATAAAAGAAGTACTTTTATACTTTTTTTTTTACTAGATATAAATCTAGTAAATATGCATTCAGTATATTTGTTGAATGGCTGCTATCTTTCAAAACTATAACGTAAGTGCTAAACTTTGCTGTCATATTTCAAAAAGAGGATTTAGTTATTTTATTTTCTTCCTGCCTATTTCTTTCCTTATTCCAAAGTCTTTGTTTTGCCCCATTTTTTTTAACAATCAAAACACCTTGGTTCCATTCCAATACTTGATGCATGGAGTTTATTTAAGCATAAAGAATTCCTATATGAAAAAATAGAACTGTTATCAAAAAAACACTTCCTAGTCTGACCCTTCTCAGGCTTTTCTAAAATTTTACCTTTGATATCATAGTCTTAAGTCTTCTAACAAATCAAACAAGTTTGTTGTATTTTTTCATCTTGCCTAATACATTCTAAGCAGTGTGTTGCTTTGACTTTACCCATTTTCAAGGCTATTTTAGATAATGTTTTCATTCTTGCACTCAGTCATTATTTTGTATGATTTTTTTAATAACTCCTTGTCTTCTTTACCTCTTTCCCTCTGATGCAGTATGTCCTGTGTGCTTGTAGCATTCCTTGTAAGGAATATTGAAGAGATATCCTTACTCCACTGTCTGGTGCCTAAAAACAGAGATTATGCACATAAAACAGGGTTTTCTTTGGCCAAATTATAGAAAGCAACTCCACTTAATACAGAAGTAGCTTTTACTAATGAATAAAGGACCCACTGTTTAAAACTTAGTTTCCTGGGTTAATGAATTCAGTCCCTAACCTGTGCCTGTGACTTAACCAAAGATCCCATACACTTTTCAGCATAATTTTTAGAAATGCTGCTCAATTCTCAGTTGTATTTTATATCTTCCCCAAATTGCCTTGCTGACATTTAAAACTGTCTACCCATACACTGCTGTTTATCTCAGTGACCTTCTAGTTCCTCATGTTCTGGTCTGAGAGCTAAGGTGGTGTCATTTGTTTTGGTGACTCTTAGACATTTGAAATGACAGTAGTATTTAGCTGGAATGTAATTGTCCAAATGAAATTTGTCCAAAACATGAAGGTTAACACTTCTCTGCGTGTGAAAACGATTGGACTTTATGTCTCACCAGAAATAGAATTCTTTCAGCATTATATTTAAATACTAAGCTATAAAGTCAGTGCCTTGTCCCAAAATAAGAGTGCTGCCTTCTGAAAGATGAAGTATTTCCTTTCTTTAGACTGTTACTGATTTTTAAACTCTATATTCTCTTTTTCCACAACTCCAGTGCAGTTCTGAAATCTTTCTGTAACTTGATCCTCTTTACATTTTGTTCTGTTTCTACTTAATAAAAATACAAAATGTGAATAAGTCCTTTTGGTTTTGGAACTGGTAAGGGTGCAGTACAATGTAAGTGACACATTCATTATGGTTCACCACCTATGTTTAACTCAGATTTGGTGACGTTTCTGACAAGCTACTCGCGTTTAGACCAAGTCAGCAGTTCTCCATGATGACACATGGGCTGGAACAGGAGAACTGATCATCTGGAAGGGACAGAAAATAAAGGATTCAATGGCAGTATGTCAGGAAAGACAATTTTAAGTAAATATTGAGTGCAATTATTATTGTTAATTTTAATCTGTCAGTTTGATGCCCATGAAGTGCTAAATGCTTCATTTTTTGGGTTACACAGACATAATGACTGGAATGAGCCATAGTGTTGAAGACCCAGAAGGATTTAGTTCTTCACAGTCTTTACAAGTACTAGAATATATTGTTAAGTTTCTACAGGCTGTATTTTATTGATTAGTCTTTTTGAGTTCCTATTATGATCCTGAATCAGAACTCCTGTGTTTTTCTGGTTATTCCCAGTATATACTTTATTGTTAATGAATACACTAGACTCTTATCAAGAACTGCTTAAAATTTTGAAATAAAATTATATCATAAATACAACGAAACCAGGAGACAAGTGAGTTCATGTTAAAATGCTCTTGAGTGACTGAATGCAGTTGTTTTCTGAGGCCGTTTTTAGAGAGAAGAAAATTACCTGTTTGAGATTTAGTAAGAAGAAAATTTAAATTAAAACTATTTTTTAATAGACAGTTGTAGTATTGTGGGATGACCTTGGCTGTCTGCCAGACACTCCTCCAGTGGCTCCCTCCCCACCAGCAGGATGGGGGGAGAATAAGATGTAAAAGCTCATGGAGGGTGATAAGGATGGAAACAGGCAAAACTCAAGACTGCACATTGCCAGAAAGTGGAATAATTATGGGGAATCTTTTGTTGTGAAGGGAAAAAGGGTTGGGTTTGTGAGTGTGAACTGTCCACCTGTGTCAGTGGTGTTTGTCAGTCATGTTCCTTTGATTTTGGCCCAGTCCAATGAGCAGAGACTCCTTCCACTAAACCAGACTCCTTGGGGCTCCATCCAGTCTGGCCTTGGGCACTTCCAGGGATGTGGCACTCACAACTTCTCTGGGAAACCTGTGCCAGGGCCTCACCACCCTCACAGCCTGGAATATCTTCCTGTATCTCATCTAAACCTACCCCCTTTCAGTTCAAAGCCATTCCCCCTTGTCCTGTCATTCCAGCCCTTTGTCCAGAGTCCCTCTCCAGTTTTCCTGTAGCCCCTCCAGGCACTGCAAGGGGCTCTAAGTTTTCTCTGGAGCCTTCTCTTCTCCCAAACCCTTCTCTTCTTCTCTGTGCACAGCCCCAGCTCTCCCAGACTGACTCCAGAGCAGAGGTGGCTCAGCCCCCAGTCTTTGTGGCCTTCTCTGGGCTCTCTTCAGCAGCTCCACATCCTTCTGATGTTGGGAGCCCCAGGGCTGGATGCAGCATTCCAGGTGGGATCTCACCCCTGGAAATCTCCCTGGATTGCAGGGGGGATGCCTGTTCTGGACTGGCTGCCCCTCCTGCCCTTCTCCTCCTGCACCCTTCGAGGTCTGGAAATAATGGCCACCCAAAACTGAGAGGATCCTTTTTGCCCTCCTTGTTGGCTTTTTGCTTGTCAGATCTTCCTGATGAAATTCCTTAGACTTTTAGGTTGTGGATAAAGTAATGGTGGATAAAGGGATCCTTTGTGAGCTGGTGCAGGAAAAAACACCTGGGAGCTCTGCTGAGTGTGTGTGTAATTAAAACATGAAAACATTGCTGTGCAACACACTTATTACACCATCCATCACCATCATTCAAAGGAGCTGCTGTTTTAAGAGCAGAACCAAATTTTAGTTTGTTTAGCTGTGAATTTAATGAGTAGTTTGCTGTTAAAATACTCAGAAAATTTGAAGTGAGAACATTTGCAGTCATATTTGGAATATTGGGCTTTTTTTACAAGGAAGAGGTTTTTATCTTTCAGAGAGAATGATTTTTAGGTATCGTGCAGGAAATCAGACTGCAATCCTTTCTCTTGTTCCTTGTGCTCTCCTCCGTGTGGTGCTGTGTATCTGCAGCAGCACAAAGCTGAATTTCTGAATAGTTTTTCTATACATTAAAACATTCAACACCAATGTCTTAGCTTGATTGAAGTAAACATTACACATCTGGGGATAAATCAGCAGCCTGGAACTTCACATACAGGAATTGTCTGTCACATCGCTTAATGTTTTGACTGATACAACCACTTAAAAGCACAGGCAGATTAGTGGATTCCATTAATAATGACTTAAAATACATTAGATTAATCCTGAATTTATTACCTGTCACATAGTTCCAGGCTTAGAGATAAGTGCAGGACAGGTATTCCAGAAGTGAGGAAGACTCACTGTGTTGTGGGATAAAAGAAGATCTTTTAGACAAGGCTGTTGCTGTTTGAGCTTTGAAGTCAGTACCATGCCTCAACCATACCTTAGCATCATGATAAACTGCAGAACATCATTTTACAAATTCTGTTAGCATAATTTAAGATTTTTAATTATTTCCTCTGCATTACAATGATGGGCATTTTAATGCATGCACAGTGATCTTTTTTAAGGTGGCTCATTGCTGCAATTCAGGGAAGATTTAAAGCAAAATGGATTAATAGATCAAACATATCACTGAGTAACACTGAATTTCATAAGATCATGGAATGCAGGCAACCTGTTCCAGTGCCTTGCCACCCTCACAGTAAAGAATTTCTTCCTTATGTCTAACCTAAACCTACTCTCTTTCAATTTGAAGCCATTTCCCCTTGTCCTGTCACTAAATGCTGTTGTAAATAGTCTCTATCTTTCTCGTGGGCTCCTTCAGATACTGGAAGGCTGCAATTAAGTCCCCCTGAGGCCTTCTCTTTTCCAGGCTGAAGAATTTCATGTGGAAAATACTGTGGTGGGAGTGAACAAAATCACTATTACTGCACCCTGAGCACCTCTGTGAAGTGCTGGGATGGTTGAAGTTGCCAACTGTAGTTTGTCACCTCCTGCTTTCAGCAGGACTGATTGACAGATGGCAAACATGACGCCAGTTCTTTCTGAGAATTCCAGATCTGGGACACAGTGTGCTGCTAAGCCTGATGGCTCTGTTGGACACTGACAGAAATTGTAAAGCAGAATTAGTGGACACGTGAGTGTGTCCCATAGACTGGGGAGCAGGCTTTTATTTTGCTTTTGAAGTCAGTGCTTCACAGTCCATATGCTTGGCATAGTGGAGTTCTTTGAAGATGAGAAGAAACGCTTGAAGGAGGGAGATGGTGAAAGTTCTTCTGGATTCAGAGGAAGCTTGAACAGGATCAGAGAAGAGAGGATCACTGAGGGTTACTGAATACGTAGAATTCAGCTTTGTTTTGTACAGAAAAAGACATTCACACCCATTTCTCCTGTCATTTTCAAGGAATCTCATACTATTTGTTTCTGTGAGAGGGTTGAGAGGTTTTTTTGTGTTCTTTGCACTGCTCTTTAGATATCCTGTTTTGGTTGTTGTACGTGGCAATTTCTTAGAAGTATGAACTCAGAACTTTTCTCTGCAGACTCTGCCATTGGTTAATTTTATGTTAGTTAGGATAGAGAGACTTTCCTTTTATATGATAGCAGTGAATCTCAGTAAATGCAGGTGAGCAGGTGTCCAGCTATGGAAAACATCAGACTTGTTGTGTAATAGTTTTTAACTGAAAGAGAGAACAGCAAATGAGCATTTAAAACATGCTGCCTTAAATATTTTTGAAGAAGACCCATCCTAGCAAGTACTAAGAGAGAGCTGTGAGCTGTAAAAAGTCTGGAGTAAAAAGCATCTATTCTTTACATTATTGTTCTGTTATTTAACTTTTTAGGGCGTGGATTTGTATTAGAACTCTTGCTGTGAGCCAGGATTTATTTTTGATTTATGTTTGTACATTCATGCATTGATTATTGCATCAGATGTTTCAAAGAAGCACTTCAAAATATGAGAGTACACATAAAATGGTGTTATTAGTTTAACAGAATCAGTGAAAACATGCAGCCACTTACAGGACATTTGTGGTTTAAGTTTCTATTATAATCTCCCATTATACAGAAAATGACTAAACCCCCTAATTATTCTCTCTCCAGGTACCAATCTTAAATTGTTTATTGTGTTGGCCTTTCTTTGTATTTTTAAAGTAGCCTATGAAAAAGTAAAATACTTGAATTTGAAGCAGGAGAAAGGGAGAGCAAGGCCTGAAACATCTGAGTAATGTGGGCAGTGGGTGAGTAGTGTATAGTAAGTTGCCAGATATTTGCTCTGCAGAACAACATTTTTCCTTGACATCATTCATAAAGCTGTCATCCCCACACCACAATAGAAAGATACTTCCCTCTACACATTTGACAATATCTTGTAAGTTTGTTTGACAGGGCACATGACAGGTCTATCAAAACTGGGAGTCTCCTGTGACAAAATTCAAGACAACTGGCAATCCTGTAAATGGAAAGGTTGGAATGTATGTATGTCAAAAGCAACCACATTTTTATTTAAATTTCTAAGGGTTGTCTTCACATTTTTCCTTCTCATTTTTCTGTCTGTATGATTTGTAATATTAAATGGGAAACAGGCTGAAATGCTGTCTAGCTGTACCATGCTTTTATAAAACCTTACATGAACACTTGCTTCTCCTATCCTTAGATCTCTTTATGTCATGTACTTGGAAAGCATTAAACCAGAGCAAAATTAAGAAATAAACCTTAAAGAAATCTTGTATAGTTCCCTTAACACATCAGAGCTCAGTGAAGCAGAGCCCTGCTGAGAAAAGCTTGGGAGTTCTGCTTGTGCTTAATGAAGCACGCAGGAAAGCTGGAGAGAAGCACAAGGTAATGATGGACATGGATTCCATCAATCAAGCACAAAAGCTGCCTGTAAGTGCCTGAGAGCATGAACAATTTACCTTTATGAATTTGGCATATACTTGGCATGGTGCAGACTGTTGTCCACAGCACTTTTGGAAGTGGTGAAGTTGATGATAAGCTTTAAAAATGCTCAGTCACTCACCTGTGTTCCACAGCCTGACTCAGAGGTGTTCAGCTAAGAGGAGCTGTGGGCTGTGTTCTTTCCAGGGCCTTCCCTGGGTGGCAGAGAAAGGGGCAGGAAGGTCCCTGCCTGCTGTGTCCTCCTGGCTGCTGCCTGTTCTGAACCTTCTGGAGAGGGAGAGAATTGTCCGTTTGTGGAAGCAGATCAGAAGGCTCACGAGGGGAAGGGAGTACTGAGAAAGGGGGAAAAAGGAATGGCTGAAAGGATGGAAGCTCTGCCATCAGGATGTTAGACCTCAGCAGCCAGGGGCACTCACAGAGCAGCAAAAATTGGATCATCATCTGTCTCTGGTGACAAAATGGATTTACATTTATAAGAAACGTGGAAAAAACCCTGCAGATTTTTAAAGTGAAGCAGGAAGTGCTGAGGAAAGGATGTCTGTGCTGCCAATGCTTTTGAGGAGGGATGGAAGATTTTATTTCAAATTGTCTCTAATCAGACAATATGAACTTGAATGTCTGGTAGTGGATGGAGGGCACCTTCCTGTTTGATATCACAGTATAATTCCTTTTGGAAAGGATGTCTCAAGGTGGTCTAGGCCAGCACACCTGGTCAAAGCATGGTCAGCTGCAGCAGGCTGCTCATGGCCACATCCACTCAGATTTTGGATATCTCCAAGAATGGACACTTGATAAGCTCTTTGGGCAACTCGTTCTAGAATTTGTCTATGCTGACAATAATAAAGCTCTTCCTTGTGATTAAAGAGAGTTTTCTGTATTTCATTGCCCCTCATCTTTCCACTGGAACCCAGCTGGCTCCATCTTCTTTAGCCCATCACACTGGGTGTTGATATGAATGGGTGTGAACTCCCTGAGCCTTCTCTTATCCAGGCAGAGCACTCCAGTCTCTCCCCAGGTGCTCAAATTCCTCGGCCATTCGGTGACCCTGGGCAGGACTGGCCCCAGTGTCCGTGTCTGTCCTGGGCTGGGAGCCCAGCACTGGGCACAGCTCTCCTGAGGGGTCTCAGCAGGGCTGAGCAGAGGCCAAAGATCACCCCTGACCTGCTGCTGCTGCTCCTGATGCAACACTAAGAATTCACCCTGAAATGATCCAGTTTGATTCTTCAAGGCCACTCCACAACGTGAACAAAGACAGGAAATAAGAGTGAGGAGGAGACTGACCACAAAAGCATCCTCCTGATCCAGAAAAACCAAATCCTGAAAGTGTCCTCATGAAGTTCCACGGTGGATTATCCCCAATGTGAACTAATAAAAAAAGTGTAAGAATATGGGGGACAGGGAAAACTTACTTATAGAGCTTTAAAAATTCTGTTCTATTTTCTATTTATTTATTTTTAAATGGTACCAGTTCTTAGAAAATTATGACTTCAAGTGGATGGATAGAGAGGATGGTAGGAGACAGAAGTCCAGATTATTCTATTCTGAAATTTGGCTCACTTCAGGTCCCATTCTAATGTTGTGGCTCATATTATCCTGTGGTATTTTAAACTTGGATGTTTTTAACATTTTGAGCTTAGTGCAGTTACCTTGGCACAAGTGTATTATCAAATACTTGTAGTATTACTTGTAAATCTAATAAATTTCATTTTTCAGAACTCGTTAGGGTTTCTTGTCTGCTTTGGAAAAGTTAATTTCCTTTTTTTAAAAACCATTTAGCTTCTTTTTCTCTCTGACATGGGTTGAATGTGGGTAGGTTGCTTTAGGCAAACAATTACCAATCAACCCTCAAACAGAGACCTCAGGAGTAATTTACACTTTTCCTATATTAAAGCTGTGACGTTGATATATTTAAACTGATTTCTTGTGTGTCTTTATTTCAATAGGAAAAAGTTACGCTCCTGCTACCTGGTAAAAATAGATCATAAGTTGCCAAACAGATTGTTTACCATTTGGTGGGATAAAATTAAAATCTTAGCAATGGACAAGAACAACTTGATTCTTTATAATCTTTTAATTTTTTAAAGCAGGGTGTGACAGTTGTCATGCAGAAGGAATGTGGAGTCAAGTATTGATGCTTCGCTGTTGCTTGACTTTTAAAAGCAACTTTTGGCTACTGTTTTTCTTCTATTAAAGAAAATGTCATACAAATTTACTGCCAAACAGTTCCTAACTTTTAAATGATACAATTCCTGACCATGTTTTAATCATTGAGCTTAACAATAGGGGAGTGGGCATAGAAAGAATTCTGAATGGCTGAAATTACATATTTTGACACTTTATAAACAAATCTAATTGTAATTTCTAAGAAAATCAAATTTTAATGTAATTACTCCTGTCTAAAAAGCACAACAAAACAAAAAACCACACCAAAACAAAAAACCCAATCAAAGCCAAAAACACCACACCCAAAGGCCCCCAAACCACCAAAAATCTCCCAGACAAACTAAAGANAAACTAAACACAAAAAAAATTTTGATTTGGTTTTAAATGAAGCAAAGATCCCTCATTCTGGTTAAATAGGTTTGAATTAGAAAATAAAATTGCCATTCTATCATAATTCTTTTAATTGTCTTTTTTCCCTACTCTCTTTTTTGTCTGAAAATTTCGTATTCTGTACAAATAATTCAAGAATAGGAGTCACTGTTTCTTTTGACTGTTGACTATTGTGTAATTGCTTGGGTTCATACCAAAAACTATTCCTGTCTTTTTACTGGTGTTGCTGCAGTAAATGGGAAGCATTAACACTTCTGTGCTTTTTACAATGTGAATACACTGACTTGCCTTTGGTGAAATGATTTGTAACAAAGCCAATATTTTACTAAGATTTAGGAAAATTAATCTATTAGGCGTTCTTGTTGATTTTGNTTTAACAGTAGGGGAATGGGCATAGAAAAAATTCTGGATGGCTTAAATTACGTATTTTGACCCATTATAAACAAATCTAATTGTAATTTCTAAGAAAAGCTAATTTTAATGTAATTATTCCTTTCTAAAAAACACAACAAAACAAAAAAAACCAAACCAAACAAAAAAAACCTAACCAAAACAAAAGAAACCCTACCCCTAGCCCCCTAAACCACCAAAAATCTCCCAGACAAACTAAACACAAAAAAAATTTTGATTTGGTTTTAAATGAAGCAAAGATCCCTCATTCTGGTTAAATAAGTTTGAATTAGAAAATAAAATTGCCATTCTATCATAAATCTTTTAACTGTCTTTTTTCCCTACTTTCTTTTTTGTCTGAAAATTTTGTGTTCTGTACAAATATTTCAAGAATAGGATTCACTGTTTCTTTTGACTGTTGACTATTGTGTAATTGCTTGGGTTAATACCAAAAACTATTCCTGTCTTTTTACTGGTGTTGCTGCAGTAAATGGGAAGCATTAACACTTCTGTGCTTTTTACAATGTGAATACACTGACTTGCCTTTGGTGAAATGATTTGTAACAAAGCCAATATTTTACTAAGATTTAGGAAAATTAATCTATTAGGCGTTCTTGTTGATTTTGCAGAAATCACAATGTTTGCATTTAATATTTTTAGTTATGTTAAAATTTTAAAAAAATCCATATCAGGATGAAATAGAAGTATTATGGTGATGTTTAGCAGAGTAACTCACTGAAAATGTATTCTTTGCATAATAATTCTGTAGAAATAGGCAGCTAGAGCATCTCAGTGCATTGTCTGACCAGGAGTGAGTCAGGATTGTTGAGTTGCAACTCTAAATAGTTGTACAGTACACAAATGTAATGTTATGGAGAAGAAACTTGGAGATTGTTGCGTGTTGCTTTTCTTCTTTCTAGACTAAAACAAGTTGTCAAAGTTGTTTGGTTTTTTTGTTGTTTGTTTTCCTCCGTCATTCACTCAAAGTAAGGTAAAGACAAAAGCCCCACATGGCATCAGCTGTAAGGTAAAGAATATTCAGTGTATGTTTATATGAAATAGTGTTTGCATAGAGGCTGTTAGGAATCAGCACTCTTCCCAGTTTTCTGCTTTTGGTGGTATTTTCTCATTGTGCTCTTTTTTCTGCAGAGCTTAATGGATGGTCAAGTGGAATTCACAGAACAAGGATGGTTTTTGCTTAGGATTTAATCGAGGATGAGTAACAGTTAGAAAATGCATGATTATGTTTCAAACCTCTGAAGTTATGAGTCACTGTTTGGGAGTTTCCTGCTGCATATTTATGAGGTGCTCAGAGATGACTCAGTGTGTTTTTTAAATAAGCATTTGTAATCTTTTTAAGTGTGTGCTAACCACTTAGGTAGGGAATCAAGCTAGCATCCTTAATAAAATCCAAATAGTGGTTTAAACACCCGGTACCAGGATCTACCTACCTACCTTCCTTCTTCTTTCCTTCTTTTTTCCTTCTTCTTCCTTTCCCTTTTCCTTTCCTTTTCCCTTTCCCTTTCCCTTTCCTTCCTGCCTTTTTTTGTTTTTAATGTTATTTTTGTAGGACAATCTGTTATTTTTAGAGCATTATTGATCTATGTGAAGAATACACGTGTCAGTAGTGGCAGCTTGAAAATGGGGATGGTTCAAGTATTGTCTGAGCTCATGCTCAGAAATCAGCACCAAACACTTGCTCCAGACTGGTCAAATTGTCACTGACANGCCTTTTTCTGTTATTAATGTTATTTTTGTAGGACAATCTGTTATTTTTAGAGCATTATTGATCTATGTGAAGAATACACGTGTCAGTAGTGGCAGCTTGAAAATGGGGATGGTTCAAGTATTGTCTGAGCTCATGCTCAGAAATCAGAACCAAACACTTGCTTCAGACTGGTCAAATTGTCACTGACAAGTCCTTTATAAATCTGTATTTCTGAGAGAGTATTTTGTTACACGTCTCATTTGCTTTGTGACCTTTGCCTCTGGAAAATTTGTCTGTTTTTTACACGAAATTTAAACTGTATTCTAAACCTTCAGGAATCCTCAGTGCAGGTGGGGCTGGAGCCAGCCAGCACAGGCCGTGTCCACCTGGCTGAATTGTGCCAAAATGGGGTCAGCAAGGAGTGGAAATTAATTTTAGTGTCATCTCTATGTCTGATTCGTATCTGAAATTGTTTTTCTTACATTTACTGAAGAGCTAAGTCCAAATTCCCTGTACTGAGGGGAAGCATTTGAGGGAATCACATAGAGTGAGTTTATAGGAGCACTGAGTGTGTGTTTGAATGGTGACAGTGAAGGCTTGCTTAGAATATTGACTTTCAAAGAGCCTGCCCAGGGAAAGAAGAAAGGTGCATCAGAATGGAAAGCATTGCTGTTCTGCAACTTGAAGAACCCATTTCTAGCCAGACTGGAGAACAGATTTAATTTCTGAAGTCTTAGTTCTTGAAAAGTAATTTTACTGTTTTCTTATTCTGCTAGTTTTGATCATCGTATTAAGGAGTAGGAATTTGCAATATTCATTTCATATTAAACTCATTAAATCAGTGATAAATATAGCTCAATAACTTTACTGATATTAAAAGTGATTGTGCTACTGGAGCATCTGTTTCCAACCCAAGTAGCAGCTGAAAAATCTGAAGTGCTCAGTCTCTCATATTTATGTGTTAACGTCTGTGCTGAATAAACAGATCTATAGATTAAGTTGTTCAAGCATTCTTCTTTTAAAGCCCCTTTATTCATTTGCTTCCACTTTTGAAAATTCACTAATTGGGCTTATCCCTTCTAATCAGAGGAATTCCTGAAGAAATGAGGATTTTTTTAACCCAAGAATTTCAGAGAGCTCTCATGTAAAAATCTGCTCAGTTCCAAGAATATTTTATATAATTTTTTAGGTTTTTGTTTGATTGTTAGTGGTTTTTTTTGGTTTTTTTCTGATTGCTGGATGCATTGTTTCTTTTTAAGATACTTCAGTTATTGAAGAGGAGGATTTTTATCTTTTAGGGTGTGAGTGTAATTTTTCTTCAGAGTGTAGTACAATAATATTATGAATAAAAATTCCATGCATAGTGAAGGGAGCTGGGTTCTTCAGAAGAGTGTTTTGAACAGTGAGTGGATTTGATATTTCCATGAAACCATTTGTATGGGGCGGATCCCTGAGCTGTAAAATAGAAACTCTGCACCTGTGTAAGGCCTTCATGCCCATAGGGAGGTGCATGTGATTCTTCCTTCTTGGTCTGCAATATTATCTTCATATTCCCTGGTGGTTCAAAAGTTTGGAGCTTTGACAGGTTAAGGTGTGTGTTGCCATTGGGGCAGCAGAGTAATTAACACAGTTACTTTACACATATTGTTGGTAAATATGGTAAAACCAGAAACGAAACTGCAGAGTTAATTCTTAGGTCCATATGTTGGGATACTGCTGACATGGGTTTTGTTAATGAAGGGCAGCATCGTGGTCAGCAAATCTGTCTTGAGTTCCTTGAAGCATGTTCAGAGCTCCTGAACAAAGTGAAAATCATTGCTAATGCTCACTTGATTCCTAAAACACTCCCAGAGAATGACTAAAAACCCTTTGAGAGAGACAAGTGTGCTGTGAGGTGAAAGTGAAGGTCCCATCATGTGTTGAGCTGGTTCAAGGTGGAATAAATGGCCCTTTTACACACTGCAGGATGGTCTCCTGCCTAATTCCTTGGGATTGTGTTGTGCCTGTGCATTCTCATAAAGGATCTGGGCATTAGGGTGATTAGGAATGTGCCAAAGATCATCAAGGGTTGCACATGTGAAAACCAGCTCTTGGGGATTACAGGCTCATCCTGCAGTAGGGCTGGGTTGTTAAAGTTTGAGGTTGTTAAAGCTTGATCCACATGTCCATGGTAATGCACATGAAGAAAATGGGGTCTTAATTCCAAATGCACAGGACAAATGCAAATGGACTCTGAATTAACCACTGCAATGCAGGGTAGAGATCTTGGAAGCACGAGATGTTCTACAAAGGCAAATAGAACATTAGGAATAGAATATTAGAAAGTAAAGGAATGGAGAACAAAACAAGAAGCTTTTTCTTTACCTCTCTTTGTGTGCAATCAGTCGTACCCTCTTTTCTCACAGCAGATGTGATGGAAATAGGAACAGGGAAGAGATGGGCTGTGTTGAGGAAGGGTTAAACAGTGTAGAAATGTCTGGCATGAAAGAACAAAACTGAATAATAACATCTGTCCCTGCATTTACTCTCTCTTTGTACCTTCCTGCTTCAGAGTCAGGGCAGGATTTATCCAAAGCAGTGTGGGCAGCTGGTCAAGGGAGGGGATTGTGCCCCTCTGCTCTGGTCAGACCCCACCTGCAGGGCTGTGTCCACCATGGGGGTCCCCAGCACTGCAAGGACATGGAGCTGTTGGAGTGAGTGCAGAGGAGGCCACCAAGATGGATGGAGGGATGGAGCAGCTCTGCTGTGAGGAAAGACTGAGAGAACTGGGATTATTCAGCCTGGAAAAGAGATGGCTTCAGGGTGAGCTGGTTGTGGCCTTCCAGAACCTGCAGGGAGCCAACAGGAAAGATGGAGAGAGACTGCAAGGGCCTGGAGTGACAGGACAAAGAGGAATGGCTTCAGACTGAGACAGAGAAGGCTTGGTTTGGATATAAGCAAAAACATTCCTTGGTCTAGAGGATGGTGAGGCCCTGGCACAGGTTGCCCAGAGAAGTTGTGGCTGCCCCATCCTTGGAAGTGTCCAAGACCCAGTTGGGTGGGGCTCTGAACAACTTGGTCTAGTGGAAGGTGTCCCCCCATGCCAGAGGGGGTTGGAATGGGATGGTCTTTAAGGTCCCTTCCAACTGATGCCATTCTGTGATTCCATGATTTCAGAGCCAGAGAAGCTATTGAGGAATGTGTGCTCTGACTTGCCCCTTCCATTCCTCCTCATCCTCCAAGAACAGCAGGGCTTCCTTGATCCCTAGCATGTGTTTCTAACAGATCCTGCAGTTTAGTGTCAGCAGACAGAAGACTCTCTGTGGGAATGTTCCACATAAAAGTTACTTGTGTTTAAATTATTTTTACTCTCTCATCTGTATCTCAGCCAAGAAGGAGATGCTGTGATAGCTGTGGTCAGCAGTGCTGGCACCCAGGCTGAGGGAGGCAAAGCCTCTGAGGCAGCTCAGAATGTGCATCAGCCCCTTGGGCATCCAGCTGCAATAGTGGGACCCAGGAGGCCTGGATGCAATTTGCCTTTAATTAAAGAAGGCAGAATTCTGTGATTAATACAACAAAAAGAGTTATGAATTATGTTTCCTGAATATTTCCAGGGGGGGATTTAAACTCTAGGAGGGAATATTGTCCAGGGGAATTACGCTGTGTATTCCTGTCTTAGGTCTTTAGGAAATAACAACTTGTATTTCAGCTAAAAAATGCACACAACATCACTTGTGAATGTGTGGCTGCAATAGGCAATTAGGAAGTGCAGAGTTTAATGAGAGATGAATGCTCTTCAGTACAAGATTGCTGGATATTATATTTTATCTGTCAGCCTGTGTATCTGTTTGTCAGAGTGACCTTTGATTCACCCTATTTGTTAATGCAGAATGACTACACCGTGCCTGCCTTTAAACTTAATATTATTCTGCTCACATCTCCATTCTCATTATAAACATGGCTATTTTTAGCCTGCACAGATTCAGAATATGCCTTGTAAGCTTAAGGGGGATTTATTGAGCTCCTGTGTGTATTCACTAGAGATTCCTTGTTGAAGCTTACTGATTTAGGATTGGGGAGGGGTAAAATGTACTATTTAATTCCCAGCATATGCCTGCAGGAGCTATATTTAGCTTCAGCTACTTGTCATTGCCATTGTGCTATTTTTACTAAGAGATGCAGCACTTTCATTGTTCAGGGGTTTAACTAGACAGAAATGTGGATGGATGAGCTCCATAAACCCTGGTGTGGTGCAGGAATTGGTGCTGAAAAGTCCCCGTGTGTGTGCACTGGGGGCACTTGAGTAACACTGCACTAGAGCTCAACACAAACAGGCACCTTGTTCACTAAACCAGGTGTGTAAAAGTCACCTGGTTAACACAGCTGCTAAAAAATCACATTTAATTGTGTGTTAGGCTGATAGAGAAGCTTAAGAGGAGTGACAATATGGGCTTTGTTTGTATTTGTACATATAAAGGTCTGACTTGCTGCAGAGGCACAATTTATTTCATTGCTTAACCAGTTGTCAAGAATTTTATCCTGGCTTTTGTAGTTGCCAAGTGTATTTTTAATGGAATACAGAGGAGAAAAAATTAGCATGGAGAGTGTGTGCTGCAGTTGGGTCCTGGAGGATGATTACATATGCACTACAAGATCATTACACATGCATATCCTTTTTATAATGCATGTATCAGGGCTCCTGCTATCAATTACTGCACTATTTGGTGCTCCAAGGAACAATATCTACAGGGAGAGTCTCCTTTTCTTACTAGGGGAAAATTAGGAATTCTGCCTTGGTCAATGAAGAGTTCCAGTAAATACAGATTTGCTCGAGGATTGGCATGCAGAGAAATGCACAGGTGCTTTCTACCCTTTCTTGGGTGCTTAATTTCTGTTTAAAAACACAGAACTTATGTTTTAACCAAAAAAAGAGAGCACAGTCATATATTTATGAAAATGCAAAGACCCTAAGGGAGATTTTGTGTATCAGAAAGTCAGACAGGGTAGCCATGAGTGAAGGGACTGATATTGTCCCGTGAAAGTGCAATCAATAAATCTCTTTCTGCAAAGCAAACAGATCTCTTCCTGCCAATCTCAAGTCTCTGGTTGGACTTGATGGTCTTGGAAGTCTTTTCCAACCTTAATGAATCTATGATTCTATGATATCTCTGTGCACTTATACCACCAATTATTTTAATGTAAAAATTCAATTTATTGCATAATTACTTTTTAAAAATAGTAATGAGGTAGTGTTTTCTACAGGTAGAAAATTTCATGTATAGTTGTTGATGTGTTCAAATTCTTATCTTAATTTCTTAACATGGACCTTTCTTGGGCAGCCTAAGATTGTGTCAGACATTAAAGACATTAGAAAGAACTAATTTATTTTCAATTTTGAAATAATACTCACCCTGCATTAACCCTTGTGAGGTTTAAAGGCTTGGTGCTCNCCAGACATTAAAGACATTAGAGAGAACCAATTTATTTTCAATTTTGAAGTAATACTCAAGTGAGGTTTAAAGGCTTGGTGCTCTCCTCATCACAGCTGTTGAACTCCACTTCTCCTCCCAAATGTCCTTTCAATACCAGCATTTCAGGTCAAGGGAGGTCTGGGTGTGAAGGAATGATGTGAATTCCTGCATGGAAGAAGCTTTGAGGATATCAAGATCCAAGTCCTTCAGGGCTGAGTTCAGCAGCAAGAGTTGGGCCCAGAGACTCCGTGCTAAGGAGTTGTGTGGATCTCAAAACCACAGATCCCAGCAGTGCTGTTCTTGCCTTAGGGAGGAATAAAGACTTGATGCTACTGTCATTGAGCTGAAGGATTTTTTTTCCTATTAGATTGGAGATTTTTGTCCTTCCAAGGAGAGTTACAGAATTTGAAGGTAACCAGAAATGTCTCTGCTTTTCCTCTTTAGCAGCGTGGGAGTGCTTTTTTTCCTTTTATCCTTCTGAGAACAAGTGGGCAGGAGGAGATTCAGCCCATGGACATAGAGGCACCAGTGGCTTTTCCCAACACTGCTGTTAAGCCTCATTCTTTTTACACAAATTTATCCTTTAAGCTTCTTTTTTTTTTGTACAGATTTTATTCTTTGTCAGGTTACCATGTGGAACCATGGGCTGTAGACTCAGTGATGAGAGGAAGAAGCAAAAATGGCAGGTATTTTTTTTGTTAGACCATTATAAATAAAGCTCAAGAAAGTGCTAATCTATATTAATTTTGATAGCCAGATGACTACACAGGCAGAAATGTGTGCATTTCCAAATGCCAGAACTGGATTCTGAGCTCAGTGCTAAACATAGGCACAGTCCTTGTGTTCACAAATTGCTACCAAGTGGAAGCTTGATGTGTTTGAGTCTCATCTTCCTTGGTTTCAGCTATTCAGGCATCTCCATTTCCTTCCCAATGCTCACTTTTTGGCCTTTCCCTTAAAAAAAGATTCAGCTGTGTCCCATGCCCTGTATTTGTGTCTGAAAGGTGTTGCTGGTCCAGCATATCCCACGTGCTTGGACTAAAAGCTTGCAGCTTGCAGGACTGGGCCTTTTTGGGGTTGATCAGTACTGCATGTTTTTGGGGCCATCTCTGCTGTTGTCAGAAGCTTGAGCATTGCCAGGGTCACCTGCTGCCCTTGAAAAGAGTGTGGTTAATTGGAGAAACTCACTTTCTCCTTGTTACTGCCAGATCATTTAATTAGTTACAGCTAGGCAGCTGAAATTCGTGATCCGTGGTTTATTTACACAAAGCTCTTTAAAGATTTTAAGCGTTCCACACAGTAGAAGAAATGGAGAAATTAATTTTGTTGAGACAGATCCTCTGTGGTGCCTTTTGCGAGATGGAACCGATGAAGTAACACATTTTTATTTCTCTTTTTTTACTAACGAGGGTTTTACTGATTGGAGATCAGAGTTGAGTATGGGAGTAGAATGGTCAGAGAAGGAGAGGGATGAGGGAGGGAGGCAGAGAGAATTTAACAAAATTGGGGTTTATTGTAAGTTTAAGGAAAAAAATCCCACACACAAACCAGAAGACACAAGGCAACAGGTGAGAAAAGGGGCTAAAGTCAGAAAAAATAACTGAACAGTCAGGAATGTGTGGAGTCAGTGCTGCTCATGGGAATTTGGGTGAGAAGCAGATCAGGAGCAGGATAGGATTTGGGAATAAATCATGTGTACAGTTGGACAAGTAATCAATATATTTTTTTTCCAAAGGAAGGTGTATTTGAAGGTTAAACACCTAGAATAAGTTCTTTCTCAAATTTCAAGCCCTAATCACCTGAGAAATTATACTCATTAATGAGAATTGTCCTCTAGAAACCATTCAGAAGCTAAAATGGAAAGACTATGTTCTGAGTTTGTATATTTTTGAGTCTGATCTTCATGCTGATTTTTCCCCCTTGGTTTTTAGTTTTTAAGTGTTATGAATTTCAGGAGGAGTCTGCAGTGCTACAGCCTGGTATTTCTTTAGTCTTATTACAGTCAGCACCTGCAGTTCCTCGGGAGCAAACTGCCTGTAGCACTGACATTTCATCTTCTATTAAGTGCTGAGATCTACTGAGGGTCATTTTTACTGTACTAAGGGAATTCAGAAAAGACCAGAAAACACAATGTGTGTGAGCCTTGCTCACAATTTATGATTTGTTAATTTTGTTATGGAAAACGCCAGTAATATTTCAAAAATTATGTTTCAGTTTGGAAAAAATTTGAGGATAAAATCTTGCCTGGCTCTCTGAAGCACAAAGAAAAGGATGTGGGGTATCCTTTACTCCAAGAAAAAATACTGTAATAATAACAGAATCTTCTGGTTCTTCCAGTAGCAAGATACACACAGGGATAAAGTCAATTATTGCCAGTAAAATTGTTTAGAGATAAAGAAGCAAAGAATAATGAAACAAAATGACCAAGTGAAATAAGTGATGTAGGAATTCAACCCAGGAGCTTCTGATCTGAATTGTTTCCAAGCTGGTAAATTTTACAGAACCCAAAATTAAGATGTGTAAAGTAATTTTCATCAGAAATGAGAAAAGTAAATGAACATTTTATTGATTGATTGCTCATTTACAATATCTTACTATAAATTTGAGTTTCCTGAGTACTAATTCATGCACTGTGTGTATCATTCTCACTGATTGTAGGTTCTTTGCTGATTATTCCTAATTTTGCTGTTCATCAGTTTTTTAAAAGCTTTTTTACAGCTTGTCTTTTAATTCATTCTTTAAAAAGAAAATTGCTTTTTAAATGGTATTCATATCTTGATGGATTTTTTTCTTAAAAAGAAAGGTCTGATTATGAGAATGGCTAATGTTAAATTAAGCTGATGCTTTGTGTTCCTTTATGGAAGTTTTATTTTCCTTTGCATAGAGCATGTAATGATTACATCTCTGCAGGTGGGGCCCTTATATCCCTGATTTATAGTTCCTTAACATGCTTTTGGTCTAAGACAACTTCTTGAGTTAAAATAATATTATTTTCCACATAAAACTTTGAGCCCTTTTTGGGGGGGACAGAGTTTCTTGAGTCTGGTGTTCAGTGAACCATCCCTTAACAAGCAGAAGGAAAGGACTGAGCACCATATTTCACTTGCCAGCACAAGAAATGCCCTTCACACAGCTTTCCCCCCACTCATTTCTCTGTTTCTTTTGTCATTGCCTGTTTTGGAGTTTTCTGTTCTCAGCATTGTTCCAGCTTCTGCCTGAGCAGCAATGAGCTGTGGAATTAGATGGAAGTTCTCTTTAGATTTGACTCTCTGCTTCTCCCTAGGGAGTACTGTGGCAGTAGCTCAGTAGAAATGCTTGCTCTGAGCTCTGGATTGCAATTGAATTGGCAATTATAAATCAGTATTAAAGGTGTGGCTGCTCAGAGTCACCACTGAGATGTTGGCAGATGGGTGCTGACTGTTGCCAGTGAGTGAGGAAACTTTAGTGCCCAGTGGCTTTTTTTTTATTTTTTCATTTGTGACATCAAACAGCAGCTCCTTTCCAGCTTTGCTTTCAGTTTTATTCTGAAAGTGAATATGGAAATGGTTTCCATGAACAAACTGGTGCCAGCTCTATGCCGAAAATATTTTGAGGACAAAATGCGTGAAAAACCAAACCAGCAATTTTTAAATAATTTATCTGTAGAATATTTCTGGTAGGTGTTGTTGATAGTGGGTGCTGTTGGTTCAGAATCTTTCATTTGGAACTTTGATGCAGAAACACTTTTGTTTCCTTTTCTTCATCAATAAAAGGAAGGACCAATGAAATAATAAAAAATTTATCGAGCCAAAGGCATCATAGTAAATATTTACTGCTGAGTTTCCAGAATGGAGCTCTGCCTTAAAAACAAGAATCCCCCCAGTTCCACAGGTTTCTGAATTTCAGATGTGTTCAACAGTTAGCAACAGGCTTCTTTTCGTGCCTGCCCTGAGAGCCTGGCATATTCCATCCTCCCTTCCTTTTCTTTTTTATGGTAGAATGATGTTCACAGTGACACCCTGCCATCTCATTTTCAGTCTGCAGTGATGCAATTTGGAGAAATCTGAGAGATGCTATTGGGATTTGCAAGGATGAAGAGAATCTGCAGCTCAGGCTGTGATTTGCGTAGGTTTAACAAGGAGTGAGGATACAATGTTGTTTAAATTGGAGACTTTAGCATTTGGGCCATTCTCTGCAAGTGCTGTGGGAGAGAGTTGTAAATTATTTTAAATTTCTAAGTTTATGAAAGTGTAGGATTTCTTTTTTTTCTGTCATAGAGACAGAAAATCAATCTTTCATATTACAGGTGAAGTAGATTTTGAGATTTTAAAGTAGATTGGATTTGTTGTTGTTTGTGGGGTTTTTAAAATATTTTTTTCTGTTCATACTACATAAATCCTAAGCAATAAAACTTTCTCTAACCATCTGAAGGCTCCTTGAAAAAAAATTATCTCCTTCAGTCGTGCTCCTCCCCTACACATCCATCTACAGTCCTGATGTAAAGTCTGCCTGATGTTTTTTCTTTGTGTGCATGTGCACATTCACAGACTCATGGCCAGAGAAAGAACAGAGCTTTGGGTGCTCTGCAGTTTTCAGAATCTCTTGTCTCAGTGTTCAATGTCTCCAGTTAGATCTTTCATTTTGGGTGAGAAGGGACGTCCTGCTGCTGTCTGGATTAATGGAAGATGGTTGGGGTTCCTCTTCCCTGTTCTCTCCAGTGGGGTTTGGGGAGACACAGCATCATCAGCAGGATTTCTCTCAAATTCCTCACTGCAACAGGGACCAAGATTATGATGGTGCCCTTAAACTCTCCTGCTATCAGTGACACAGAATGGTTGCATTTTTAGCTTTTTTTCCCAAAGGTTTTTCACTTGGTGTAGGATGGAAAGGGGTTTGTATCCAGAACAGTGATGCTCTGTGACCTTTCAAGCTGAAATCTGTTCTGTGTTTAGCTGTAATGACATTGGGCTGGGCCTGCTAAAGCAGATTTGTGCCATGGTCCTGTGTAGAGTGAACCAAGGAGCTTCTCCCAGCAGGACCCCACGGGCATTGCAGCAATAACACAGAACGTGCACAGAGTTTGCACAATGCCCTCATTGAAATTGAGGTCCATTCTCACATTACAGCAGAAGCAGTGTCAGATCCCTGCACTTACAGAGCCTGGTTCTGGTTTTTATGAAATGGTCCAGCTGGTTAATTAGGATGAAGTATGCTTTGAATGGGTTTTTGCTTTTTTTATTTTTGTGTTTAATATTGATTAGCTCTCCTGACATAACATAAACTTGAGTTCATTAACTACAAATTAGGAATTGACATAAACAGAGTAGACGGGTATGTCCAGAGTGCCCAGTGAAGGGTTTTATTTGTATTGTAAGGTGACTCTGATGAATTTTAATGAAACTAAATTAAGAATTCAAATTAGCCCACTTAAAAGCGAGTTGGAAATAGGCAGAACAGTTAAGTACACACATGCAGCAAAACATTAAACTCTTGATTCTGATATTCTTTAAATCACTGGATTGTGGTTATTTTCAGAAAGTGATTCTATATCTGCTTCTTTTCCTTCAGCCAGACTTATAAACAGAATGGTATCAAACAGAGATGGGTTTTTTTGTAAGTTAGAAAATCCTTAGACTGTTCCTTAGAGCTTATGAAAAAAACTAACAGATCTCATAAATTTTTTTGGTAAATCTTCAGTTGAAAGGCAGAGTGCTTTTACCTATCTGAGGCTTGATGGGGTCCAATAAATAGATTCGCTTTCCTGGATAAGTTGTTGACTTGAGGTTTGGTATTTTTTGCCATTTTTTATAAAGAATGAGCTAAAAGCCAAACAAAGGTGAAATTGATGTTGTTTCTAAAGCCTTTTAGGAAGTGTCTGTCCTTCCACATACAGGGTTCAGCAGAATATGTGATGTCCATGTCAGTGTGGAGGGCTGGCACTGCTTCTGTCCTTGCTCTGAGATGTGGCAGCAGCAGCTCCTGAGGACCAGAATAAAAACTGAGAAAAAAAAATAAAAATCCAGTGACATTTCCCAAATTCTCACCTTGCTTCCAGCAAATTATATTTCAGGAGCATAATGAAAGAAGAGGTGGTGAATAATCTCTTTGGGTCAATCAAAGGATTGTTCTGAGCTTGAACACTGATGATGACATGGGGACTGTGCTGGGAGGCTTCTCCCATGCTGTTCATCAAGGGGAATGAGACAAAGCCCCAAATTTCCTCACAGAAGTAAAGGCTCAGGGCTGCTGAGAGCAGTGAGTGCATAAGACTCATGCTAGAGAATCATCCTCATTTTTAATCTTTACTAACCACCCTTTTCCTACAAAGGGAACACAAGGACAAGGTGTTGTTCCAATCTGTTAGTTCATGGACATGAGAGTAAGTTTGCAGTGACTGGTTGAGAGACCAGATTCTTTTAGCCTTATATAATCTTTATCTGCCCCCAAACTTTGAAGCTTTTCCATTTGATTTTGCAGATCATGAAGTGGTGAATGTATTTCTCAGGAGTATGAAAGAGTGCAGCATTCAATAAACCCTGAACTCCTTTAGGCATAAATAAGATCTTCATTTCTTCGATGTTGAATGTGGTATGGAGAGGAATTATGTAAAGGGAAGTCCAGCTGACTTTGTGCTGCACTCTTTAGTTTTTAAAAGGATTAGGCAACTGTTTGCCTAAGCTGCAGTTATTTGTTAGATTGCCTTTTTTCCTGTGATAACAGAACGGATGGGTTAGGAAAGCAAATTTGCAAATCACTTCTGTGGCCTAATTTAATTGAACTTGTGAAATGCACAGTAGTGTAAAACAGCTAACAAGGAATTGACTTTTATTCCTCTAGACACTGGAAGCCATTCTGAATTTCAAGTACTCGGGTGGACCAGGACATGCTGAAGGATATTACAGGAACCTTGCCCTGGGCCTCCACGTGGAGGTGGAGCCCTCTGTTTTCTTCACTCGCATCAGTACCCTGCCAGCAACGAGGTGAGCCTGCCCTGACTCCTCAAATCTCACTCATTGTCTCTGTTATGCTGATTATAACTCAAAGACCATACTGGGAACATTTTCAATATCATCAGCAGCATGTAGGTAAAGAGTTACGTGAACAAATTTTCCAAATCACTCATTTAGGAGTTTATTGAAGCAATTCATGTGCATTCAAGAGCTTCTGATGTTTAGATGTTTTCTCATGATGATTTATTTTAGCAGGGACAGGATATCTCATACTTGCTGTACTTTTTTCTCTGTCTCTTAGCAGTTGTGGCGTGTTGTGCATTACAGAGTTTGGTGTGTGTATAACAGAATCTTACCCAAAATGCAAGTGTGAATGATGTGAGGAATAAATTGTGACCAGACTCTGCTTTGGTGCTTGTTTTCTCTTGTAAACCACAGAGCAGTTTCACATGTCATAGTGAATATTAAAAACCAAGGCAACACTTGATGGTGGTCAAATGCTGTGATCATGAAAATCTGTTTGAATAAAATTCATCAGGCACTGAATGAATCAGTTTTAATAATTAGTACAATTATTGTAAAAAACCTGTATGCACAGTGGGAGTAAGAATTTGGTTTGATTTAAATTCTGAGATTATTTCAGTGCAGTTATGTATGCAACACTAATAAAATAATAATAGAGGGGAAGCTTAATTGATCCAAGTGATTCCTGCTGGGCCTGGGACCCTTTCATGACAGAATTCAGAAATCTAAAGATGGGCAAGAAGGAAATGCCAGTCTAGGGAGATACTTGGTGAATATTTAGTTTTCAAAGGAAAGAATTGAGTCACCAGTATCATACCATGGCAGAGGTGTCCAAGGATGGATGGGCAGCCTGTGGCAGTAACACAGCCTGAAAAACAGGGCTGTGAGCAGAAGAATTAAAACATCAAGGAAAGTTTTAGGCTTGAACATGAAGAAAAGTTGGAGAGTCTGGAGCAAGAAGAGTGAAAAGAGGGGACTTATGCTAAAACATGTTTAAAGAAACTTCTGGTCCTGCTGAAGGGAAGATGGCTGACAAGGGAGGGGAGTTTTTAATCATGACACCACCAAGAGGGATGGGATTCTGTTTTTCACAAACAGGTAATACAGCAAAGAATGACCTTTGCAGACAGCAAGGGATTTTAGGTTGGGCAAAGATACTGAAACGCTGCCATAGTTTTTTTAAGAAAATGTTCAAAAATGAGACTATTATTTTTAATGAGTCATTTGTGTCCAGCTCTTATAAAACCATATGACTCTATTAGGAAGCAAGTTTCTTGAGCATTTTGCTGTTTGAAAATGTATCAAAACATGGTTTTATTATTTTAGGAACTGCTCAAGTAAAGCAATCTTAAAGCTTCTTGGCAAACATGGTATCTTGAACAACTGTTTGCAAAATTCTGGGCCCCTTTTAAATGATGTTCAGTTTCATCCCTGCAATGGCACATTCTTCAGCCTTTGTGTGGCTTTCAGGATTGAGTAAGTTATTACTCTTAAACAACCTGGAAGTACCACAGCATCAACTTAAAATAGTTTTCAAGAAGAATCATTTTGCAGGTTAAAATAACCAGATTTCATTTATTACTTGAACGCATTTGAATGCATAGTCACCTCCATTCAGTGTCAAAAAAAGCTCTCCATACTCTCAAAAGTGTATATTTTTAATGGACAGACTGCTCTGTGGTTCACTGCAATTCCTTATAGTTACAGGCTGGATTGGGGATGAAGCTGCAAACCTTCCATAAAAGCTTCAAATGCAGCCTGATGCTTTTATTTGACCCTCCCTCGTCGGGATATTGGCTTTTTGTGCTTGGCTTCTCCAGCTGTGTTTTGTGTAGGACAAGGTTATCCTACTCTGCCTTGTCAATCTGCTCTCAGTTCATGATGTGGGGCCAGCATTTAATCCTGAAATCTTTACAAATAGGTGGAGGTGCTGATTCAAAGGCAGAGTTTCTGTGGTCAGCAGGACACAGTTTCCCACGTCGTGTGGCAGCTGCTGCTATATTTAGTGGCTCCAATCCAGCCAAGAGCTTCAGCTCACATTGTGTGTGTTTGCTTCATCCTCTGCCTGTTCATCACACTGATCAGCAGTGAAGTCAGTGGAAACTTTCAGTGCTTTGCAGATTGGAGATGTAGTTAAAGACGTGGCTGCTTTTAAGGGTGCCTAAAAGCTTTACTGAGTTGGAGGAAAAGACTGTAATACTTACATTTCTCTCAGAAATGTTTTCTTGCCAGACCTGTCAAAAGGCTTTTTTTTTGTTTTTGTTACTTTAGGTATATATTGTTTGCTAAGTCATGAATGCATTTTGGTGTTCTTATCTCTTGCTGCTTGTTCCATGTCATTGCCTTTAGTGCTCTGTAACACTTTCCTTTACTCTTGTGCATCCCTGTGCAGGTTCTCCATCAGCAGGAGAAGTCATGGCATTTGATATTATAATTTAGAGTGAAAAATGGCAGAAAGGTGTATCCTGATGAACAGGATAGCTGTTCATCATTAGAGGAAACAAAGTTTGTTTTTTTACTGTTGATGATCTCTGCCAATATCTGAGACACAATGACAGCAAATTATAACTTTGGGTTTTATTTTACTTTTGCATGCTCTGGTGGAAACTCAAATCTGATTTCCTTTTTGTTTACAGCTGAGATTTCATTGCTTAAGTACTGTCTGAGGTGCTGAGGTATTTTTGTTTAGTCATTACAAGAAATTGTATTTTATAATTTACCTCCTTTTCTGTCATTTCAGAATGGAAGTTATCATTGCTTTCATTATTTGGATTGTATTTTTTCCTTTTCTTTTTCATTTCATTTTATTGTTTTTATTTTACATTTTTGTCTCCACAAAAGTAAGAAACATTAGCTTACTAACTCCTGGGCTTAAAAAGTCAAAGCAAACTACAAAAACTTGGAGCATTGATTCTTCCCTTAGGCCTTTAGTGAAAAAAACCTCAGGAAAAATGTTAATGAAAACACTTCACCCCCCATTGTAACATAAAGATTATGGTTTATGTAAAAGTCTTCCAAACTTAATTGGTATTTCTTCTTTTTAGCTGCTTGAGCAGAAATGCATGGGAAATATCACGGAAACAACTGGGGATTTGGGCTTGGGTTTTGTTTTTCTAAATGTCTAAGTGAAATTATGCCTTCCACTCATGGATAAGCTCCTGCCTCATGGGGAGAAGTTTCATTAAACACATGTCCAGTAGATCTTCAGTTTAATCATCATAAAGATCCTTTTTAACCTTTATCTGTGCTGGTCTATGGGGCTGTTGAGGTTGGTTGGATGCAGCCCTTGCCACGCTGCAGTGCCTGATCTGCTGCCTGATTCTGGTTCAGATCTCAGCTCTGAACCAGAACTGGGTGTGGGGACTGCTGAGATCTCCCCACACCTGATTCTGGTTCAGATCTGAGCTCTCCTCACACCTGATCCTGGTTCAGAGCTGAGCTCTCCCCACACCTGATTCTGATTCAGAGCTCTGCTCTCCCCACACCTGATTCTGGTTCAGATCTGAGCTCTCCCCACACCTGATTCTGGTTCAGATCTGAGCTCTCCTCACACCTAATTCTGGTTCAGAGCTGAGCTGAGGTAATTTTTTAATCTTTAAAATTTTTGTGGGGCAGAATACTTTCCTTTCTATCTTAAAAACACCATACAGCTGCTGAGACATCAGCTGCAGATCTCTTTGGGCAAGTGCTGAGCCTTGGACTCTGTTCTTGGATTTGAATCAGAGGGAAAAAAAAGGAATTGTAGCCTGTCTGACATGGTTAAATTCAAAGTGCCAGTTCATCTAGCTGTAGGTTCAAGGTAATTTTCCTTTGTATCATTAATGTAGATCCTTAAATGAAATGATTTGGTATTGTCCAGAAGGCATCAGTTCATGGCAGAGTCTGCTCCCTAGTCTGAGATTTCTCATTGTTCTGTATTTAAAGTTAGGATACAGTTTTTCCACCTTGGTTTCACTCAGGGTTTGGAGACAGAGGAATCTTAGCTGTGGTGAGGGTTCTCAGGAGGTCCTCAGTTGGGTGGGTAGAACTTGGAGGCTTGATGAAATCAGGCATAATTTTTAGAATTTCCATTCCAGTTTCCAAGGTTGCCCCTATTTTCACTACTATAAATTGCAACACATCAGGTTTGGATCAGAAATCCTGATTATTGCGTATTTACAAATTATACAAGGGAAAGAGTAAACAACATTGTTTCTTCAGCTGCGCTCTTACAGACTTTTTTGTTATATGATAAAAAGTTGTGTAGCATTTTCTGAAACCCTTCTTGGTTTTTATATAGCCAGATTTTTAAATTAAATGTTCACATTTGTTCCATTCAGAATGAGAATCAGCTGCCAACTGATAGGTTAAACAGTGATAGCTGTTTATTCTTTCTTAATATTTTGGTGTTCAAAATGTTATAGAGCTTTGAAAGGTGGAGAAAACGTCTCTTGTTTGGGTGCTTGAAGAGAAAAGTGTTTAGTTCAGAGGAAGACTAAGATATGACCTGTTTAAATTGATCTGATGTTTCCATATGGAGAAAATAATTAGTACTAAATTCAGTTTTGTTAATGAAAAATATTAATAATAAAAGTCAGTCAAAATGGGAACCAGGCAAATTCGACAAAATAAAGCAAATAAAGCTCTCATTTGGTGCAATTAAACTGACAAATCATTAGGAAAATCTGTCAAGCAGTGGATTTATATTAATGTTCTCAGGAGTAGATGTCAGTGTAAAATATATTCCTTATTTAACCACTGTTGAGCTCAATATAGATTCTAGTGAGTGGTAGCTCATGGCACGTGGGAGGTTACACCCAATAGTTAAATTATCTTGGTAATCAGAGGTATTTAACTTCTGCTAATGCTGTAACATTGCAGTGGGTTCATGAAAGAGCAGCACAAAGTAGCTTGCAGATTGAGAGAATTGATTTTTGAGATCAAAATGTTAAATATGTACAGTTTGACACATGAAGATGTGAGAACATAAATCGGCAAATATTTATAGATGTGCTGGGAATATTTAGCATAAGTGAAAAGGTTTGCAACCGGGAGAAGTCAGATGAGGATGCTTCTTGGAATTTGTGAAAAGACCTTTTGCCAGTAAGGTGGAGAAACTGTCTTAATCATCTGGAGTTAGTCTTGAGAACTCCACTTCTAGATAATTTCTTAAAAATTAAATTAAAGAGATCCTACTGAAGACACAACAGCAGCAGCAAACGTGCTGTAGATCATTGTTCTTCTGTGCTGCTCTTTGTGTTGTTCAGTGGATTTTGGAGGACAGGGTTGTCATCTGTCACAGCATTGTCACCACAACCAAAGCTTCTCTTTGTCCATTCTGTGTAGCAATGGCGGTTCAAAGAAAATAGAAGAGGAGAAAAAAAAAAGAAAAAAAAGAAAAAGTGTGAATATGAAAATACTCCATGATGGGAGAGTGAGATGAGTCAGGATGCAGAAACTTGCCAACCCCCCTGAGAGTTTCTTGTTTAAAGTGACTTCAAAACTAAGCCAGAGACAGAACTGCAGAGAGATTGTTCACTGAAGTGAGCCATCATTGCAGCTGCATTTGGGGTTTAATTCTGTGTTCAGTGTTACTGAAGAATATCCTCAGCTGTCATTTCAAGTAATCACAATCCTCCTGAAAGAGATTTCTAGATCACAGTGTCATTGTCACTTGCCTGAAGTTCCCATGGCCCCAGTTTTGTGACTGTTTTTGGAACCATAACTGGCATTGTAAGATTTTAAAAATACAGCATGATTCATTGTGCTGCTAACTTCTGCTTGTGTTATATTCTCACTTCTGCAGTAGATGATAACGAAATTCATTTATACAATAAATCTCTAAGACACTGTTGAATTAACTCAATTTTCAATTAAAAGAAAGATTTTGTTTTTTTGTTTGATACCAGTGTTGACTTAAACTTGCTTATTATTCTGAGATGTTCAGATGATAAATCAATCTACTGAAAATGTTTCCTTTTAATTCTGGTTTTTCCCTCTACAACGTTCTGCAGTTTTGTGTCACTTGTAAAAGAAAACCTTGAACGTGACATTTATGGAAGATTTTTCAGAAGCAAACCTCGTGAACAAATGAGGCAGATTATCAAAATGGAAAAATGTTTGGGTGCTGTATTTTTTAGTAGACTCAGTTTATTGAACCCAGACTTATTTCCTTCCCATTAGATGAGAAGTGTCAAACCCTTTAAGAACGTTTGTTCTGTATCCTGAACGTTTGTCTGTGCATGGTCCAGCACAGCTGATTTCATGTTGTGTGTTTGATACCATCCTAAACCCCAAACCCACCCAAACACAAACTGACTGGTTCTGGATGTGTTCAACCCAAACCTTCAAGGGGAGCTGCTAACAGTGAGGTGACCCCTAAAAAAAGACTGGGAGGCCACTGGTGACCCTTCAGGATGTGTGAAATGTAGGGGATGGTGATCTCTGCCTTCTCTGGCATGAATGGCAACTAACATCTACTTAGGTACACTTAGAGGACTCAGACTCTACCCTCCTCAAATAAATATTTAGTGTAAACTATTATGTGGTGGTGGATAGTTTGGAAAATGGAGAATAAATTGTGTAGATGTGGGCAAGTCTTCCCCAGTTGCAGAAACCTGTGGCTTATGACTGGTGCTTCTCTGCCAAACATGTCAGTAGGCCATTATGGGATATCATTTAATCAACTTCGGATCCATTTATTATTTTCAGTGTTTTAATGTTTTTTTTTTTAAACTGGCAGACTTTAAAAAAACCTGATTTACATAGTGTTGAGGTCAACACTAGTGGTCTAAGATTTGGTCAATTGCCTTAAAATCCTTAAAACATTTTGATGTTTGAAATTTTCTGGTAAAGAGCTTGGTTTAAGCAACACATTTCTGACTGCACTTTAATGTTCAGCAAAATCTCACTGGAGTTCCTTTATCACACTTAGATGAACTTGATTTGCCTCTCAAATCTCCTTTACAGATACTGAAATATATTCTTTAATTTCTGTCTTGCAAGGGATGGTCTTCTGTACGTTCTGCTGTAGGGAGCATTGATATTAATTATTTGGCTTTCTTGTTATTTCTTTGTTTTCCTGGAACTTTCATAACTCAACATCATGAGTTCTACACAGTTCTACTGATGTAGAATGAAAAAAAAAAAGAAATAAAAATTCCTCCTTGTTCTCAAATCTTCTCCACATTTTTCTTTAATAACTTCAGGGTTTCTTTTTTCTTTTTTTTTTCTAACTTTTTTTTGGCATTACATCTGATTTTCCAGATCTTATGCTTTCTTGGTTTCCTTACTTGAATACAACTTCTGTTTGATGCTTGCTGTTTAAATTAAAGTATTTTTGTAACCTTTAATTGTGCTTGGTTTCCATTGCTGTAATAGTCTCTTTGATACTGTCCTATATTTATTCTGAAGACCCAGTGCTATCTTCTTCTACAGTCTTGATGTTACTTTCAATTTTTTCCACTAATATCTTATTCTTCTAAGTTTTCAAGGTATTGTAATAATTCTGTAAGTTCGAGTTGTATTTTTTTTTTTACCTGAAGATTTCCTTTGAGAATTAACTTAAAATTGACAGGGAAAGAATTATTTCTCCTACATGTCTGTTTTGTGTAGTGTTGGAAGAGGAGGAATTAAATGTCATGATGATGAATAATTTTCAAGAATTCATATTTGGGAGTTTTTAATATCAGTGATGCTGTTTTGTCCTGAAGGGCAGCTGCTTGTGTAGTTCCTTTGTGGCATGAATTGTTTTATCTGCAAAACTATGGCTCTGCTGCCAGAAGATATTGCAGGAGGCTTTTGTTTGGGTTTGCTGTGGCAGAAATAACAAAATCCTTCCATACTGAGTTTTGAAAACTAATCTACACTGGAAGTTGCTCTCCCAGACCATCACGTCGTATCTGAGACTTCACAGGTCTCATCCCACTCTCCCAATGATGAGACAGAAGCTGATGAAAGCCTTTCCCTCTTTTCTTTTTCATTCCTTTCTAGTAACTGAGGTACTGCCCTTCCAGTTATTTCTTTCTTGTGAGTTCTAAGGAAGGAAGTTTCTAACAAGAGCCACGGCTCCTTATTTGTTCTTAATTCTTGAGGTTTGACATGTTTGCTTCAGGCACTCAGCTGCCTTTCTGCATCCCCCTCTATATTCAGTAGTCACTGGAGTTTTATACAAAGAGAGAAATCACTTAAAATATATATTAAAAAAGCCTCCACCCCCACTTTTGCTTTTTCTTTTGGCTAAGAGAGCTGGTGCTGACCCCAGCAATGCTTGCTGGTCTCTCAGTGCCTGGTGCAGGTGACATTATTGTCACTTTGTGACCTAAATCTCGACCTCCTGGGCTTGTCCTGGGAGTGTTCCTGACCCAAGGTTGCAGAACATTTCCTCCTCTGTGTGCTCTGGAAGGGACCTGTTTGATTTTTCAGAACAGAGTTGTATAATGGACCAGAGAATCCATTCCCAAAGTAGAACACTTCTTAAACTCCTGCACCTCTGAGTTTAATTGATTTTAGGAATGGCATTTCAGTTAAATTGTGAATTATTGTGCCATAAATATAAATATTTAAATAAATAGTCTTGGTTGCCCCAAGACACACAACTGTAGCTTGAACTTGCACATTGAAGGATGGCTTTGACCACTCTCACCTCACTAATATTCCTCTTTGTTCCCTTTTGGGGGTATTACTAGGTTGTTCAGTAGCTTCTTAGAAAGTCTTGAATTTCAGATAGATTGGTAAAGTGTTATTGCAGCTGATTGGAGTTGGTATTTTGGTACCTGGTTCCAATAAATTTTCCAGTGTATTATATTTTTATCACCAATGCTGCTATTTCTGTACAGTCTCACAAGGAAGAAAAGGTTATAAATTAGAATAGCATTTTGCAGAATATTAATTAGAATAAAATATTAATTGAAAACATTAACACTTAATTGTATTAAATAGTAACTAAATTATTAAATTATTAATTTTATTAATATTAATTATTAAGACTGGTGAATTATAATTAAAAAGGTTATTAGAATGAACTTTTGCAGTAAAGTTTCTATTCTGTAACCTTGTCAGTATTATTTTCTGAGGTTACCAGAAAAGCAGTTGATGTATTTATATCAAATGCATCTGGGGAAATTTGCATTTGAAGGAAAATAGCTGACAAATATTAAGTTTTTCTGTGAGAAGTGCCTGTATTTGCCTGTCTGACAGAGGGGACAGAGTTCTCCCTCTCAGAGAAGTTCTTGAGGTTAAGTGCTCTCATTGCCAGCTTGTTTTGGCCTGTGGGCAAGCCATGGAAATGGAATTGCTCCTTGACCATGAACTTAAAACCAATTTAAATTCTTGCATGCAAATTTGTGTCTAAAAGAGGTAATATCAAGGTAATTTAAAATTATAAAAATATATTTTTTTTAATGTGAAGGCTCCAAGAACTGAAAAATGTCTGTGGTTTCTCCACAGAAGTGAATGTGAAAGTTGCAAAGTCAGAATATGGACAGGTGATCAAATGCTGTGGGGCTTGATATTATGCAGGTCAGAATTGTCATGGGACTGCTTCTCTTTAGGATCTACTCTTCTTTTTGGTTCTATCAAAAAATATCTCTAATTATTAAAAAGGTTGTTCTAGTAAGAGATGAGGATATTCTTACAATTGGAGATAAAACCTGTGTGTGAATGTACATATTTTTTGCATATATATTTATATCCATATATAAATATTGATTTTGATAGACATGCAATAATATCATCATTGAAACTGTGCTTTTTTTCCCTCCATCTGAGCAGCACTCGGCAGTGTCACCTCCTCCTGGATGTCTTCAATTCCACAGAGCATGAGTTGACCATCAGTGCCAGGAACAATGAAGATTTAATTCTGCACGCCGGGGAGTGTCAGCGGTGAGTGCTGTCCCTGCTGAAAGGGCCTGTTTAGGGGCCTGTTTTTCTTTTTAAACATTGCACACACGTCAAAGAATAGAAAAGTTTTGCTTTCTTGAAGGTGCATCACTAAGTTTTAGCAATATGTCAAGTAAATTTATTTTGGCTCTGCATGTAGTGGTCCTGAAAATAACAAAATACAAAACAGTTGTACTGAGGTGAACAGCTCATTTAACTTTTGTAGAGTGTTTGAATGCAATTTGTATGTGCTCTGAGTGTAATCCTGGTGTTAAAACCTGATCTCAGTAGTTTGTTATCCTTTTCCAGTTTTAAATTTTCTTTACGTGGTTCTCCAGCCATTTCCTCACTTTTCCTACAAAGAAAACTACAGGCAAGAAAAACAGAATTGAAGAAAAAGCAATTCCAGTCTCTGTGGGAAAATATATTTCAGATCAAGCAGACTGTTGTGGGTATTGATTCCTAGAACCCTACTGGAGTGATGTTCAGCTCATTATTAACCATTATTTGCCATTATACACCTGCCTCAAGATTCCTGCTGCTGCCTCTAGCCAGGGATTGCCTGGTTCATCTTCTTCAGATGATCATTGCATCTGAATTCCAATTTCATCCTACAAAAGGTGATAATGTGGAAAAGGGCATCTTGCCTGTGGGTCGGGGGCTCCCTGCACTGCTCTTTTCTCTGGGAGAGTTGTGCTGCACTCTTTAAGTCCTGCAAGTGAGAAACCTGGTAAAAGAGAGATTTTTTTCACATCTGCAAATCCCTGGATGAATATTAAGTTCGAAGTCAAACCACGTTAATTGCAAGGAATGCAGCTGTCAAAAAGAATTACAGAATAGGTAAAATAGCAGTAAATTTGGAATTCTTTTTGCCTTTCTGACTCCCAAAGCACAACCAAGTGGAAATCTGTTGACTCAAACACAGGCTGCATTTTACTTCACCAAGCAATGGACAAAAATATCAGAAACATGCAGTGCTTGTTCTTTTTATTTGAAAAATTTGGCTTTTTTTTTTTAAAGCAGTTTAAGTAGTCACCAATATGTTCTTGTTCTTATCCATATTGTTTTATAGTTTTATTTTTATGCCTCTTGGCTTTTTGCATTGTTTTTGTAGTTTTCAAACCCCTTGACATTTTTCATTCCCAGTTTTTGGGACAATATATAACAGATAGAAATTAAGCTACCAATAAGGTTATAAAATTTCTTTGCATCCCTTCGATTAAATTTTATTTTCCTAAGGATTTAAATTTAAATTTCAATATCCTTAAATCATTACATTGTAATGGATATCAACCCTTTCAATAAGTCTTTTGAAACAGTCATTTATCAAGGGAGATTGTATATGTGTTGCAGGTATTTAAACCTTTGAAGTAATTTTTATTCTTATTGCAAAATATGTTTTTTGTGTTGGTTAGGAATTTCACTGAATTTTCTTTTGGTTGTAAAGTCATTCATTGTGTATTTCTTGAAGGTAAATGCTTCTAATTGTAAATCTGTGTATTTGGTTCCTATGTTGCCATGAGTTTTAATTTTTATTCTGATGGATCTACTACAAAGAAGCAGGTGAAACATACACTGGGTTTTAAAATTAGCTTCCTGCTCCTAGAAAAGGGCTTTTACTATTCTTTGTGGGGGGAAAAAGAAAAAAAAAGTAAAAAAAAAAGAAAAAAAAAAAAAGGAGAAATCTTTCCACCTTTTAAGCAATGGTTCCAGATCTTTGCTTTTTAACACAGGGCAGGCATTCTCTGGACTCTGCTTTTGTACCAAGGTTTTCAACCCAAGTATTCAAAGCTTTTCAATACATGCTTCTTTTAGATTCTCATTTAATGATTTTTTTTCCTTTGGACATAAATGTCTGATTAAGATTTAAAGAGAGGTTTTTCAGTCAAGTTCAGGATTTCTTTCACCTTCTTTCTACCTTTTTGATGCTGCTCTCATTCTTAACGTTTGCCTCATTCTACCTTTGTTTAAATTACAGCTTTTTGCCAGTTTTGGTCACTTTCCCTTCATTTTGTAATTTACTCTCTCCCCATTCATCACCATCACTTTGAAATCTCCCATCCTGACAGAGCGGAGGTAGCAGGAAATTGTTTTCTTTGTCCCTCTTGTTATTGCTGGGGACTGTAAGCGTTTTCATATTCTCTGCCTCCAGACCCACAGTGAAGGATAATGCTGCATCCTGCTTACTCTGGCCTCTTTGCTTCCCACTTTGGATGTTTAAAAAGTAAAATAACTTGGAAGTTTTCATGTGTTGCTGCTCTTTTCTATCTTACAGAGTGGTCACTGTAGAATGTAAGTTTTTTCCCTCCTGAGGGGGAATTTGCAGGGGATTCTTGCATTTCTCCCGTGGAAAATGAGGAATGCTGATGGAAATTTGTGGGTGCTGCACTTACTAGAACACTCACTGTAGTACATTTGATTTATAATCAAGCTGTACAATTGACCGTGGTGCTGGCAATGGGAAAGGTGAAAAGATGGAAGCAGAAATGCCAAAAAAAGGGTCTGGGTTTGTCAGCAGATCAGTGCTGGCACTGTCAAATCTTTCTGAGCCCATGTAGGGCAGTCCCTGGGATCCATTTTGCAGTATCCACATTATTTGGTGCATTCCAATCCTGTCCTGTTCTCTGTCTTATTTGTATTCATGTAAAATGGATCAAACGTGTAGAGTACTACACAGTATTTTTATTTTAAGGTCTGAAAGGCAGTTTGCTTCAATTAATTTAGACTTAGAGCAATAATAGCTGCTACAATAACACTGCATATGGCAGGAAAAACTGGTGTTGTACTACTTAGGAAAAGTGAAATCCTTTAGGCCATTAAAAGACTGTCTGGAAAATAGATGCCTTTTTCTACAGTAAGATTATTCTGCTGACTAGTGAAAATCATTGTTTTAGCTTTCACAAAAGCTTAAACTTACAGTTTGCTGTACTTTTTAGGCCAATAATTGGGAGTATTTACTGTGTGCATTGTAACTGTTCTTGGAGATATATATAAGCAGTGTTTCTGAGAAGTGACACTCTTTTCCCTCTATTTTAGGATACAGAAACATTTTGCTCTCTGTCATTTTATAGTCAGAAATGATAATTTGGGCTCAGTGATTATTTTGTTCACTCATCTTTCTTTCATCATTGCTTGTTTTGCAGACAAACAAATGAAAGGATCAGCCTTTTTTTTCCCCCCTATATCCCAAGATGTTAATTAGAGACTTCTTATTCCCATCTCTGGTTTCCACATGACTTGAAATGTTGCTTTGTATCCCATTGTGGGACAATTATTGACATGTTTTATTTTGAGGTCCTTTGTTCCCATGAGACTGTGATGAGGAGACAAGAGAACCAAGATTCCTTTGGAGTAGAGAAGGAAAAGACAGGAGATTTGTGCTCCCTTTCCTATGAGGTTGGTTGAAGAAAAGAGAGGAGCCAGAATTTTGGAGGATTGCTTGTTGAACTCCTGAAAATAATTTTAGGGTTCATTGCAAAGTTAGAGCTAGATTCCAAACCAAATGAATTTAATTAATTAATTTTTGTTGCTTTACATCTGCAGGAGTTTTTTAAACTTTAATATCCACAGGGAAATGCAGTGGAGACCTGGTGTCCTGATGAAAAGATGTCAGCCAAGTTACTCTGCAGAAGTCTGGCTGCAGTGAGTGATGCTGAGGTGTTGGCAATGTCTTCAGTTAATTTAAATTATCACACAGTGATATCAACATGTTTTGTTCACCTCTCCAGTTGAACATATGACATGTGATGATGAGGGAAGCAAATTCTCTGATGTCTGCTGTTGTAAAGTTCAGCCTCAGAGATTTTTTCTGGACTAGCTGAGTTTCTTGAAGAAGAAAAAGCTGTTTCTCAAAGCAGTCAGCTGCACTGTTAAAGAAGTTTTGCACTGAGCAAAGTGCAAGGGCTTTGGATGTAATCAGTGGGAAATCTGAGCTTGTTTATTGCAACAAGGAGGTAATCAACAGGTTATTCTGACATGGAAAAATATAGCAGACAGCATTTGGGGGGGAATTGTATTAATGTCTGAACAGAAAAGTGTTGCCACTTGCAGGGATCTGAATTTATTGAAAAACCGTAGGTACGGTAATTATTGTGTTTCTTACTTGATTATCAAACCATTAAAATTAAATTTCATGACAGCCCTCATTTATGCATAAATCACTCCATAATTTATGGTAATAGATGTTATCTCATTATGTGCCCCAGGATATCTCATTTTGTGCCACACCCCCTGCCTTGCCTTTCCATCCCCGTTCCGTGCATGGCGCGTCTGAGGTGTCGGCGCCGGGGGACGATGGATGGTGAGGATGGTGGGAGATCAATCCTCTCCTCTCTCCTTGTGGGACAGCACAATTGAGCTGCTGAAATCTTCCCCATGTGTGACACTCTGTACCTTGACACATGGGACTTTTCAGGCTGTCCTGTGTTACTTTGATTTTTTTTAAAGTGCTGTGTTTATAATTAGTAACAAAGGTTTTCATAAATTTTATGTAAACAATCCATGTTTCTATAACCAGCTAAGGACTGTTTTGTACTTTAAATGTTGTTTTTCATTCTTCTTTCTGAAGTGGAAAATGTAATAAACTATGTTTCTCACCTATGAAATTTCAGAAGTGGTAACCTCCTTGTCTAATCCATAACTGTCTGTAAAAAGATAGAAATATAAAAATAAAAAGAGACTGGGTCTCTTTTTACTCTCTGCCCAGCCTTGGTGGCTAACCTCTTAAGTTGCGTAATTGTTTTGTGTCTAACAAAGCAACAGTCCTGTTCTTGGCACAAGGAGCATGGGGATTCAAGATTGGGATGCCCAGGACAGGAGTGGTGTGAGGGGCTGAGAAATGAAGAGCAAACAGCGCAGGATATGGTAAATGAGGAAACAGTTTTGTTGGTAATTCAAATGGGAGAGGCTTTTGTACAAAATTTAAAAGTTCCTACAAGTGCTTGTGACCCAGGGGGTGCTGATGTGGAAGAACATGATGGAGTTTTGGCCTTTTCATTTTTTTAATTGGAAGTTGCATAATTAAAAATAAGCTGAAGAAATAACTGCAGTAGCAAAGTCAACACTCCAATTTCAGGCTTTCTTTCTGGGTCAGCAGTTTTACCCTGCCTTTTAACAGGGTTACAGGGTTAAATGAGTGAGTTTGCTTACCCATATCCTCTACAGCAAGTTTTGGTTCTTTTTTTATAGTCAGCAAAATTACAGGTATTCTGCTCAGTTTTGTTAAGTGAACTTTTGTGAGTATTGACTTCACCTGGTTTGATTCTCTTCTGTTACATTCCGATGAGACAAGAATAATTAAAGAAACAAATTATTATTTTCACTTTTATACCTCTCAGCACATAGGCTGGTGTTTCTTTCATCCATGGAAACTAAAGAATTTTTTAAAAGTCCTTTGTGTGCATCCTAATTATGAGGGCCGTTTCTGCTGCTTAATTATTTGATGTAAGTGCGTTGGTTAATTGAGCTGTGAAGTTTGTGCAGTGGTACACTGCAATTTCTGCAGTGTTAGTTAACAATGCACACAGTAAAAACACTTTGAAATAAGTCCTCTTTCAAAGAGAATGAGAATTAAAAATTCTGCCCCATTTTGAACCAAAAGTTCCCCCAATAAATTTATTGTCTATGTGTAAGTAAATTATGATTGCTATTTCTCACAGCTGCCAAGTCAATGTTTAATTTGTGTGTCTGTTTATGACAGGGCATGTTGTCTGTATGGGAGATTAATGATTTATTCCATACATTGCTGGTACAGTTTATGTTTTAAAGACAGAGCTGCTATGATTAAGGCTTTGCCTGCTGTCAAGAGAAAATAAAATTTCACACCAGTTGCCCTTGGTCTTCATGTTAAATCTATGGCCAGCTGGATATTTCTGAGATACCTTCAAGTCAAATTGTTTTAAGTAAAACATGAAAATCACCCTTTTTTTTCAGGGTGATTGTTATTTATTTTGTCTCTTATTTTACAGTTTTAAAATACACTTTTAGGTTTTTTACAGCTCACCTTTTTCTACTAATAGCTAAATCAATCTTCAAGCACAGTACATAATTTTGAGTGAATAATTAGTTATTTTCAACACAAAAAATTGTAAAGGAATTACTTGGGTAGGAGAGGGTGATACATCTAGCACTGGGCAGACCCATAGTATGAACCAGTTTCAATGTTCATATTTATTTCAAAGCACTTTGCAGAAATTGGAGATGTGACAGGAGGATTCTGCAAAAAAACCTATAGAATGGCAAAATAACAAACAATAATAAGAAAAGGAAAGAGCAATAGAAGAAGTAATAAAGAGAAGCTTCAGTTTTGGACTGCTTTGTAGTTAAAGTACTCAAGGAATCCATTTGCATCCCAGGGAAAGCAGATGCTCTTGTGAGGTCCCTTCCAAGCTTGTCCCTTCCATGTCCTGGTTCTTTTGTAAGGCACAAAGGCAGGGTGGGCACTGGGGCTGAGAGTGCTCAGAGTGACTGCCTTGCAAAATCCAAATGTGATCTGAGAACAGGAGAGGCAAACAGAAAGTGGGAATGATAGGAGAGATTTATGATACTCAGTTCTTGTCACACACACAGGACAAAGAGGAGATCAAATGGTAGAAGACGCAGGTGACCGGTGAAAATAAAAGACTTTGACTTTGGTTTGACAAGTGCAGTAAAATTTAAAGGCATTATTAATGCATTGTGTGAGGTGGGGGCAGAGGAGGCCTCTCCTGTAAAGGTTAAGGGAAGTGAACATATGAGTAAAAAATGAACTTTGAGCTGTGTTTGAGTGCATCTAGAAATGAAGAGATTTCAGACTTCAGGCATCATCAGACCATCTCCCTCATGGAGAAGTGGAGGCAAAGACCTTCACCAGGCTGGCACTGAGGTGTCCTCAGTGGAATTGCCAAAGACCTGCCTGCAATTGCCACACTTCCCACCTGGAAGACCTTTTCCAGTGTTCTGTCCCTGTAATTGATGATGAAAACAAATGCCCTTGTGCATTTTACAGCAGGATGTTCCTGTTCCTCTCCCTGTCCTGTCCCCAATGCAATTTCATCCTTTTCTTCTGGCTAGTTAGGATGTGTTTCTGAAGGGAATGTGCAGGTAATCTGTTTCCTGTGATTTGCGCTTGAATTTAGCATTTCTGTTTCTGTCAAGAAATGTGTATTTGAGCACAGGAGAACTTTCCTTCTCCAGTTGCTGGTATAGAGAGGTTCCTTTGGGTCGGCTTTCTCAGACTTACCTGAGAAAAGGGGGTTTGCTTCTTCTCTCCCCTTCCCTCCCCTCCCCAAAACTCAAAGTATTGGTTACATCAATCCTGGGATACTGCACTGGGCAGGCAGCTCTTTTGGTATTACATGACTTTCCTTAAGATTCTTTTTCTTTTCCCACTTCTTCAGTTGCCTTTTCCTAAATCAGGGGTGACTAACTCACTGGATTTAGCCTGCATGGCAATTTTTCTGACCTCTCTGAGCAGTGCCTTGGCCTCACAAGACCCAATTTGCACTATTTATAATATTTTGTGTGTGCAGCTGGGGGAACAGGAGCTTAGTGAGCACAGGCCAAGTTTGTCTCTGACAGGATTTATTAAGTTTAATAGGGTACAGCATAAACGTGGCTGGATAGTTTGGCCCTTATACAAAATATCACACAGATGTAGCATGAGTTTGCTGTCCCAGTTTTAAATGAGCTATAAATCACTCAAAATCCAGACCAGTCATCTTCATTTTCCCCTTAAATCCTAAGTAGATTGCAGGTTGTAGGACTTGCAGGGTTCAAAAGCTGTCTCTTGAAAAAAAGAGTAATTGATTTCAGGATTCAGATTTAGAAACTATTTTTTTAAAAAAAAGAACTTTTTTTTTCTCATTGAAGAAACCAGATTTTTCCTTCCTTAATTTCTTCAATACTTGATAAAAATGATTTATTTACTGAAATTTTTGGGTGCTAGTCACAGTTGTGGAAGCATTTGACAAAGTGCAGGCCTGTTGAAAAATTGTCTGAAGTGCTAATACCTTTTAACTGGGTATTCATTTTTGTGCAAGGTATGTGGAAGAAAAGGTAAGAATGTAAGAAAATTTGTAATTGTTCCTTTTGTTAGGTAACAATGGAGCAACAAGCTAAACAGGAAAAAATACCTCTTTCTGAAGGGAGTCAGAGTTGAAATGGCTTGTGCTTGCCCTTAATTCACACATATTCAAACCAGTAAATGCAGCCTGTGGTTTTGGAAAATCATGTTTCAACATTGATGGCTGATGGAAAAAAGTGGGGGATGAGGGTGACCATTATCAACCTATCACTGTGTAATTATTTCCCTGCTAGAATGAAATACAAAAATACCAATATTCCCAGGAAGAAATGATTCCAGGGAACGTTGGGGTCTGTCCTTTTCCAGTAGATTTTCTGAACGCTGAAGGAGGAAGGAAAGTCATATTAATCAGCATTGGTTTTTCTCCCCAGGTTTGTCTGTATTTCTGTGAGACAGATACTTAATCAAAATTTCTATTTGGTCTCAGAGCTGCTCTGTGGTCAGCACACCTGAGATACTCTGTTGGCTGTCTCTCTTCATAAAATCCATGTTAGAAACCTGGGAGTCCTGAGTGAAAGAATGGCAGACAAGCACGAGGTAGAAAGAGGTGCCATCCACAGGAGCTCAGACAAGTGGGGGAGTGCATTTGTGCAGCTCCAGCACAGTTGGCACAACCCAAATTTCTGTCAGGCTTGCCTTGCAGTGTCAGTTTAAGGCAGCCTGCAGAGATGGTTGTTGCAGAGGGTGTTTCAGGATTCTTTCTTGCCCAGTGGGATGCAGCAGTGCCCAAGGCAGGGCAGGCAGAGGGAGCTGCCCTGAGCTGTGGGCCTGGGTGGGAGCAGCAATGCAAAGGATATTTTACTTGCCTGGTGCTGTGCTGCAAACGTGGGGCTTCGTGGGCAGCTTCCAGGTTGGAGTGGGTACCTCCAGAGGGACCTTCCAACCTACACTGTTCCTTGATTTAAAAATCTACCTACTCATTGGTAAACTTGCTCATTTTTTCCCAAAGCCAGCAGTGTTATGGGCATGTGTCCACTGGAACTGCTTCCTCTGTCGCTTTCTTTTGTCCTCTAAGACTTTCTGTCTTTCCAAAATTTGTCCTGATCCGTCTTGGGTTTTTTTTTTTTACCCTTCTCTGGAGGACAAATTCCTTTCCTTAGCCTTTTTCCCTTGTTTTTTCTGCTGTTACAGGTGGCACAGTGCCAGTTTTTGGTAAACTGATGTATTACTTTTTTTTACTGTGTGTTATTGTGAGCAATGTGAATTTGCACAGTCCTCCTCCATAGGTTCAGTTAGGGGCAATACTTTTTCTACTCACTCTCACCTAAACCTGGTGCCTTGTGTGTTCATCTAAGAGATGAAAAAGCTCTGTGGAATTCATTTGCCTGATAAATTGTTCTATTATGATATGCGGAGACTTGGAAATAAGGAGTGAAGGGTATCTGGATGCTTCCTAGACCCTTTAGAGATTGTAGGACAAAGTGGTGAAGGTAACTGGATAGTTTTAGTCCATTTCCCAATTAACCATCATCTTTAATTTTTGTGGAAAAGCTCCCTAACACATTTCAGGTCATTTTTGTTTATGCTGCCAGTAAGAGACCGAGCTTTTTTTGGGTGTAGGTGCAGCTCCAGGTCACAGCTGGTTTGATTGATATCTGTAGATAAATAGATTAATTTAGACCATAGCACTCCCTGTATTTAGGAGCACTTGGCTGTGTTTTGTGGCTGTGGTGACACGGTGGCTGCGTTAATGGGATGAAAGAAGATTGTCTTGAGTGGCTGCCAGTTACGTCTGCCTTAATGGCCAAAGGATTTATGAAAGTTACACTCTGATGTTGCCCAGATTTGGCTTTCTGCCTGCTCTCTGATGTTCTGTAAAAGATCAGGATGGTACAGCATGGATTTCCTGAAGTTGAAAGTGAAAATATCCAGTTTCTATTAATTTATTTTAGATGATCAAAAGTATAATTAAAATAGCTGGTTTGTGAGTATTTCCTTTAAAGAGAACACTCATTTAAAATTAGTGCTTCATCAGTTTGGATTTATTTCTTACTCCTGACATCCATTTAATTCTGCCTTCATTAACTGGAAACAAAAGCTAAAACAACAGTGATTTGAAAAGATCACTGAAAGATGTTAAGTAAATGCTGTAGTATATAAAGCCAACCTTTTATGACATTTTCATTTTGCACTTACAAAGGTGTTTCCAGAAGCTGATTTGGAAATTTTATTTTCTTCCCCCCTCACCAATGCCGCCGTAAAAACTGGGATCACAGGCAAAAAGTTGAAGCCTTCTTTGGAGTAATGGAAAGATTTATAGGCCCTGAATTAAAAGCAAACTAGTATTCTGCTAAGTTTGAATACAATTTGTGATTTGCCCTATATAAGTGTCTAATCTTGGCAGGGAATGGGGGAATGTTAAGTCTGTAATCTTTCTTCTTCAACCTCTTTTTCTGTCCATTCCAGCCCCACTCATCCAGTGCCTGAATCCTCCCAAGGGAGAGCTTTGCCATGTTTTAGGTTTTCAAAAATGCACAAAATACTCTGTCTGATGTGTTTTCATAAAAAGGAAGAATTCTGCTCTAGCTTTGGATTTTTAAAGAATAATTGAAAATTCTGAAATGAGATCACTGGGAACTGTTTGATTTCTTGGCCCTCAGTGGGACTAAGTTACCTGAGGGAGAGGAACTCTCAGTCTGGATTTTGTAGTCCCTTGATTTCTGCCTAGTGCAGGAGGTGTGTTAAAAACCTCCATATATACACTTAACAAATTATTCCTTATCTTATACAGTGCTTTCAGGCTGTGAAAGATCCTGACATTATGGAAACAGTCCACATTTGATATGTGGAATCATAAATAAGTACCCTTAGGAAGAGGGTGACTTGTGCTAAAGGAGGTTAATTACAGGTTTATTTCAGTTTTATGTGTGCATCTGCATCGAATGGGTGTGCTGAACTAGGAAAGAGTAAACAGGGTTTTATGCAGGGAAGATGTAGCTCATAAATCCATTGAAGTTCTGTTCAGGAATGAACAAATTTCTGGGTGAGGAGGGTCTAATTAATCTAATTCTTGACATGGGAAGGAGTTCCCCACCAGAAGCTGACAGAGAATCCAAGCTGCTCTGGGATAGGAAGGGAAAGTTATTAATTAGTTAAGAAAGGGAGTAATGACTTGTAGAGCTCAGGTCCTCATTGTAGCACCTTGGGAATCTGAGCTGGGCCCTGAACTGCTCAGCTTTGTTTGGAAATGTGTTGGAAAAGGAGTGAGCAGAGGGCTGAGCAGGTCCCTGGTGCTGGACTGTGAAGGAGGGAGCTGATGTGAAAAATTACAGAGGACAAGGTGATGAATTGTCAGGTGAACTTCAGTCTTAATAAATCCTAAGTGATGAACAGGGTGAAATAAGAATCTGAGCTTTAAAATAGTGGATGATGAGCTCAGGGCTGCCTTTTACCTCTTAGGAATTGGATCCAGGTTTTAATACATCTGTGAAATGGTTATTAGTGGTTAAATACTAAACAAGCATCTTTTTGAGCAGAATGTTTTGTATCAGCACAGGGCAGGATGTTTTCACTGCTTTGGAATGATGAAACCAAATAATAAGAAGAAGATACTTGAAGGCTATTTATGTTCAAAGAAAGGGCTAGGAAAAAAATAGTTGCAAAAGGGAACCTGATATGAGAGAGGAGTCCAGTGTTACACTTGAGGGGAAAAAAGAGAAAATAAAAGCGAGCACACGTTGCAAATAGAAGAATGAATTGTAAAACTATTTCAAGTTGGATAGTCTGAGATGATTGGTAGTATATTATTTTTTTCCCCTCACCCAATTACAGGATAAAGCTTTGCTGTTTGGTGGAACTGTTGTTAAGGTGGTTAAATGGAAACTGCTTTATTGATTCTTGTCTTTACAAATGGAATTATTTACTTCTTGGTGAAGGTTTTGCTGTTGTCCACAGATTTTTTTCTTGACTCTTAACCTGAAGGTTTCTGGAGTGTTCCCACACATGCAATTGTTAAAGTACTCGCACTGCTGAGGAGAGGAGCTGGTTGGAGGCTGTTTTTAGGAGATTATTTTGGGATGGAATAGAGACTTCCCTCACCAATGGCAGGTGCTCTTCTAGGTGCTTCAAATTGTCTATTTCTCCTCTTCCCAGTTGCTTACTCTCTTCTTCAGAGTCTTCCTTCCCCTGTATTGTGCTGATGCCAAGCAGGTATGTTTAGGTTTAGGTTTAGGTTGTGCTTCAAGTGAGAGGGGAAGGAACTGGACAAGCAGGAGAGCAACCTTTGCTTTAATATTTTTAGTCAGCTGAAGGAGTTATAAACTATGTAACAATTACAATCTGGAGAAATTCAGGTATGTGTTCCAACTAGGGAAACTCAGTGTAGCAGAATAGAGTTGGGCCAGTGGTTTAGTGTGCCTCTTTTCATAGAATTAAAATGATTTTTTTCTTCTTGGCTGTATAAGTCTCCAGAAACAAAGCTTGTTGTGGAAAGAATCTACTGAGTCATTGCTTGCATGAGGAAATTTTTCTCTCTGACTCCTGCTCTAACAGTTTACTAGGTCAGGACTATTTTTCATGAAGTGTTTATTCATTGTCTTTTTTTTAAAAAGTTGAAACTGAAATATATGTCAACTCTCTAGAACACATGGCAGAATATTAATTCTGTTAATAGTTGCTGGGAAATGTGTGGTAAAATCCCAGCCATGGGATTATCTCAGCTAAAATCTTTTCCTTTGACAAATGAGGGCCTAACATGTAAATTATTCTCACCACCAAAGTTTCCTTCCAGGGTTACTTCATCAGGGAGGCTTCTCAGCCCTATCTTTTATATCAAAATTGAGTTAATGAGTTGTGCATCTCCTGATGAGTTGGCAGAGCTTTTGCAGCTTCAAGGAGATCTAGCACCTGCTAATATCAACGCAAAAGCTTGGCTGCAAAGTTGCCAAACCCACATTTAACCTATTTAAATCAAAAGCCACCATTGATCTGGTTTTCACAGTGTGTTCTCCTGAGTGCTTTGAGCTTAGATGTATTACTGAAAGAAAGATTTTAATATTTAATTTGCAGTGTTTAAAAGGAGAGAAGCTGCTTCTTTGGCATTGAGAAAGGTAAAAAAAAATGCAGTTTAGTAATTTATTGATAATTAAGAAGAGGCATGTAAGAGGATTCTTCTACTGCATGAAGATTCAGACTTGATCAAGAGAAAACTACAAGTGGAAAGCTGCAGTGCTCTGTATCTATGTTCACAGTGAGGGCAGGAGCAGTGCCTGGCACTGTGTGTGAGCCAGGGCTATTTCTGTGGTCCCAGCACAGCTGAATCACCAGTGACAGCTGGCCCAGGCTTTGGGAAGGCTGATGGTGCCCAGGTTTTGGGAATGGGGATAGTGTTGGACAGACCTTTCCATTCAGAGTGTAGTTTGAAATCATAAAACACAGAATGGTTTGGGTTGGAAGGGACCTTCAGGATCATCCACTTCAACCCCCTGCCACGGGCAGGGACACCTTCCACTGTCCCAGGTTGCTCCAAACCCCATCCAACCTTTAACATTTGCACAGCTGGGGCAGCCACAGCTTTCCTGGGCAGCCTGTGCCAGGGTCTCCCCACCCTGATCATGGAAGCCACCTTCCTTACATCCAATTGAAATCTGCCCTCTCTCCATTTAAAACCACTGTGCTGTCACTACAGGCCTTGGTAAAAAGTCTCTCTCAGCTCTTCTCACTTTACTTCTTCCTTCTAGGCACTGGAAGGGGCTCTGAGCTCTCCCTGGAGCCTTCTCATCTCCAGGCTGAGCCCTCCCAGCTCTCCCAGCCTGGCTCCAGAGCAGAGGGGCTCCATCCTTCTGAGAATTTCCATTTCTCATTTGGAGCCTGTCAAACAGGTCCACAGGTCTCTCGTGTGCTGGGGAGCCCAGAGCTGGATGCAGCACTCTGAGGGGTACCAAGGATCTGCAGCAGCACACATTTTATTGTTTTTTCATAGTCCTGAAATATGTTATTTAGGATCCTGATGGGAACAGTGTCATTTTGTGTGTACTGTAACAATTTAATCCAAGCTTGTTCTTAGTGAGGGGCCTTGTGGTGGCAGTGACAGCCCAGATTTGAAAAAGACTTTGTTTGTAAACACTAGAAATGAAGTGGAGTTTGTGTAGAGAAAGGAGAAACCTTATTTTTTAAAGCTGTTCACCCTTGAGTACTTGTGTGTGTATTTGGGGAAAGTACCAAACACACATCTGATATAGTTTTCATCTAGTAAAATATATTTTTTAAATGATAACAGCTGCACATTGTATTAGCAAATAAGAGAATTGATGCAAGATTTTCCACAAATATTTGTCTTGTTTTCTTACTCTAAACCTGTGTCTATATCATTTTTCTAGGTAAAAACCTTTCACTCCTCAGAGTTTTTGGATGACTTGTGAGTTAAATTTATTTTGCAAAGAGTGGGCAAAGCATGGGTAATGTTTGCAAATCTAACTTGTTCAATGTGGTTAAATCTTACACTGAGATCTTTACAGTTCAGTGACTGAAGAAGTGGGGAAAGAATGGAAAAATGAAAAAATAGGCATATTAAAGCTACTTGAGTAGAAGTTTATTTTCCTGCTGCTCTTTGAGAGAAAGGGGCAGGAGAGAAAAGTGTCTTTAAATAGCCTGTTGGGCTGCTGCTGCTGCTGCATCTATTCTGCTGTGTGACAGATACTGCATTTCTCATTAAAGGTGCCTTGCAAGGGCCTGTGGTCACCATAGTAACTATCTTGGAGCCTTATACCTTAAATTTATCCTGACAGAGGTTATTGTGGCAATTCCTACTAATTGGCTTTTTTTTTTTTTTTTTCTGCTGCTATTTTTAACTCATCCCCTCCTCCTCCATTTAAGTTTCAGATCCTAAGTGGAATGAATTGGCAGAATTAGTGAGAAAATGCTTTATAGGGTAGGACTAATTGGCAGCTAAACTCTGTGTTTTGTTCCTCAGTGCGAAAAAAAAAAATCTAAATCATAACTTTTAGTGGTAACTGAAAGGTTATCAGGTTTGTCCTCCAAATGTTTTGATATGAAATAATATCAGTGCTCTTGAGACACAGGTTTGGTTCATGCAGGCTTCTACTATTGTTTATTATCAAATATTAGTCATGTTGTTTCTTAGCAGATATTACTACCAGCAGAGATAGAGGGAAACAAGCCATATCCTGAAGAGCTGGAAAGCTAATTTAAAGTGAGCCTCTAATAAACAGAAGAGTTAGCCTTGCTCTGTGCTATATTAGTACCTGGGACAGGTGCTAGATTGGTACAGATGCAGTTACCTGGCATCTGCTGCGGCAGCAGGTTGAATTAAAAAGTTATTCATAGGCTGATGATATCATTGTTTAATTTCCTGTAGGTGTATTAGAGGACGACTGCTACATTTCCAGGGGCTAAGAAGTCTCAAATTTAATTGCTTGATTGACTCCAGTTCCATTTTGCAGGCCCAGGACTGAGATGGCAAAGCTGTGACCTGATGAGCACTCCCAGGGTGCTCATTCCATGGGTACAGGGAAGCAGAGAGGAGAAAGAGCTGGAACTGGGGGCTGTCAGGGACTGGAACTGCTGAGAGTGGGGAAGGAACAGGTCAGTTCTGCTGGACAGGGAGAAATGTGATGGCAGTTATGGTAAGGGACAAAATGTGGCCATAAAGAAGGTGACAGAGTGGGAGGACATCAGACCATGGCGGGGAGGAAAGGGCAGGAGAGGAAAGGGCAGGAAAGGGCAGGGAAGGGCAGGAAAGGGCAGGGAAGGGCAGGAAAGGGCAGGGAAGGGCAGGAAAGGGCAGGGAAGGGCAGGAAAGGGCAGGGAAGGGCAGGAAAGGGCAGGGAAGGGCAGGAAAGGGCAGGGAAGGGCAGGAAAGGGCAGGGAAGGGCAGGAAAGGGCAGGGAAGGGCAGGAAAGGGCAGGGAAGGGCAGGAAAGGGCAGGGAAGGGCAGGAAAGGGCAGGGAAGGGCAGGAAAGGGCAGGGAAGGGCAGGAAAGGGCAGGGAAGGGCAGGAAAGGGCAGGGAAGGGCAGGAAAGGGCAGGGAAGGGCAGGAAAGGGCAGGGAAGGGCAGGAAAGGGCAGGGAAGGGCAGGAAAGGGCAGGGAAGGGCAGGAAAGGGCAGGAAAGGAAAGGCGCGGGAAGAAAAGGAAAGGAATCCTCAGCTTTTCAGTGAGGTGCAGGACACAGGTGCACATTCAACCACTGTTCTACACTCAGCCCATTTCTGTGGGGCAGAGTTCACCCAAAGGTGCAGCCAGCAGTCTTTTGAGCTTTTTTTTCCTTTTTGATACATAAGAGAAAAACTCTTAAAACTTCACAACCTTTAAACACTGAGCTTTCTCATTTTAATATCAATTCACTCCAGATCTAGATCAGCACTTAAGTTCAGCACAAGGCAAGCTTAAAAGATGTAAGAGATGTTTATTCCATGTTGACTCGGAAGCACTAAGGATGATGCACTCAGTTGCTTTGAAGTCCAAGAATAATGCACTGGAACTGGTTAGAACAATTTTCATTTTCTTCCTATGCTTCCTCAGCAGAAATTTACAGGGACTGTAATTTCATGCCTGAGAATGGAAATTTGCTACAAAGCTAGAAATTTTAAAAATAAATAAATAATGGAGGCCTGGGAATTACATATATCCTCAAGGGCTGTGAAGGGGTGTGTTTCATTTCCCATTGTTTTTTTCCTGTGTACAACTTTGAGCAGAAGCCTTTTTCTCAATATAAAACAAAACAAAAAAAAATCTGGAAGACACTCAGTGGCTTTCAGCAATTTTAATAATTCTTTAGCATGAAGGATAAGATGAAGGATTATTCTGTGCTAAGTAGATGGGCAGGATTTATATCTTGTTGACAGTAAGTCTGCCTTTCATGTAATTTAAAATGAAGTTAGCAGAGCTTTGTGGGATCCAAAATTGGTATTTTGGCACTGTGAAACCAGTTCAATGGGCTTTGTAGAGCCCTCATTCTCTTCCCTGAGGTATTGGATGCTAAAACTCCTGACACACTGTTGAGCTTTCTAGATTTTCCTGCATTCTTCACTTGCTATGTCTGAACAGGAACAGAATTGAGAACTGGCATTTTGCTCATTTTTTGGAAACCTTGGTCATTTCATGTAATAGGGTGACCTGGGATAACAAAGTCCCTCTCACATGTTTTTTTCCCATATGCTGTGAGATGTTATTGTAGAGGTGTAAGGTGTGATTTGGAGCCTGAGAGACCAAATGGGGAGTGATGTTCTGGCTGTGGGCAGGGAAGTGCCAAGAGCAGGAGCACAATCTGCCTCTCTGGGTTTGCTGTGGCAAAAAAGAAAACAGTGCTGAATTCACTGCCCTGGCAGCAGCTGAACCTGCAGTGTCTGCCTGAGTGCAGGTGTAAATGCAGTGAGAACAGAACTGGGTATTGGATAGAGCAGCTTCAAGGTTTCCAGAAGTTTTTATTTTAAATATACCAGCAATAGTGATGTGAAATGTAAATGATGACTTGCAGTCATGTAGAAAATTGCAACATTGTTCAAGGCAAATAATTTCTTCCAGTGGTCAGTCCTGCAAATACCTGAGCCCTGTTGGAAATCTGAAATTAAATGTGGGTTGATTAAACAGCATTCACATGCTGTGATAATTTTTCAAGCTTTTGAGGCATTTAAACTTTAATTTTATGTAGCTAATTATACTCCTTTGCTGCTTAGAATTTGTAGCTGAACACCTACTGAAGATTTTTGCTTATGCTGTTGACTTTTATATTTTGTTGACAATGGCTTTTTGACTATGGCCTTTGTTCTTCTCAGCAGTTTTATATCTTCATTTTGATCACAGATCCACTGGCAGTGGGATACCTTTTTCCTGTGTGTGTTTTTTTCCCTGACACAAAGTGATTCTGATCAGTATTTATGTTTGAACACTTGCTGCTGCAGGAATTACAAAAGATTAAGGGATAATACAAAATTAAGGAAAAGAGGAAAATACCAATTTAAGTTGTAGCAGCAAATGCTTTCTCATGTATTTCACTTAAGTGTACAGAATGTATTTAATAAGTCATAATTACTGGTTTTATTATTGTTGGAGGAACTAGAAAAAGTTTCAATGGAAGTTAGTCATATACCTGATTCTAAAAGCATTTCAGTTGACCTACCTAAAGCATTCAGTGTGGTTTTTTTCAGACTTTGCTTTGCAGTTTCTGTTAAATTCTAGATGTGGATATTTCAGGAGAACTCAGCAGGCTCAGAAGCTGAATGAAGTGCTCATGCTGTTGACAGAGTTCTGTGCTTTCTTGCACTGTGAATCCAGTTCATGAATGGCTCACTGTAAGAGGTTTGGGAAAGCTCATGGAGGGGTAATGGTCTAATAAAATCTGCAGCAAAAATACACTTGTTTAAAATGACATTAAATTTTATCTTCATATATTAAAGTATGAAACATATGCTCCTGACAGCTTGAGCCATTCAAAGTTTTTTCTTTGTGTATCATCAGTGACAGTAGATGTGGTTTAAATTCTCAGGGACTTTAAGACCATTTTGGTTTGGATGTGAATGCTCCATCAAAAATATCAATGAAATGTGTTGCCACAGCATCATTCAGAGTCATTTAGGTTGGAATGGACCTTTTGAGGTCAGACAATCCCATGCCCCTCCTCAAGCAGGGTCACCTAGCACAGGTCAGTCTGCTGCAGTGCTGTACCAGAACGTACTGATTGCTAAAATTGCTCAGAGTGAAGGATTTTGACCAAACACTTCCTGTGCTTTCCTTTACTTTCTTTTTTTATCTAAAGGATTCTGAGGTTTTATCTGCACCTGAGACAAGTTGTTCTATTGACTGTAAGGAACACAGTAACTTCACAAAGAACAGAATCCCAGTATTAAGTGTACTGTTTCTCTTAAGAGCTGAGTTTCCCAAGACATGATTCCCTTTAAGCTGCTGTTTCTCTCTGCCTCCACGGCTTTGAAGAACACTTTTAGAACTCCAGGCATTTATCTCTGCCTCTGATGGGACTTGGTCCTGGAGGATTAAAGGGGTAAGAAGGGTCCCCACAGAGCAGCTGATGAGTGACTTGTGTAGATGCTGGAAGTCCTCCCTGAAATGGCAATGATCAAGGAAATTTGGTGTCCAAGAAAAACTGGCCCTTCTGGGCTCCAGTCTAGTGACTTCTGACCTTTACTTTTTCAGATCTGTTGCTTTTTAAAAGGATTTTTTAAATGGTTTTTAATTTTTTTTCCTGTCCAAGGTAAAAAATAGCTCCATTATTACATTCAGTTTCTTTGCGCTCTTCGTTATCCCTTGTAAAGGTGGTTTTGTTGACATTGTTGGTTGGATGTGAAATCTGCTTTGCCTTTTGCCTAGATCCAGAAAATCTGGAGATTCCTTCCCTTATGTCATTCTCCCTGTTTCTTTCATGGGTTTTCCTTAGCAAAGACACCTCACTGGTTTTATGGATCTTAAGGGGGAATTTTCATCATGATCAGATCTTAACATCAAAGTTGTATCTCCATTTATTGGCAAACTTTCTGCAATTCCCTTTAATCCAGGTTTGACCCATGTCAGACATTGGTGCCTCACTCTTTTGCAGACTATTATAGTTATATATATAGATGTATGAATATATATATATAGAGAGAGAGATGTATGTGTATATATTCACGATTTTACTTTCACACTGGAGGCTTTTGAGTTTTTTCTTGTGTGTCCCTTACCTTTCCTATCCTTTATTTGAGGAATGTTGAAAGGATATTAGAAAACCAGAAGCCACTTTTCCAGTTCAGAGCTTTCTTTTAGATGCATATAGTAATTAAAAACTAATTAGAGGTTCATATCTTGAAGGTTAATTTATGAAGTGAAAGTAAATTTATAATTTTCAAATAGTGTCAGTGCTTGTGGTAGATGTCTGATCTCTTAGATGAAATATTATTAGGGTTTTAACTTATTTTTTGAATTCCAAAAGATATTTCAGTATCTCAATACTGTTAAAAGAGAATTTGGGTTTCGTTTAAGGTTTTTTGTACCCTCTGTTCTGGCAAAATATTTTACTTTGTTTCATTGAAGAAAAATTACAAATAGGATGTGTCCTTCTGTGCATGAAGACTGAATAGATGCTCATCAAGAGTGAAATACGTGGATCTTAAAGAAGTTAAGAGGTTTTCAAAATGACTTTATTTACAAGAACATATTTGTGTGGCATTCAAATTACAGCTAAGCCTCACCAATGGGATGCTTGAGGAAACACAAACAGTGAAGATGTCTTTTTTTTTACTGAAGGTGAGATAATACCTCCAAGTGGAGTGTTACAGAGTACCTGAGGGATTATTTGCTTTGCTTTGTTTGGAACATCCTGATTATTTTAAGCTGATTCAGATGGAGAGGTAGTGACCACATGACAGAGAAACGTAAAGGAATTACAGAAATAAAACACTGGAGTAGATTTTTTAAAAAAAATGTATTTTCTCCTTATTTGGGCATGGAGTACTGTGGAATTGTTTAAATTGAAATGGTAGAAATTGTAGGAATTACTCCATGGACATGAGATTCTATTCCTCACAGTAGGAGGTTTAAGCCAGCAGAGTATTCTGTGCTGAACTTTGGTTCAAGTGATTGCAGATGGAATGAAAAGTAAAACTGAAGAAGAGAGAATGTAATTTTTTGCCATCTCTTAGGTGTGGAATATCCCCCAGTGCCAGTGCTTGGGCACCTTTAGGAATTTAATGTGTGCTGGAGTCTCAGCTCTTGCTTGGAAGAGGAACAGGTCCTGCATTCCTGATTTCTGTACTGGAATTTGGTGAAAGTTTGAGCCTTGGTACCTTCACTGCATGTCTGGTCCAATTAAATACTGATTTAGCCACCATCCTGCATGCAGCAAGCCAGTAGGAAATTATTTCAGTAGAATTTGGTGCCTGTCACCCTGATTTTTCTAGAGTGCTGTGTTTATAGTTGGTAGCAAAGGTTCTCATGGATTTTGTGTAAACAATCCATGTTTTTATAACCGGCCAAGGATTGTTTTGTACTTTGGATGTTGTTTTTCATTCTTCTTTCTGGGGTGGAGAATGTGATGGACTGTGTTTCTCACCTATGGAATTTCAGAGGTGGTAACCTCCTTGTCCAATCCATAACTGTCTGTAAAAAGGTATAAATATAAGAATAAAGAGAGGCTGGGTCTCTTTTACTCTCTGCCTGGCCTTGGTGGCTGAGCTCTTGGAGTTGCCTGATTGTTTCGTGTCCAACAGAGCGACAGGTGCCCGAGGAACATACTCCAAATCTGAGGTACAAACTGTAATTTTCTATGAACCCTTTTTACCCTGATGAGCTCCTTGAACAGTTAGACTGTAACAAGTCTAGTTTTGATTTAGGCTCCCAGAAGTTCTGTCAGTACCTGGCAAGTCCATCCTTACAGGCACCTCTGGGTGTGTTGCATGTTTTATTTTAGCTCCATTTTGACTATCAACACTACTGATCCCAGAGATGTAATTACTGTTACATTCAAATACATTGCATTAAAAACTAACAATGAATTGAATATGCTTTTCTGAATCCCCTGAAAAACAAACATGCTGAGAGCTGATCACTTGGAAATTCTTCAGTTTTTGAGTCTGGTTGAGATCATACAAATTAAACTTACTCTGCTAAGTGTGATGTCTAACATGTCTACACAGAAGTTACAATCTTGCACAGAAATAATAATCTACAGGGATTTAAAATAATTTAATGTAAATTAGACTATTTAATGGCAATAGTCTGCTGCTTGGCTGGGGTTATTTTTTGCTTAATAATTATCCTTCACTGTTACACATGTATTTCATTGCTTTTAAAATGTTTTTCCTTGCTTCAGTTTAGAAATGTCTGTCACATTTCCAAACCCAGTGTTGTTCTCTTAGTGTTTAAAGCAAAACTAATTATTGTCAAAGGTCTTGAATAATGTACAGAACATGGTAAAGAAATAAATTGCATAACCTAAGGGAAACAAAACTTGACTTTCCAGAAGCAGTTTTAGAAAACATGAATAATATGCACAATGTAAAGAAGCAGTATTGTGCTCTTCCAACTCAGAATATCTGTGGTCTGGAAATAAAAATTAAATATTTCTGGAAATAATGATGCAGATGGTCATATTTGGTATTGATGAGCTGTTTGTAATCTTTGTTGAGACTGAAATGCAAGAAGCAGGAATTAGGTTGGAGAACATGAAAAACAGATCTAAGGAAATAAATTTCAAGTTTATTGTGTAACACATTCAGTCATTTCAGATTTACACATAAAGATTCTGGCCAGGGATGGAGAAGACAAAGTTGGGAATACTTAGACTGGAAATAAGCTTTCATTTTAGGGTGACAATAATAAAGTGGAAATGTAGAAAGAAAAAAATGAGTGAAAGAAATGACAATACAGGAACCTGGGTTCCTGTGCCACAGGAAGATCAGTGAAATAGCAGAAAACATCAGCTCAGAAGGGTTGATCTCACTGAGAGCTTAAAAAGCACAACATCCTCCTTTTATAGTGCTTGTTTAGGAGAGCCAGGAGGAGAATTGTGCCTGTAGCTCTGCAGTGCTCAGCAGGACAATTGTCCCCTCCTGGGTGCAAACTCTTCCCCTCTGGCCCTGGGACCCTGGGCTTGGTCTCTGGTTTGTGCTCCTCTTCCACCTGAGGCTCTGCCTTCCTCACTGAGTCATCTCTGAGACCTTGGTTTGCTAAAGCAATAAAACATCTTTCTTGTCTATAAAATAAAGGTTCCATTTTGCATGATGTGCCAGAAGAGTGATTATATTTGACAGTTTCAATATTTTGATTTCACACCGAGCCCCATTTTGAATTGCATCTGTCAAGGTAAAGGAAAGGTTTGCTCCTACAGAGAGCATTGTCTGTGAGACAGGATAGTCTTTATTATGCTGCTCAACAAATTCATGTATTTCTTCCCAGCTTTATCCTCAGCAGGCAAAGAATCAGTTTCATTTTGGATATGATTGAAAAAAGAAAGAATCAGTAAGAAATTAAACAGTCAGGAGTCAGAAAAGGTCTGATAATGATGGAGAATTGTATTACAATTTTCTGTCTTTTTTTTTGTGCTAGCTAATGGAATGAAAGTGCAAGTAGGGGAAGTAAAAGTTACAGAAAGTAAATTTTGAAAACTACCCAAATTAGCTGATTTGGTGTGATTTACTGATGGGGTACATGACCGGCTGATAGTTCTCTTTTCTGCTTGTACTCACCAGTAGTAATTAAAATAACTTGTTCAGAACATACTGGCATAAAGTTGGAACAGTGCTTCACTTGTTTTGGTAATTTTCTCATTATTGCCATTTCTATGTTACTGAACTGGCTGTTGTCAGTGTTTGTGTCATCCTTGAGTCAGGTATGTGCTGGAGAGAAAACATGAAAATAAGAAGGTTTATGGTTCTGGTGGAGGAGAGCTGTCTGCTCATGAAGAGTGAATGGATGTCACAGAATGTCACATCATACTAATTTGTGTCCATAAAATTTGTGTTTTATAAAGTCATAGAATCACAGAATGGTCTGACTTGGAAGGGACCTCAAAGATTATTTATTCCAACACCCCTGCCATGGGCAGGGAACCATGTAAGCACTGCATATTAATAATCAGAAAGCTGAGAGAGTAATCAAGGAGGATTTTTCCCCTCTGAATCCAGCAGAAAATTATCCCTGAAATGCAATTTAGGAAGGAGTATGTTGCATCCCAAGTCTTAGTGGTTCAGGTTGCTGCCAGAAGATAAATGATACTGAGCTTATCTGCACTAACTTCGACCTTCTCAGATGGAAAGAGAATAAAACTTCCACTGTTGCAGCAAATTCTTCATCTATCTGAAGTTTAATGATGTTTCATCTGAGCTATCCTGGTGTATTATGGTTGGTTTTCCTTAAAACTCTCTGACCCAGCAGCCTCCTCCTTGTGAGACAGAACTTGGCACTTCAGGAGATTCCCATTAGGAGTCAGTTCCCTCTTCATCAAGAACTCTATAATCAAAGTGATTTATTGATACAGATTGTTGCTGTTGAGTAACCTGGCAGCCATAAACACCCCAGTAATTACAAGTCATGGTAAAATGCAGTTTTGCAATCATTGTGATGGTTGGATTTTACTGTAAAAACTCTCTTTTGTGAAGTTCAGAGCTCACTTTGAGAGCTGTTTGCTGGTTCAGAGTTCAGCTGTTTGGTTCAGCTGTTTACTGGTTCACCTGTATGAGTTCACTTGGGTTTGTGCTCTCTCTATATTTGTCCCTGGGTGCTAGGGTTGCAAGTTCTGCAGTCTGAGCCCATCAGGTGTTGAGTTGGAATGTGTGTTATGTCTGCCTTGTGTCCATTCTGGGTGCATTAAGTAACCACATATAAACCCCAGAATTATAAAATTCCTCAGTGCTTCTTTTGCAGCTCATTCCCCTTCTCTCTCTCTCTCTCATTTCCTGGTTTAACCTCTGTTTTTCTCCCACTCCTTCACCTTAGGCTGCTCCCCATCTCAAATAAACATATTTTGGAAGCAGAAGATTTTCCTTTTTTTCCCCCCTCTCCCTTTTGGCAATATTTTGTTTAGACATTGGGAGAAGCTGAAGGTTGGCAATTTCCTTATGGAGAATTCATTTTGGTGAAATTAATTAAAACAGCAGCAGGAAGTGAATGTACCAAAAAACTTCCAGTTTTTGTGAGGGCAGAGATAATGAGCAGGAGATGATCCCAGAGGTTCTTGTGTACATTTCTCTTCCACTGTGTTAAACATGTTTTCTGAGCTAACTCTGCCTTATGCAAGCAATCTTTCAAGTACTGAATGTAAAAAACCCCAACCCAACTCTTCATAACTTCACCTGATAAATAGAAATGCTGTCCTTCTGCAGATGACATATTTATTCTTCTCGAGTGATCCCCTGAATGTTTTGTTTTGTGATTTTCAGCCTCTTTAGTAATTGGGAATATTTTACTTATTTTCCATTGAAGATTACTTTCTAATTATTTATTAGTAAGCAAAATCTGGACTCGGGACATATTAGAGAATGAACATTCTGGAATAACCTTCAGACTGTTTTTTCCATTCCAGTCTTCCTAACTAATTTGAAGACAGAGCTGATAATTTTATGAGCAAGTTCACAGAATGACACCCACAGTCACAGACTGTAGAGCCTCTCTGAGCAGCCTGTTCCAGTGTCAGACCACCCTCACAAGAATAAAAGTTTTACTGTGTCCAGATGTAATTTCCTCTATATTGATTTGTGTCCATTGCCTCTCGTTCTGGCACTGGGCACCACTGAGAGGAGCCTGGATCAGCCTTCTTCACTCCTTGTCCCCATCAAGAATTCATGGATGAGATCCTCCTGAGCATTGTTTTCTCTGGGTTCTCTCCCAGCTCTCTCAGCCTCTCCTTGTATGACAAATACTCATATCCATTAATCATCTGCATGACCCTGGACTTGTCTTTATTTCAAACCACTGCTGTATTTCCTTTTAAGAGGGAATGCAGAACACTGAACATTTTTGCCACGTAGTTTCCTTTTACTTGTGGTCTTAGCTTTATTTTCAATGAAAAATCAGTCAGTTGTTGGTTTGGGACACCAAATCAAACCTCATTCCTTTCTTTTCACATCTTCATCTCTTTCACTGATTGTACTTACTCTTCAAAGGATCACAGAATCCTGGTTTGAGTTGGAAGGGACCTTAAAGATCATCCAGTTCCACCCCCTGCCATGGGCAGGGACACCTTCCACTGTCCCAGGTTGCTCCAAGCCTTGTCCAACCTGGCCTTGGACACTTTCAGGGATGGGGCAACCACAGCTTCTCTGGGAAATCTATGCCAGGGCCTCACCACCCAATTAAGAATTTCTTCCTAGTATCTAATCTAAATCTCTCCTCTTTTAGTTAAAAACCATTTCAAAGTTATTAAAAAGTTACCAATATTTGAATTAGGTTTTTCATTTAGAAGAACATCTTGACTTGTGGACATGAGATAATCCTGTGTTTTTCCTAGAAGTAATTATTCTGTAGTTGTGTCACACTTCTAGGCTTATCTATGAAATTCTGCAACTTATGTTTTCTCCTCGGATACAGTATTTGTTTCAATTTTTTTTTTTCTGTTCTGACTGATGTATGATGAATCTTCTGCCAGTGAAGGATGGAAATGGTTATTTGACATCTTGTAGAAAATGTTGTTTTCTGAGTTTCAGTTAATTCAGCTTTCCTGTTACTGTCCCCAATTAGATAATTGTTCTATAGAGCAGAACCATTTTTGCCCATTGTGTCCAGAAAAATATTTACCTGAAAATAAACTTGCTCTTTTCAATATTTCAGTATGATTTTCACCTGTGTAAATACATGATATTTTTACTACATGGTCAGCTATTTTACTTAATGTCATATTCAGTAAAAAAACCAACCAAACAAACAATAAAACCACAGCTTTTGATCAGGCTTTATTAAACAAGTGCTCCAAACAGTTTCTATCCTGGTATGTGCCAGAAGAATTTAGTTACTACACAGTGAGAAAACTTTATTCATTCATAGAATTTCAGTATCCTTAAGGTTGGAAAAGACCTCTAAGATCAGTGAGTCCAAATGTGAATCCAGCACTGCCAGATCCACCACTGAACCTGGTCCTTCTGCACCATCTCCCTGTCTTTTGAACACTTCAGGGATGGTGATTCCACCACTTCCCTGGCCATGCCTGCTCCAGTGCCTGACCACCCTTTCCACTTTGTTTCTTCACCTTTCAAATAATTTATTTTGGCATCGATCCGTAGTTGACTGTATTGCTCTTCTTCAATGATATAACAGCTAAATTCACCTGATTTAATTTAATACCTAATTTTTAAGGCATTTTGTAGTTTCTCCAAGGAAGTTATTAATTTGTCTAGTTGAAGGAAGAGTTGTGAAAATGAGTTAAAAAACTGTTTTAATGTTCATGATTTGTTTCAGGTCTCATTACCCAAAGGTAACAAATCTTACCAGTAACACTGAAACTGAAAATCAAATACAATTAGAGAGGAGAGTGGTATTTTTGGATATAGCTTTAACTAAAAATATGAAAGACCCTCAGGATATGTTGGTAAATCTATTTTTAACAGAGAGCATTGCTATTTAATGAAATGCTGAGCCCAGGGAATGCAGTCAAGGATAATCAGAAGCACTTATCACCTTTGACAGGCTGCAGTATTTCTTGCAGCTTTGTTTCAGCCTGTGACTTCTTACTTCAGTAATTGAAAAGTCTCTGGGCCCATTCTTAAGGAAAACATTAAAGCTTAAAAAAATCATTATAATAATTAGAAAAAGAAAGTGTAGCTGCAGAGGATGGGAGCATGCTTGAAACATCAGATTTGAAATATTTAGATTCCTTAAATCAGAATTTCAAATCACAGGAGGGTTGGCTCAGTCCTTCATCTTCTGCAAGCCACATAAACTCAGCTCAATGCAGAGTCATTGAAATCCCTAAATTGTTGTATGAGGGAATCACTTTACTGGTGTTCAGAGCACGTGGAGTGATGATCTTGTGAGATTGTTTTTCAAGGTCTACAAAGAGCAGCACTCTCCCTTGTGACAGGACATTCTGCCAAGTGTGGACCTGCTACAGCCAAAAAAAGGAACTTTTCAAGGCAGTCTGAGCCCCCATCACTGCCACTTTTTCCACTCTATTTTTCTGCTCTGAGAAGTGTGAAGTGTGTTAAAGGAATGGTTGGGCTGTGATGAGACTGATCTGGTTTCCATCAGGGCCTGGAGAGGAATCCATTGGCAGATGCACATGGGGAAGTTCCCTGATGTGCAGGATCAGCATTGTTTGTGGTGATGAGCCATTCTGCACTACACTGAAATGCTGAAAATTGCTGGGTTCTGCCTTAATGCACCTCAAAAGTATCCATCTTTATTCTCTTTCAGTACATCACTGGTAAAGAGTGGAAAGGACATGCACCAAAGTTTGTTTTCAGTTAGTAAGTTTGAATGAGTGTTCTCTCAGCCCCAGCAGAGTGGTTCACTGATGAGAACTGCATGGGTAGAACTCAGCAGAAGTTGACACTGAAGAGCTGTCAAGGAATAGCTGTGGACCAGTGGCAACACCTTCACTTTTATCAGTAGTATTTTCCTGTTGGAAGCTCTTTGTCGAGCTTTATTTCTCTGCATCTGCTCCTTCTGACCTTGAGGGTGGGCAGCTTAAAGTTATTTTTAGATCTTTTGTGAGCCTATTTATGTGACACTGACTTTTTTAAATTTGAAAAGCCAAGTAGCTTTTTATAGCATTGTTAAAGAGGCAGTGGTTATGGCTCAGTGGTTGAAATTGAATTCTAGTTTGCACTTAAAAGCTGAGATTTATCCTTTTAAGCCTTGTGCTGGCTTAATGATTCAATGCAACTGTTTGTTTGCTGGGAAGCAGTTTCTGGCTGCTTTGGTCTGGTTGTGTGGTTTTCTACCTTAAAAAAAAACCCGTAACAGGTATAGTTTGTACTGTGTATCATCTTTATGCTATATTTGTAGACATTTTTTAAAACTCTGGTGCAATTTCAGGATAAAACCCAAGCCCCAGCTTTATCTAAAATAGCCTGAAGTTTGAATCAGCAATTTAAACCAGAAGAAAAAAATAGATACCCCAACTGCCCACACATTAATCATTAAATTTTCAATAAATTCACAATTGAAACTACCCAGAGAAAGACTGATGTGTCAGGTGCTGGTAGAGGGGCAGTTTCACCAGCAATGACTTGCATTTTGTCTTTCTGGGTTTTTTTTTCCCTGATGGGATTGAGAGAGGCTTGTCTTGGAATCTCATAAAATACCTTGCTTCTTCTGCACACGTTATTTGATCAAAGTCTGGGATCTGCAGGTATTTTTCTGTTAATGAAAAGTGGCTGTGGAAACAATGCTCTACAGCAACCACGTCAGTTCTCTTTGTGTAGTTGGCTTTTGACGCATTTTTGTGTTGTTAAAATAAATCTAGATGGTTTTTTCTTTCCTCTTTCAGTGACTGCCCCGTGTATGCTTTCTAAAAGGGACATTTGTTTCCTTCTGCTTGTCCCCAAAGAGTTTTAACTTCTCAATTAATTAATGCCATTAAAATATGTGGGCATCTGCTGGAGGAGAATCATTTACCCGTGTCATTCTTAGCATGACATTGCAGCTGCATTTCTTTTCCTTGCTGTCTCATGTACAATATTGCTTTGCTTGTCTTCTGAGAGCTTTGACAAGAATATGTACAGGGGGTTTGAATTTGTGGGTGTCGACTTTGAAGCTGTTGGGCTTTGATGGTCTCACTCGATTTTTGATGTTAGACCTTTCCTTGGTTTCCTCTATTCAAATGGAAACAACAAAAGTTTCAGAACACCCAGTCTGGGGGAAGGTCTCAGTGTTCAGAAGGAAAGGTGGAGCACACCTGAGTCAAGCTGCATTTAGCAGCTCCAGCCAAGGAGGGAAATTGTCCTCCTCAGCTTTGGTGAGGAGCATTTCTGCCATCAGTGCCCTTCTGCAGCCTCTCCCAGGGCACTGTTCTTCAGTAATTCCAGGGAAATCTTAGTCTTTCCATGAAGCTTCCACAGAACTTACCAAGAGCACCTTGCAAGCCTTTTCTTGGTAGCACAATTACATTAATAGATGTTTATCATCTCCCTGCATCCTCGAGATACCTGGAATTCTCCCCATCCCCAGCATTATTCCCAGCATTGCCTGGTGTTACAGCTGCTGTGCTGAGTTCAGGCAGGTCTGTGGCACTGCTGTGGCACAGGTGGGTGCAGTGGGCACGTCCTGCAGCTTAAACCCTGCTTTCTCAGAAGTCAGAAAGAGACAAAGCACTCTGCCACCAAGAAATCCCATTGTTGAAGGAGCTGGAGAACAGGGAGATGCAGTTCCTCGTGCCTGATGGGGGCTCTGAGATTTGACCTGGCTTTGCAAAAGCTGCCATCGGTTCCCTGAGCCCATGAGGGAGCTCCAGCAAGGATCTGCAGCTTCACAAGGAGATTGTCAGCCTCCCTCCTCTGCCTTGGGGGCAGCTGTTGATGGACAGCAAGGAATGGGCATCAGGGTGGCATCCCAGATCTTCCAGGAACCCTCCTCTTTGTCACCTTCCCTCAGGTCAATGAGCATTTCAACAGCAGAGCAGACAGCACAGATGGACTTTGCTGGTGAGAGCAGTTGCCACCAGTTTTTCCTCCATCCTTCTCAGGAAAAGGCTTATGAAAGCTGCTTGAAAGCATTACTCACTGTCTTCCTCACAAGGTTTCCCCTCACTTGGGAAGAACAGAGTTGTTGAAGAACAGCAGCTGTTTTGTGGCAACAAAAATGAAAAAACGTACAGAGACTTATTCTGAATTTAAGAAAACTGTGGTTCAAGTTAAGTATTGTGATTGAGTTTGAAGCAGAATTATATCACTAAATGGGGAAAACTGATTTGTATCTATCCATCTTCTGGGGGAGGTGGTGTGCTTTTCATATTTTGCATGTTTTTGTGTAAATAGAATCAGTTTTTCACAGGTGAGGAGCTCTGTCTGTACCAGGATCTGTAGTTGGATTCTCTGTAACTCTAAAGCTGCATATGGAGGTCTCTGCACCACTGGATATGGGCACTTCAGGTTAAGTGAAGGGTTTTCTCTGTCACTACTTCAAACAGCTACAAAGATTTCTAGAGATGATTGTGCAGCTGTTTCACTTACTGGAGGTAATTTGAGCCATGCTTTTTGTTTGATGATGAGTCATGGCCAGCATCTGCAAAAAGGAGCCTTTCATCTTCAGCCCTTACTGTGTTAGGGTTTTTCCCTGGTTAGGAGACAGGATCTGTGTTCCATGGAAATGCCTTGGAGCTCTGGGCTCCATCGTGTCCCAGCTCCTGCTGGGTGCTCACAGTGGGAAGTGAAGCCCAAAGCATCTTGATGTGCTTGAGTCTTTCCTGGGCTCCAAACAAAAGAGGTAACATCCAAAAGAATGTCCTTTACTGAATTTTCAGCACTGAGCACACCTGGAATTTCATGTGTGTGGGATGGGATGCCAACCAAAGCTGGGATTCTGCTGTGGGTGCTTCACTGGCCCAGCTTTCCTGTGTCCAATTCACTGCTTTGTGTTCCTGATGCACTGGCTGTGATTAATGCTGGATGCTTTCCCTCACTCCCAGCTCTTATTGGAAATACCTTAGGAAGAACTCATTGGAGCTGCAGTAATTATATTCATGTTATCGTAAGTGAGTTTCCAGCAGCTGCTTGATCTTTTGATTTCTGAAAATTCCCTGAAGTTCAGGATGGAAGTGCATGGTCTGGGAGCCTCTCTGCACTTAACTGAGTGGTGAATTTACCCTAAATCAACCAGACAGGCACTGACAGCAGGAAAAGATGCAGCTCCTCTCTTAATGGTGGTGGAGAGGCCAGAGAATGATTTAACACCCAGCTTGATGGAGTTGATGAGAAATTCTCTAAGACCTGCAATTTAAAAAGTCAGGTGATTTTTTCCTGTATCAGTCTCATTTTTTTTAATATTGAATTCAGTTTGAACATTGAGAGCAGCTGAAGGGGGCTAGGGAATTACAGTGTCCTTTTTTGGGTCATTTTCCAGCAGCATGTGGATGGGTCAGAGCTTGAGCGAGGTGTTGAGTGAGGTTATAGGGCTGAGGCTGAAAAGGTGCCTTAAACCAGAGGTGAGTGTCAGCAGAACATAAACACTGAGGTGGACATGGGCTTCTTAAAAGAACTTCCAATTTTTGGTAAATAAATTTCCTTTTCCATATTTATAACTATTAAAAACTGATTACCTACTGGAGAATAAGGGTGTGATATGGAGATTCACTGTAGCCTGGGCCATGTTTTACCTGCAGAACTTTTAACTGAATTTTAGTTCCTTGGCCAAATTTTCTCCTTTCTTTGCATTTCCTTCTCTTTGGAGAATAACAGTGACTTTGGAAAAGTTTGTTATTGATAGTGATGAATAGAAAAAAAAAACACATTAATAATCTGAGTGTGGGGATTAGAAGACTGGAAGGAAGGAATTAAATGATAAACACAAGAAATTCGATTTGGAGTCAGTGACCCAATAAACTGTAGGATAGTTTTTTAGAATATAAATGCATATTAAACAAAGTGTTATTATGCCTCAAGTTAACTCAGTTTAAGCAATGAGCATTTATGGGCAGGGCAAAGGTGTTGACTAAAGATTGGTCAATATTTTGGAAAAGCTTTTGGGCTGCAAAAAACCTTTCTAATTATTACTGGAACTGAGATTGAGAATAGATTATTTCTTCACTGTAATAAAAAGGGAAATCAAAACACAAAATGTTTTTGTACCTTCACGTCACAAAACCTACAACTTTCCTAAAACTATCCCAAGAAAGGGTAATTTATTGTTGTAGAAAGGCCAATGACAATAAAAATCATGAAACAATCAAAGTATTCACCCTTAGAGAAGAAACTACATTATGAAGTCTACCAGCCTTTGGAGGAAATGTGAGTAAAAGAAAGCAGTGACGTTGGTAGACTTGTAAATATTTCACCATTTTGAAGTCCATGCACTTGCAAATCTTTAGGGTTTGGTGGTTTTTTTTTTCTCTTCCTACATATTTGATATCCATTATTGTTACAAGCGTTGTCTTTTCAGCTGCTTGATCAGACCTTACTGTTTTGGATCCTGACATGAATGTAACAACTCTGTTCAATTTTCCCCCCTGAATTCAGTTTAGATTTATTCCTAGGCATTACATTCTATATTGTGTATTATTTATTATCCACTGGAGGGGAAAGCACAGTATGTATGTAGAATGAAATGAAAGGTGAAAGTTAAGAAATTCAAAACCATTAATTTTAAAGTAGAGGAGCATAAACATCATGATGGAAGTTGTGAGTGAGGTCCTATTTTTTATTTTAGTCTAGACTCATTAAGTAGTAAATTTGGAAAGGAAATTTATGGTAAGTCATTGAGATTTTTTTAAGATATCAGTAGTAATTATACATTAAATACTGAGCTGTGCTGTCTTCTGTAAATAATGCTCCAACCTCCTTCTTACTATTGTGGTTTGTGTTACTCATGAGCAACCTTTACCCCATCTGATCCTGCAGCAACTCTGCCAAGCCCAACAATGTCAGGGACAATAAATCTACATCACACTTCACCAATATGTCCTTTTTCCCCCTTGATATATTGATGGAAAGCATCTCCTAATATAAGCATCACTAGCAGCTTGTTTCAAGCTGTCACTTATTTTCCTTCTCAATCACAAGGACTTAAATAGGGTGGGACTTTAGATTATTCAGTCATGATCTCCAGTATGAAATAGAGAATTTTATGAGAGTTAGCAGTGGGGTGATTAGTGAGTGCTGATTACATGGTGACAGCAGGCGATAAATACATGTATGCAGGCTCTAATGATGGAATTTGAATTTACATGAGGAATATTTTTATGTCAGTGCTCATTGTGTGTTTTCTGGGGCCATTCCATGTGGGTTCAGAGCAGCTTCTTTGTTATGCTCTCTCTTGTATTTTGACTTTATGTCTCACTTTCTGGGAAGAAGCATCCATCTGTAATTTTGAAAGAGAGCTTCTTGCCATTTATCTGGCATTATCTGAGAGGCTGTGCAGGCTGGGCTCCTGTACAGTGATATTTGCAGGCACATGGTGACATTAGACAGTGGGTTATGTCTGTACTACTTGTCCTCAGAACAGGCTCACCAAAACAAGCCCTGGCTTTTGTCTTTCTCATGGCCTCTTGCTTTTCTCACTGCTGCTGTCAGCTACACTAACTCACTTATAGTTGATCCCTTGTGCACAGGAACTGGTTTATACAAATAATTAGCATTTTAAAATATCTGTAATTTTTAAAAGCTGTTTGTTCTTTTCATATAAACGGGTTAATTTTTTTCCTAAGGCAATTTAAGCCATGTGTTTTTTTCATTTTCTGCATTTCCATGCTATTCAATCAAGAAAGCAAATCACTTTATTTCCTTTCCAACTCTCCATTTTAATTTGAGTGTGTGCATGATATAAACAACAAGCTGATTTTTCCAATATTGAAATAATTATTTAACCAGGGTTTCTCAGCTAGGTAAGTGTGTTCCTATAGGATAGGAACTTTACTAAGACAGAAAGTATGTTTTGCCATTGAAATGGTATTATCTAAGAAACATAAAATAAAAAGATGTAGATAAAAAGTGAGTTATTGAGAATTACTGGGAGGAAAATCCCAGTTTGACTTAGCATACAGAAGTTGTCCCAGGTTTGTGAAAATGTTTCTTCCCCTTGGTTGCTGGACAATTGCAGAATTGATTTAATTCCAAAAGGCAGTTTGTGCTGAGAGCTGTCAATCCATTTTGGATATTCTGATTATCATCCAGATGAACAATTAATGTTCAACTAAACAGTGCTGTTCTCAGAATGAGATGCCGGTTGCTTTTTGCCTGGTTTAGCCAATTTCCAGAAAGAAAAAGCACCACAGGCAGAGGTAAATGTTGCTTCTCCTCCTCCTCTGGCTGCTGTAGTCCAGGAGAGTCCCTTTCATCTGCATTTTGGAATGAATTTCCATCCCAGCCTGGGCTGCAGCCCCAGGGGCTGTGTAGTGCACGAGGAGAGGGCTGAGCTGGTGCCTGCAATGAGCAGGTTTTGGCCTCAGTGCTGAGAATGGCAAGAGATGGAGAACCCAAACCCTGGAGATCAGAATTGTTTGCACTGCAATTTTTTCTCCCCCACTCACCTCTTGATGATGTTTGTGATTACAAGCCAGGTTATCCTGAGTTATTGTCACTCCCATTTGGCAGTTGAGGTGGTGATTTGATCTGGTGGTTTCCTGTGTTCTGGGGATCTCTGTAGGAAATATCCCACTGAAAAAATGTGTGTAGCTACCCAGCTGAAGGACATTACAGCTAAAAAAAAGAGAAGAAAACTTCTTTTTTATGACTTTGTACCCAATTATGCATCATTAGAGTCTTGTATATTTAGGAGGGAATGCTGCTGTTTAGCCAATTTCCTGCCACCTGGAAGTAACTTGATTTACAATTAAGAAAAGTGCTCTTTTTAGTAATATCCAAACTCCTAATGCAGTATTTTAGTGATGTGTCCTACAATGTGTCATGTGCTGATTAAAGTCGAGTTTTGTCCTTTTTGGGAATGATTCTAATGTAGTCTAGTCAAAGAATTTAATTTAATTACACGTGTAATACAACTTTCTGCCTTTTACTTAATTGGTCTCGCCTACGTTGCCTCTGCCTATTAGATGACAATTTAGCAATTTCCAATTTGTATATCCCTGAGGGAGGCTCAATGGGAATAAATGGGAGTAAAGAACCCTCTGCAGCTTTATTCCTCGATTTACTTGCTTGATGGCATCTCTTTTGTAGTTGTATGGAAGAAGAGAAATGGAGAATAGTAAGTAATGAAAGGAAATCTTTTGTGTGAAAGGCTTACACTGAGAACAAAGCAGATCGTGTAATCTTTGCTTCATGTATTTACAGCAATATTTGCTTGGCATAGGATGTACAAACCCAATTTTAATAATAATGTTCTTTCAGTTTTAGTATTAACCCTCTAATCCATTTATAACTGTTTAATTGAGTAACTCAGGGCAAATTGGTGCGTCAGAACCGTGGTGACTTCTCAGCTGTGGATGGGGGAGCTTTATAAAACTGCTACCCAACTTTGGGGTACAATTTTTCTGGTAGTAGTAGCCTCTCTTTTTGGGATAATCTGACTCTGAAATTTCTTTGTTGAATTGCTCTTTGTAGATGGAAAAGAACAAAGAAATGTTTTTTGTTTTACCTGTCAAATTGGCCCAAAACTCTGTGTGTGTTAATATCTGTGCCCTCTGTGTATTTTTGAGGGGTTCTATCTCCTTTGCGGGAACTGGGAGCCTGATGGCACAGCATGATTTTAAGAAAAATCATGTTGGTGATCTATATAAAAATGAATTTCAACTCTTTCATAAGCTGGAAATGAAACTACGATGATTTTGCCCCTCTTAAAAGGTAGAGAATAAATTGGATTTCTAAATGGGGATTCAGTTTAAAATAGATGCCTGAATCTAGATATGCCTGTGTTTTTTATAGTCAGAAAAATCTAGTCAATGAGTGAAAAGCATATGTAATTTTTATAAAAGAGATGGCAAAGCACTGTTTTCTATTTCAATAGCTTTGAATTTTACCTCACAATTTCCCATTTTTTCTAAAGGAAAATTTGTCTTGCAGATGTTTGGATACTGTTGTCTTCTGGACTTTTATTATATGTAAAGGAATATTACAAATAAACAGAGAATAACAAAATATTGATTAAATTTGTTTCTTAGTTCATGAAATTTAGGGGAATGAAAAGACTTTGGAAATTTCTATGTTAAACATAAATGCTGAAAAAACCAACCTTCAGTATTTAAATATTTTAAAACATAGCCAAAGCTTCTAAATAATACCAAATGAATGTTTTACTTGAAATAATCCCTTCTCAGTTTATGAAGCATTATAAATGTTAGTCTAAAATTACCATATTTTTAAAGCAAAACATTTCCAAAGCATTATTTCAAGTAGATATAAATGAAATACTTAAATGAGAAGTTAAATCACTCCTTAGTCATGTTAGGGTATTCCTCATTTTAAGAAGAATACTTTCTCTTAAAAATCATGAAACTTCTGAAGAAGTTTAGTAGCAGACTTCAAATGGTACCTTCAGTGTAAACTTCTAATGGAAAGGTCATATTTTGGGGGCTTTGTTTTAAATTGTTTCACAGCTGGAGTCTTTGTGCTTGCCATGACAACAAAAGGTGCTCAGGGAAGCAGATTTTTAAAACCAGGGTGTCTGTCTCAGACACCATGAGCTGACTGCTCATGACTTGTAGTATTTATAGTTTCTTTTCCCTCACTTCCTCCAAATGTAGTGAAGAAATCCATTCTCAAACGACAGATTTGTGTATTGTTACAAATGGATGTGGGAGCTAAAATCAGTCCTTGCCTTCTGCCCAGGTCTTGGCAGTAGGTAGTGACATTATTGAGGTAACCAGCACCCCAAAACCCACCCTCATGTATAAATTCTTTTAATGATGACTGAGTCTGTCTATTATAAAATAAATAATTTATTAATAGAATGGGAAACTAACAAACATAAGACTTAAAGTAAACCAGTACTATGCAGGAATAAAACAAAAAGAAGGATTACTAGTAGTTAATATACAGTGCACGAGAATGGTACCTTTTCAGTTACAGCTAGCGAAGAAATAGTATNCTGCCTGGCCATCAGGCCACATGTGAGCAGGATCCATTGTCCATGGAGAATATGTGGCCTATACCACCCTAATTGACCAAGGGAGGTTGATGTGGCAGGAAACTGTTCCTAAATGAGTGTCATTCCATCACAAAAATTAAATAAATACCGAATTTCTAGCTGTAGTGTTCATATCTGAGTCTGGTGGACATTTGGCTTCGCTGCCCTTTTTTGCCAGGGGAACTCAAGCTCAAAGCTCACTGAGCAGGAGGGCACATGGCAGGGCAGGAATTTGGGATGGTAATTTCCACATGGGGAGTCTTGGCTAAAATAACAAGGTATATTAGAGCTCATTTTCTGATAAATTGGTAAAGCACATCAGACAAGTAACCCAGCTCAGCCATAGGTGGGGCAAAGTGTGCAAAGGTAAATCAATATAAACGTGATGAGATGAAAGTGAAGGCAATCCCAGCTCTGCATTTGGCTGAAGCTGCACCCAGGGCTGCCAAAGGCTGAGCATAATCAGCAACAGAAGCAGTAGAAGCAGCACCTTGGTTTATTACCCATTATTGTCCTCAGTTTAAAACCATTACTCCTTTATCTATCTCTACAAGTCCTGCTAAAAAATCTGTCCTCATCTTTCCTCTAACCCTCTTTTAAGAACTGAAAGGTTGCTTTGAGGTCTCCCAAGTGCATTTTTCTCTCCTGGGTGAACAATCCCTGCTGGTTTATTTTCTGAAAACAGCTTGTTTCTGAGCATCCTTCTAAACACACATACAGGTGTCATTGCTGGTGAAAGCCTTAAATAAACTTCTAAAATGTACAGTGATTTTTGGAAAAAAAAATGTTTAAGTGGAATTGTGTGTGGGTGAGTGAGATGTGTATGATTTCTGTTATTAGTGCTGAGCAGTTGACTGCTGTGGAACCTGTGACACACACTCACTGTGAGCTGAGATTTCTGGAGCATGATTAAAGCTTTTGTGCTCCCACTCCTGTCTGTGAACATTATTCCTGTCACTTGTTAAAGAATGAGTTCTGTAGGTTGGACCTCGTGGACCACATTGCTTTGTTGGGAGATGTTCACTGCTCTTCTGGTGCTTTGGTTTCTTTAACTGAGGATGTCCTGCCTGTCCCCCAGCTTTGCTCTTTTTGCAGAGATTCTAGATTTCAAAATTTGCATCTGGGACTTGAGAATCTGTAATAAAATCTGTGCAACTCTGTAGGTGAAAATAATCAAAGTGTCTGTGGCAAAATAAACATTTTAAAGTCAATGGACTGGGTTAACTTGAAATTCAAGACTCTTCAAGGGACTCACCAAAGAGTGCTCTGAACACTCTTGATGAGAGCTGAAGATGAGAAGGTTGCAGGTGTGATAAAATTGTACAAGTTATACTGGGAAAACAGTGACTTGAAAAAGAATTTGTTTATCACACTAAATCATCTTGAGGTGAACCTCTGCTGCAGTGCTCTGGGAAAAGGGCAAATGTTATCTTTGTATATAAAAAGAGACGACAAGCCAGTAGATGGTAAATTAATAATTCATTATGAATGTAAAGTCTAATTGTATCTTGAAGTGACAGTCCATGGCTAAATCTGTATTCTTGTATGCTGAGCATTCATGCATCCTCTGATTCTACTCAGAAAATGTTTGAATCACTTCCTTTGTGAAAAACTTACATTTTTTCTTATGTTGTATATAAAGCTCTGTATTTCAGGATCTTCCCTTGAGTAGTCACTGAGATGGACTCTTCACATGTGAATGATTTCCCAGATGTACAGGCTGTCCTGGTGGTTTTTGCCCCCTCGTTTGGTTTTTGAGTGGTAACCTTCCAATTGTGTGCCACATCTCACAGTCACATTCCTTTAAAAGAGGAGCACTGGGAATTGGGGATTTTTCTTTTTTTCTCACAGCAGAAAGTGAATTGATGCTGCAGGTCTATCATGTGCAGGAGGCTGTGGATCCCTCTAGAGTGTTTTGGGGTGCTACACACACCCAGCTCCCCTCCTTTGGATCACCCTGCAGGGCCCTGGGACCAG
>VZTZ01004703.1:253616-271947 GCA_013400955.1 Drymodes brunneopygia
ATTATTATTATTATTATTATTATTGTACTGGGGTGTCACTTCCAGTTTGGTATCAACTGCAGAACTTGTATTTAGGGTGGAATTCTGTGCACCTGAAATGTGATGTTATATATGGCAAGTGAGATTGCACAATGAAAGAATCAGNACCCAGCTCCCCTCCTTTGGATCACCCTGCAGGGCCCTGGGACCAGCAACAACCATCAGTGCTGGGTCAGGACAAGAGCCCAGGCTGGGAAATGATCCAGGGGTGATTCCTGACCAACATTTCTGGTTCTTTTGGGACTTTCCAGGAGCAGAGACATTTGGTGGTTTTGTACCTTAATGCTCAGTCTGAGCAGAGCCAGAATGAAGATCAGGTTTGCACCAGGTGAGCACCTGGTTCCTTCACTCGAGGCTCCCTGGAAAAGATGCTTTGAACAGAGCAGAAGTACCTCCCTCCCTCCACTCTATTTTTACTGTTTATATTTTGGGGTGGGCAATCTTCTCCATCTTTTCCTGAGAAGATTCAGACAGCAGGAGCACTAACTTGGCATGACTGTAGAACTGAGGTTTTTTGGTCTTGCTTCTTATATCTGGCACAAAATTCCATGTTTTTAATTTGCATATGTTTTCTCCTGAACTTCCTGCCATATGAAGGCAATAATGAATTACACAAATGAGCAGCTGAACATGAACATATATATTTTGGCATTTATTTCTCTGATTATTGCTGTTCCTCTGAGAGAGAGGTAGGAGGTACAGTATGGTATTATTTTGGATAAAGAGAATTTTGAAATCCTTGTGTAGCTCAGCTGTGATAAAGGGAGGATATTTAACTCAATCTTCAAGTATTACTGTACTTAAGCTTTTCCAGATTTCCTAATGAAAGGTTATTGATTAATGGTCTCGTATGCCCCCTATGGAAATTGGTGTATTCATAAAGTAGGCCATAATCATAATTATTATTATTTTAAATTTCTTATTTCTTTATGTAGATAACAGCTTTGCTACATGGCGATTGCTGTGGGAATCCAAATTATTTAAATGGGCGAGTGAAAAAAGAGGCAAGTTGAAGTTAATTGTTCTGCCTCTTCATTTGCAGTTTATGGTTTTCAGATTTGGAGTTAGGAATTAAGAAGCTATATGCCCAGCACGCATATATAATCACATTTAAGCAGGAGATTTCTGTAGCCAGCTATCTCTTAGCACTGCTCCATTTTCAAATATTACATTATATCCAGTGGAACAATTCTTCCCTGGTTTAACTTTTTATTGTCTGAAATGCTGTCACTCAGATAAGTCTAAGCTGTTGAATATTGTGGACTTCAGCACTATAGTTTGACTTTTATCTCCTCTTCGATGATTTTAAATAAATAATTAAGTTCTAAATGCAAATTTTTAAATTTAATTGACCTTTCTCAAGATTAATGGAAAAATTTATCTTCTGCTATGCATGGCTCAGATATTAAAGCCGCTATTTTTCTTTCTGCAGTCAGTTTTAGGCCAGGAGGAGAGATCATTACTAGTGGGTCACTTGAGCTACTGAATTTTACAGCTGTATTTTATAGCAGTGAATGAAATACAGATTGTACTTCTAAATTTGTGAAATGATTACAAGTAAACACAAGGTATATGTTAATTTGCATTACTTTGCATTATTATTTTCAGCCAATGGTACAAATATATTCATCTCACAAGAGATTTGATTCTTGAGGTTCTTCTTTGCCTGCAAATTATTACTACTATTACTACTACTNTATGCATTTTTTTTTCCTCTTGAATGTGAGAACGAGAGTACCATCCTCACTTCAAGTTTTCCTGAAATTTAAAATCATTGAGTGTACAGGGACTCTCCATGCACATGAGCATTCTGCATAAGTGGCAGTAACGTGGTCTGGCACAGTGTCCCTACTGTCTACTTTATAGAAGCAAGGAGGATGAACAGGAAGCATAATATTGAATAAAGTCTCCAACTACCTCCTGTCAGCTTCATTTTGGAAGCAGCTTGCAAACTCATCTGTGGATGATAGTATTTAAATAGGTAGTTAGCCATGAGGAAGAGTTTTTGGGTTCCTGTTATGTTGTTTCTTCCTAAGGATAATTAAATAAAGACCATCTCTATATTTTATTCCTCCAAGCTAAGCAGCAGTGTTTTATTTACTTAATGAAAGATGAAATCTACTTACGTTGACCAGATTGCTGCTTTTCTTTTAATACCATGCCTGCTCTTAACCTTGTTTTATTTGGAGAATATCACGTAATTAATTTCACTTTATAGATTTATACTCTTAGAGGAGGGCATGGAAAGATCTGAGATGTGTCACTGGTGGATGGCATATGCCTGGGACCTGCCCACTGTCCTGCCAGGAACAAAGGCAGGAGTTTGCAGCACCCCCAGTGATGCTCCCTCACTCAATTTTTCCCCTATTGATTTTCTCTGCCACTTGCCATTTGTGTGAAGCTGTCAGTGCTGCTTGATTCTAAGTGTCCCTGCTTTGGGAAAGGGGTTTGGGAGGCACTGGCTGGGGAGCAGTCGTGGTGCCATTTGCAGGAAGTTATTTTCCTCCTTACAGATCCTTTCTGCTGAGCATTTTCTTATCAGGGCAGGGTAGGATTTCCAGTAAAGTTGCAACTCTTTTTATGAGAAGAGGTGAAATGAGGTGTCCAGGGCCTTTGGTAGCTCTGCAGTGTGACTGTAATAGGACTTTAGGTGACTGTCATTGAGATGTTGGCTGTGCCATCAGAAGGATTGTCACTTTTTTCCCTGTAAGCCATCCTGGCAGATGACGTGAGATGATACTGTGCAGACACATCATCAGCACTGCCACTGAGCTGACCTTCTCCTCTTCATCCATTTAATTTGTATTTGAATAATTTGCATCCCTGTCACAATGCTCAGTTGTCTGAGGAGCTGTCACAACGGCTTGAACTCGTTTCGTGACAAAACCCAGTAGTTTCAAAACACAATTGTTTCATTATTCATGAAAACTGTTGTTACTTTATTCCTCCTCCTGCTCAAACAGGGCTGGCCAGAGAGAAACAAAACCTGTTTTGCATTTGCAGGATTGGATATTTGATTTTTTTTTTTTTTTTGCATTATGCAGTGTTTTTACACAAATATCTCATTATTTATTGAAAACTCATCTAGTAGGAAATTCTGATAGCTCCCCATGAGGCAGAGAAGTTAAAATGTAATTCTAGTCCCTGTTCCTGGAATGAGTTTATTTCTAAACTTTTGAGTTTTAAGATCTTCTCTGTTTTGCCTGATATGTAATTACTGTGAAGGGCAAGGAACAGGTGCCCTTGCACAACATGAGCCGTCATTATCCTGGCTGTTTGCAATAAACTGAACGCCTCTTTCAGACTGAACTGTCTATTTTTACCCTTTTCTGTATAGATTCCATATATTCTTGTATATCACAACAAGCAAGGACGAATTTGGGGAGCAGTGCAGAGAAGTTTTGACAGGAATCAGGTTGCAAAGTAACTGCAGAAGGCAGCAGAGAATGACTTTTATGGCTAAAATACATTCCTGTCTCATTATTCTGATGCACAGCCCAGTGACAGAGTTGGTGATGTTCAAAAGGTTGCCTTTCACTGCCCTCTCCTCCTTCACTCTGAGGTCCATGTGATCTCTAGAGATCACTTAGAAGTTGAAAAAGATCCTTTTTTCTGTTGGTGATTGTAATTCATTGTCCAGCTTATCCATTTTCTCCTTCCATCAGCTGGCTCTGGGAATTGTCTGTCCACTCCTTAACACATCCCTGATGAAATGCTTCGCTTGAGATGGGAGAAGTCTTCATATTTAAAAGAAAGCAAAGAAGCTGGGTTTGAGTGGGGGTCCATTTTTAAGGGTGAATGACTGATTTAGGTTACAGTATTTATTTTTTGTTTTATTTCTTGTGCAAAGCCTTCCCATGTATTACATGTTCCATAGGCTGAAGAAAAAAACTGAAGCAACGTTACAGATAAAAAATGCAGAGACAGAACTTGAAATGAATATTTTTAGCACAAGAGGAAGCAGAATACGGATGATAAAAGGCAGATACATTTAAGAAAAAGAGCAAGGATTTAATTTTGTTGTGCTTTATTTTGAGAGGAACTATAGCCTTGAAACATTTTATTTTATCTCTGTTTATTGCTTTCATATATCCTACCTACAGCTGTGTTCATAGTACAGTTTTGTGTGATATTTTTCTCTCTATGGCTCTCTTTTACTCAGACTCCTCACTTTCTAGCTGGCAAGTGTGTTGTTGGGGGTGTTTTTGTAGCTTCTCATGTGACATGAGGTGCCACTGTGCTAAATACAGTATAAACATTATAAATAAAAACGTGGTTAGAAGATTTGAAAACTTAGTAGAGTCTCTGAGTACTGAGAGCCCTGTTTACTAAAGTTTTCCTTAACTTAGAGCCTAATAAAAGTTATTTCAAGCAGAGATGCCCAATGAAGAGTTAAGAGCAATCTAAGCTGTATTCCTAAAGCTGATGTGGATTTATTGGAGGCTGTTGGGCTACAAAGTGCTTACATGCATATTTAATTTCCAGACAAAAATTACCATATTGCCAGCAACGATGCTTCAACAGAGGAATGCAATCTGAATGCTGCAGTTGCATATTAAATATTGTTAGGCAGGAATATTCTTCTCAAATATCAATCACTTAGAAAACACTAATTAGATGGGAACTGTTTTCCTGGTCCCTTTGGAGATGGATTCTAAATACTTCTGACTGTCCAGAAGCTAAGGCAATTTGTTAAAATATGGCTATAGGAAGCTAACTGTATTTCTGTGAGAATATAGGCAGTATTGTGCATATCATGGAAATCAATGACTGGGTTTGCATCTGCTCATGTGCCACAGAGGGATGGAGTGATCCCAGAAACAAAGACCAGGAAATTCAGAATATTCCAGTTGTGTCCTTCATGTGCATTGCTTGTGCAAAATCCAGGAAGCCCAAGCTGCCTTTGCAGAATCAAATCATACTTCAGTGCCAGTAAGAATTGATGATGTTAGTCATAGTTTCAGGCCTGGTAATTTTTTTTCAGAATCCACTCTTCAGATTGTATCTGGGTTTTTTTCATTATGGTTTTTATTTCTGACTTGATTCTGGTAGTTACTGTGATCCACTTTTGTGACTCATGTTTAGCTTTTGAATCTGCCCAGCACTTGATGGACTCTGCTTGCAAATGAAGAACTTTTAATGATCTCTTGCTGCATTAAAAATAGCCAAAACAAAACCCTCCCTGCGAGAGGAACAGATGAATTCCTCTGCCTCTGGGATGGGAGGATCAGCAGAGATGCAGGCTGCAGAAGTGGGAGCTTACAGAAACCTTTGCCTGAGTGCTGTATTAGAACTTTTTAGTCATAAAATCATGGAGTGCTTTGGGTTGGAAGGGACCTTTAAGGACATTTAGTTCCAACCCCCTGCCATGGACATGGACACCTTCCACTGGAATGGTGAAAGGGGAACTTTAGAAACTTCTCCTCAGATGTCAGTTTTTGCTCAGTTTTGATAAGGTCTGTTTGAATTCGTCTTCTCACAGCAAACTTCACAAGCTCTAGATTATTCCTTGTAATTGCCATGTATTCTCACCCAGTTTCTTCTGGGGTCAGGATTCTTTTAAATGAATGCAAATTATAGAAAATCTTTTCTGGTCTGGAGGGATTTCAAAGCTCTTTCTTGTTGACATTTGTTACTGGTGTTTCCCTTTTGGCAACATTCATAGAATATTTTTTCCCTTTTTCTATGGAGAAATAGATAAAAGAGTAATGGTAATCCTGTGTTTTTGTGAAATGCCCTTCCCAGACCCCTTCTCAGTTTGTAGTTGCATTTCATCCTGAATAGTTTTCAAAGCTGTTGCTTGGTCTCCTTAAGTGCAAAGTCATCTCAAGAGCAATATATTTTAATTCTTCCCTAATTATTTTTCTATTTCAGACAATTCAGGAAATTAAAGCTGTTTTGGCAGCATAGTATATTAGATCTTCCATAACCACATTTCATGTGATGTGAGCTGGTCTAAATTCCCTTTTATATTAGATTAGTGATTCTAATTTAACATATCAGTATTTAGTATGCATTATAGTGTACTGTATTTAATTTGATTACCTTTTATGCCTTACCGTACATTTAATAAAGCAATTATTTAACCATTTACTACCAATGAATTTTACTGTGATATTGAAATTAATATGGTCCGTAATTCATGAAGAAAACAGGAGGGAAGTGACTTCTTGAAAAAAAAGTCAAGGGCCACATTAAAGCCCTACTTCTGTGGTTATTTTATCTTTCCTTCCTGAGTTTTGCAAGGAAAAGTGAGGAAGTTGGCTTGTGAAACCAATGGGTTCTCCCATTGTGTTACAGTTCACTTCAGGAGACACTTTCACATGTAGTGCTTTGCTTCCCTTTTGTGTGGTTTGGTATTAATAAACAACTTTAAATAGGATATTCCTCAGCTTTTGGCCCAGTCTTGTTGCATTTTTCAGCAAGTCTTGAGCCCACCAGGAGCTTTCACCTGCCAAGAGTGGAGGCAGTTGAGCCTCCACAGAACCACAGCGGGGTCATCTGCTTGCAACTGCAAAATAAATGCCTTGTGCACCACTCAGAAAGTCATTAAGATATTGATTGATGATTTGTAAAACATTTTTACTATCATCAGGATTAGACTTCTGTTTTCAGTACATAAACCATATGGTTTGTATATCATTAATTACAGACTGGGTGCCACGGAAACCAATATATTGATACTGCAGTGCGTGTGTTCACAGTGGCCTGCAGCTTCTGCAGAGACAATATCAGTAAGAATGATGTTGTTGGCTTTTTTTCTGTCTTTTCCCTTGCTGCAGCATGGCTATCCAAGTGGACAAGTTCAATTTTGAGAGCTTCCCAGAATCCCCAAGTGATGGGGCACAGTTGGCGAACGCGAAGCAGCTGGAAGAAGAAAGGCAGCAAGCAAGAGGTCTGGAGATTAACAGCAAGCTGGATATTTGCTGGAAAATTATATCCTTTCATAAATACTTGCTTTAAAAGTATATAAATAGATGCCCTCTGATACATTTTATTTTATAATTCAGCTCACTTCACAGCAGTGTTACTGAAAAGAAAAGTAATTAGAACGATGGAGCTTATCATAATTATAGACTGTTTAAGGTTAATTGTGCTGTATATTATTTAGGCAATGCTTGGGTCATCCTATAATGGCTTTTTCTGAGTCACTGGGCATGTCATAAATCCTGTGTGTTTTTCCCAGCTTTTAGGGAACTGAGGAAGTGTAGTTAGGATTGATGAGTAGTAGATTCATGGGGTCAGGTTTTTCTTTTCTCCCCCACATCAAGTAACTGAATCATGAAGAAATTCATGAAGCTGGATTTAGAGTGTTTGCATATATTTAATTAAATTTGGGTAAATCAGAACATGTTAGAATAATTTATTTCCAAGTCCTCCTTATAGATTTAGTAATGTATCTAATCTTGGGTAGCTTTTTAAGGCTTAGGCAGGACTTGTGTGATGACTTAGTCATTCTAAACATAAAATCCCCACAATAATTCTAAATGCAGTGAAATATTGCCTTATGATTATTAATAAGAAATTGCATTCAGTTTAGAGTTAAAATAAACCAATGGTGTTGCTATAAATTTCGTGATTTCTATAAAAAAATCTTGTGCTTGGCTTGTCAAAAATACACTTTCTCATGATTTTCTTCAGGAAACATTCTGTACAGCAAACAGTCCCCCAAGCCATGTGATGGTACTCAACACTTCCCAGGAGATTTATATTTTTCACTCAGATCATCCTCGAATTCACATGATAGGGGGTGACAGAAGATGAGAGAAGAGAGGCTATCAACCATGCTTTATCTGTTTGTACTTTTATTTGTACTTTTTTCCAGTGATCTGAAACGATGTTTCATTACTAATTATTGTGAGGAAGAACTTCTTTACTGTGAGGGTGGCTGAGCACTGGCACAGGTTGCCCAGAGAGGCTGTGGAGTTTCCTTCCCTGCAGATATTCAGGGGCTGTCCTGGACACAATCCTGTGCTCTGGGGACCCTGCTTGAGCAGGGGATGGACAGGATGACCTCCCGTGGTCCCTTCCAACCTTAACCATCCTGTGATGATTAAATCAGATCAGGATTTGTCAAAGGCAAGGCTTGAGACATAAATGAGATTCCTAGTGCCTGGTTCAGTCCAGATTCCCCAACCAACATTTCAGAGAGATCTTCTTTTATGCAAAAATGTCAATATTTAACCAGAACTCACTTAGAAAATGTCTGTGTTGTGGAAAGATACAAATATTCTATGATAGCACAGATGAATTCTTACACTGGAATTGAGGGCATAGTTGTAATCATTTTGTCAAGGTGTAAAAATACATCCTCATTCTTTCCAGTTGCTGGGCAACACTGTTTACATCCATTTTGTGTGCTGGATTTAACCCCAGTTCTGATCCCAAAACTGTTGCGGCCAGCATGAAAGTCAGCACCTGAGAAAGCAGCAGAACAGTGTGTGGGTTGTGTGTGTTAAATCCAGTGCAAGCATTAGTTTCTGTGGTTTTAATACTTGTTATGATTGTTCTCTCTGTTCCAGGAACTAAAACTAATCTAATTAATGAAAGGCAGCAAGTGTCACATGTGCTTAAAAGTCCTTGAAGAAACGTGTACATTCTTTCCCAGGTGTCATGGCCCAGCTATGTTTAGTCTTTCTCATAGAATTGTAGAATCGTTAATGTTGGAAAAGACCTCAGCAGACCTCAAAAATCATCAAGTCCAAACTTTGACCAAGTGCCACCAACTAAACCACAGCACTGAGTGCCACACTGAGTCCTTGCTTGAGCACCTCCAGGGGTGGTGACTCCACCACCTCATCGGGCAGTCCCTTCCAATGCTTGACAACCCTTTCCATAAAAATTCTTTCTGATGTCCAACCTGACCCTCTCTAGCTTCATCCTTGTATTTCTTGCAGCAATGTTTAGATGGGAATCAGTTGATAAAAAAAAATACTCTTCTCTCAATTCTGCGAAGTTTAAGAAACTTGGATTCTGAGATGTTTTTCTCCCATCAGAGTAATTGGACACAGGTCAGCAGAGTTTATACTGATGGACAGGCAGGCAGAGAAATGGATGGAGAGTTCAGCTGCATTAGCTTTGTTTTCCTTCAGGAGGCAGCCTAAGTGCAGCCAAGAGAGGAAAAGTATTTGCAGAGTTACAAAGGGATAGAGTTACTGATATTTCCTACTAGAGAAGGCATTTTTGCAAATCTCTTGAATGGTAATGCCAAGTGAGCCCTTTGTTATCCATCATCTCTGAACTACTTTGAACTCCCCAGATAGCTTTTCTCTCCTGACTGCGTGCATGACAGGGGAAAGTGATGGGCTGAGGTGAGTGACAGAATCTGCCCTGAGGTGTGATCCAAGGCCCACATCAGATGCTTTAGACCAGGACTTGCAAAAACATATGGAGGAGAATTTAGAGTGTGCCCAGGGAATTATTAGGAAAGGAGTGATGAGATGATTGAAAGCTTTTTGACCAAGGATGAAATAGTCCTACAGAGTGAGGTGCTGTGCATTTGTTACAGACGCTCCAAACAAGAAGCAAAGCTGGATGAACTTTCTTTAAGGACTGGAAGAAGTCTTCCAGTTGCAGGTTAGCTTATTTCTGGAGTACTCTAAGACCAGCTTTGGTGTACAGGTGTTGGATGGTTTGATTTGGTGTGTGCTGTGTGGGATCTGCTCCCTGAACAGAGGCTCCAGCTCGAGGGTTTGAAGTCTGGTGTCAGCCTTGGCTGCAGGTGTCCTGAGATGATGGAGCTCAATACCCTGAGGGAAGTGAGGAGGGCATGTGGCAGGATAATGACTCTGGACTTGAGCAGAGGGGACTTTGGGAAAGGCAGGACTGGAAAGGATGCTGGCCCTGGACCCAGTGGAGTTGCTGGGCCTCCAGGAGCCACCTTCTCAAAGGCTGAGAGTTACAGCAATCAGCAAAATTCATCCAACCCCTCGAGCAAGGTGTGTCATGAGAAGACTGCTAAATTCCAGTTAAGCACCAGGAACATTCCTTTTCACAATCAGGGTGCTCAGATACTGGAACAGGTTGTCCAAAACTGCTGTAAAATTGCTGTCTTTGAAGACGTTAAAAAATTCTGAAGAATGCCTTGAACAGCCTGGTGCAATTTCAGTATTTTCCATGCTTTGAGCACAGGGCTGGACAGTGACTCTGGAATTGCCTTTCAATATAAATTATTCTGTGACTTGTGCAGCTGGGCAGAGGGCTGGGTCAGAGCATTACTTCTGAAAACTAAACTCTTTTCTTCTTCCATCTTCTGCTATCCCCAGGTTTGATTGCAGCCAGAGAAATTTTCTAATGTACTGTGAAGGAATTGCTATTTCAGTGAAATGAGACCATAACATTTTGGGGTCATTTTCTTGAAAATATTCTAAACCTGGCCCTAACAGCCTTTAAAAAAGTGAGATGGACTTCCAGTGCTACCTTAAAAATCACATTCCGTTTTTAACTCTTCTAATAGTTAGACTTTTTTTCTTACTTCAGCCTTAATATCTGTGATGTATAGGAAGTCTGTCCTATTTGCAATGTTTCCTCACATTTTTTGAATTTTATTTTGTGCCCCTTCCTCAGTTTTTTGTTTCCCATATTAAACTTAATTGCCAAAATTTCTTTCAAGGCACATTTCCTTTCAGTCATATTGCTGATGTTGTTCTGCAGTACAGCTCTATTTTTCTCAATATGTGGGATCCAAAGCTGGAGGCAATACTGCAGGTGAGATTTCTCACAGAATAAAATTGTACCTTCCAGGTTTCAGAGATGATGTTTTATCTGAGAACTATTCTTTAATTCTTTTTTCTGATTGATTTTTTTTTGCATGTGGTCCAGCATAACTGCCTGAATTATTATTCCCAACTTTCATTTATAGATTTGTTGATTCCTTCTAAGGTGGTACTTGGAGTTTTCTTCATTTCATCCCAGTGATCTTCATAAGGTTTACTCATTTATTAGGTTTGTGAACGCTGACAGCTTTTCCAAATACATAAAAATTATGAATGTGTTTGTATTTCCATCATCAAAGCAGCCAATCAGAATTTTGAACTTATTATCTATCAGACAGAACCTTGAGTCATCTCATTTGCTGGACAGCAAATCACTGGTAACTCTTACTGAAATTCACTTTTCTGTGTCTATTTCACTTTTGATGACTTTATCTTGATCATAAATATGAATCATCAGTTATGAGAATATTACATCTTGTGGAACTTCTGTACATCAGTAAAAGTTTCTTTAAATTTCTATGCTGCTGCTTCTTGTTTGCAAAAACAACTGTTATTTAAGACCCTAAATAACTGCATATAGTTAGTTTTGATATTAAAATACCACAATAATAATCAAGCAGAAAGCTTTAAATATGAATAAGGCAACTGCTGTAAGAAAAATGTGCAAATCATGCAGATTTGGTTTTAATTAGTATAATTCGTATTTAAGAACATTTGCTTTTTTTAATGGTAATGTGCATTCTCCCACCTGCATTTATTTGCAAAGGACATATGTATTAAAAATAATTTCTTTCAGGATGCAAGATGTGGAATGCTGCAGGAAAAAGAAACATGAGTAACCTCCAGATAGAAACCATTTTCTAAATTTTTTAAGCAGTAGGTTTTAGATAACAGACTGTGTGCTAATTGTGAGTACCCAGCTATACATGAGGCAATCCAGAGAGTGTAAAAGAACAAAGTTTTCCCTGAGGAAATAACTGGTTCATTTGACTGTCATTTAGGTTTTTGGGATGAAACAGTTTATATCATATTCAATCTGTTGCTACAGAAACGTGAAATAAGGGTGTCAACTGTGAAAAATTGGGTTTGTAGGTTTGTTGGTTTTGTTGTTTTTTTTTAAACAGCATCTGGTGATTGTGTGTTTGTTGACTCTGAGGCCCCCACTGGGGGTGATTTGGTTGTGCAGATGAAAATTCCTTGAACTGTTAAATATGAACTGTTGTGCTGGGAGCTGGAACTCAACTGATGGAGTCCTGGCTGATGCCTGTTTGTGGTAATAACAAAGATGTAACTTTTGGAAATGAGGTCTGGGTCAGCAATGTGGCTCCTACAGAAGAGCAGGTTTGTGATGGCAGTGAGAGCTCAGCAAAATGTGTGGAGATTTGGTTAAGCAGATGGATTCTGCAAGGTCAAACTTTACCTTGGCAGTCTGTACTCGAGTTTATCTGGGCAGTCTTTTTTCAATGAATTTTAAATCCTGGATCTTACACTTGTGTCTTTTGTCAGCTTTGACTTTGAGCTAAGAATAAAAGGGTATCTTGGCAGCCCCTGTTCAACTCCTTGGCTTTCATTGACTTCTAAAGGCTTTATCTTAGGCAAACTCTGGAGTTAAGCTTTTCTTTCTTGTTCCTTTGATATTTTCTTGCCGTGTATTTTGGTCACTTTTCACCTCCAAGGTCATGAGTTTGTTGCAATGTTCAGTTTCATATTTGTATTTGTCCTGTAATGAACAATTTTATGTAATTGTCTGGTAATAGAGTCAGGAGACAAAGATCAGTGATGTGGAATTCCATGATCCTGATCCCTCTGTAGGTCCATGTGGACACACAATTCCTTTATGTGTTTATTCCTTTATGTTTCAACAAATCCACTTCTTTGGTTGCATCTTAACCTTGCCCTTCCCTCCTTTGCCACCAGCCTCCCTTCTGCTGCTTCATTCAATGATCTCATTAGACAAATGAGTCAAATAACCTGTGCATGGCCTAACCATTTAAATGCTATGCTTTTCTTTCATACAGAATGGTGAAAATTGTGAAAACTGAAATTTCTCATCAGTTCTACAATCCATGGCCATGTATCTAAGATAAACTAGTATCATCAAATTGTTGGGCAAATAAAGAAATAAGACCCTGAACCTCTGGATATACAATATACAGTACCACTCACTGAGCTATTTCTTGTCTATAGAATTTATTTTGCCACAAGATGACAACAAGCAGTGTGCTAAAAATGAGCTGAGTTAATTTGGTGCTTGTGATGGAATAAGGAAATTTATTTATCCAAAAATTCGAGCTGTAAAAGCTTAAAGTCCTTTTGGGATATTACATAATTCTCTCTGTTAATCAGTTTGTGTGTTTTTCTGGTGGGTTTCTTTTTTTGTTGTTTGTTTGGTTTTGGGGGGTTTTATTTAAACATTTTCTACCTTTAGCAAAAGCCATTCAATTTGATTTCTAATTTTTTTTTTCTTAAATGTGTTACCAGAAAACCACCAATAGTATCACAGAGTGGGTCAGGCTGGAAGGGATCACAGTGGGGTCATCTGGTGCCCCCTCCCTCCTCAGGCAGGACCATCCCTGAGTACAGGCACAGGATTGTGTCCAGACAGCTCTGGAATATCTCCAGTGAAAGAGACTCCACACCCTCTCTGGGCTCTGTTCAGGGCTTGGTCACTGCACAGGGAAGAAGTTCTGACTCATGTTCAGATGGAATTTCCTGGGCATCAGTCCNTCTGACTCATGTTCAGATGGAATTTCCTGGGCATCAGTCCCTGCCCGTTCGTCTTATCCCATTGCTGGGCACCAGGAGCAGAGCCTGGCCCATGCTCTGACCCCTCCCTGTAGACACTGACAGACAGGGATGAAGTTTTCTCTCACTCTCTTTTCAAGGCTGAACAGCCCCAGCTCCCTCAGCCTTTCCTTGTAAGAGATGCTCCAGTCCTTTCATCGGATTTTGTTGTCCTCCACTGGCCCTGCTCCAGGAGCTCCATGTCTCTCCTGTCCTGAGGAGCCCAGAACTGGGCACAGCACCCCAGATGTCCCTCACTGCCTCCCGTGGTTTTATGGTCCAGGGGGAATATTCCACCTCTGAATACATGGATCTGCTTTGGTAGCATTTACCAAGGATAAAGAATGGAGAATCACCTGTTTTATAGTAATTTGTTTGAGACATTAAGCTTTCCATGAAGCTCTAAACAGTGAAAATTTGTAATATTCCAGGCACCACCGTGAGTCTGTTGTAAGTAAATTACAGTAAAGTTAGTTTAATGTTACAGTTAATGGCAGCCACTCTGTTTTAAAGCATCTTTTAAATACTGCCTTTTTATTAGTGTTTTCTCTCATTTATAGTCCTTAGATTAAAGATGTGATAACAGAATTATTTATCTGCTGTTTCTGTGAAGTAATTCAAATTATTCTCTACCCTCTAGTGTGTTTTATGGAAATTATTGAGTTGTGCTGGTGTTCAGAGTCTTATTTTTCAGCAGTAGTGCTCTTCTAAGGTGATGTTCTGCTGCTTTCAGTTTTCCAAATAGATGCGTTTCTTTAATGGTGTTTACAGCTTTCAGACTCTTTGGGGTTTGTGAATTCTTTATTTGTGGTCTCTTTGGGAGAAAAAAAAAAGGTGCTATTTATGACATTTTTCAGGGCATAATGAGAATATTTTTAAAAATAATGGCAAGAATCCTGTAGTCAGTATTGATTTTCCTCTTCTATCATCTCTGAGCTCTTGAGTCTCAATCACTGTTAGATCTGCTTTTGTTCTGAGCTTTCGAGACTTCTTTAAATCTCCTGGAGAGCCTGCAAGATTATGTCCTGTGGTAGAAATTAGTTATCTGCAGTGCTTGTTAATTTTCTTTTAACTGACACAGGTGAATATATCCTTCAGCTGTCAGATGATGTGTGCCTCTTTCCAGAGTTTACAGAAAAGGGACTGAGCACATTTAGAAGATGTTGATAAAAACTCAGATATTCTGTTATTTTTAGATGTATTTTTGAGGACCAGGCTTCCAGTACTTTTGGAGTAGTTAGTAGAAATCTTGATAAATCTTGATGAATCTGACTAGGAGCTTATTCCTTAATTATGGTGAGACACATGCCTGGATCCAAGACGGTGCTGACATCTGCATGTGCTTCCAAGCCCTGTGAATTCAGTGCCTTTTGCAGTCAGGGAATTAGAAAAAAGAAATCCCATGCTCTTCCTGTTACAAATAAATGTTATCTTGATTGACTCATCACACGAAATTACTATTAATTTGTTTAAATAGATAATACTGTCTTTGCATGACATTGGACATTGCCTATGCTTTTACTTTAGCACTTGTGTAACCTGTGTTGAAGCCCTTTTAAAAGAGATTCTTCTGTCCACAACAGTTTATTTCAGTGCTCTGCTGTTCTTAGAGTAAGAACAATTTCCTACATTTTTCTGTTTTCAGTCTGGGTCTGTTCCTGAGCTCCTGCAGGGAAGAAAGGGAAGCTTGCAGGTTCTGTGCCTGTGGTTCTGTTCTGATGTCTGCCCTTGGTAATGGCACTGTCACTGTCCCATGTCCCTGTACCTCCATGGAACTGGCACCGAGTCAGCAGGCAGGGCTATCCTAGCACACATTTGTTCTGTTTTCTGTTGCCCTGTTAAATTTTGTTCTGTTTTATATTACCCTGTCAAATTTTAACCTTTGAGTTTTCAGATTGTTCCTAATTTATAGTTCTAAATTCTCATCCTGCACCACGTACCTAAAGGTTTTGCATTTCTGTGCCTCCCAGACTTTTTTACTCTTGAGTTTTACTATGCTTCAAGTATATTTCACCTTTGTTTTAATGCTCCTCAGTGGAATTAAATTTTTACATTCAGAAGATATCAACTGCTGTAACTTTTACCGTTGGTCAATTTATGGGTTAATAAACCATATGTAACATTAACCTTTAATGAATCTGTCGACTGCAGTTTTGATTTGCAATAATAAAACTTGTGCATATCACATGCCCTTTTTCTTTCTGAAACAAGATTTTCCTTAATTCCAATTTACCCTTCCTTGAAGCGTGAAGGGGAAGCAAGTGTGGAAGGGGTTCTCAATCAGCTGGTCCTGGAGCATCTACAGCTGGCTCCTCTCCAGTGGGGTGAGTGGTGTCAAAATCCATTGATGATCTTTTTTAGAGAATGTACTGGCTCATGATTTTCAGCAGCAGGAGAATGATAATGTTTTCATTTACTGACAATCTGTGATACCAGAGGATTTTGATAGGAATTTTATTTTCCTTTAGCTGTTTTACTGAGCTGAAGATAAATGTAGAATTGAGATCTGTTTTATTTTGAGTACCACTGTTCGGTGATAGTGAATATAAAACCTGACTGTGCACTTTTTCCTGTAATTTTCAGTCCTGGTTGTCTTGTGTGAGAGGTGGCTGCTACTTAAATTTTCCATTTTTCTTACAGTGTGTGTTTTTAAAGTAATTTCGCTAAATTTTTTTCACATGAATGGTAATGTGCTTTTGATATATTTGTTGTTATGCTCTGGACAATTGCATTACTAACTTTTGAGTTGCAGAAAATGTTTTTACTCTGGGTAGCAGGGAAGAATTACTTGTCTCAATTTTCTATTTAGAATGATGTTCCCACAATTAAAAATTGAGTTAGTTTAATTCTGAAGAGTTGTAATAATGTGACTTTTGTCTGAGATTCTCAGCAAGACTTGTTCAGAGACTTTGGAATATGGAATGTTTTATCCCCAACACTTCTATGTGAGTTGCAAGTTTCAGATGAAGTTCCTAGGTCAATCAGCAAATTGTTTCCAAAGCTTTTGCTTTTAAAGCAAATTTAACCCTATGTTCCATATTTTAATACTTTGGTGAACTAAAGAGGACCATTTTTAAGGAACAATGATCCATCACTATTGCCTGTGTTAATTATTACAACTAAAATGACCCCAAACTCCCTTATTTCTGTACTCTTTTAAGTGCATGGGTTTTGTCAAGCATGTTGACCATCCTCAACTCCCATATTAAAACCTGTGAGTACTTTCTTTAGAGATGAGAAGAATAAAAATGGTCTAAAGTAGTTTGTTGTATGTCAGACTTTAACCATAATCAGCTGCCTCTGAAATCAAGCTCACCTGGCCTCAGTTCTTCAAGGGATTCAAGCATTTGGCAGCAATTTTTTTGTGTGATTGATGGGTTTTGGCCATGATTGCCCTGGGCCTCACCAGTAAAACAAGTGCTTTGTGTCAGGTGTGGGTTGTGAGCTCAGCCTGGTCACTTCCCAGCTCTGCAGAGTGGCTTTGACCATCAGCACGTCTGTAACCTGGGCTCTGGGGTGGAAAACCTTCTTTTGCACTCCATAGGGCATCACCTTAAGGATGAAAAATGTGATTTTCTTCTTTCCCTGTGCCCTTGGTTTGCTTCTTTTAATTTTCTTTTTATGCCAAATTCCGCCGTTTCCTTAGTAAAAGAGGCTTTTTGAATAATAGAATTGTGCCTGGCATTCCTGCCTAAATAGTGATGTTTGATGCACTGGTTGAAAAACATGAACATAGCACTGATTTACAAGAAAATCTCCAGTGGAGTTGGTTATTGCTCAGGCTGCTGATTAATTCACTTAAAGAGTCCCAGTTACTTGAGTCTTCAGCCAAAACTCTGTGATATTCTCTGCTTCATAGCTGCAAAACCTTTTGAAGCACAGTCTGTTGACTGGTGGTGTTGTACATGTTCATTTTCTCCACTGAGCAAAGCAGGGGAAGGGAGATCCTGTGGGATATCAAATGCTTGGTCTGCCACCACTTATAGATGATATTTCCTAGTGGAAAGTTCACTTTTGCAGAAGTTCACTTGAATTTTTTTGTTTAATTTTTCTCAGCCTTAAATTGCTTATGAGTTTTATCTATTTTGTGTAACACACAAAGTGTGTCCATGTGGAAGCTGTGTCTTACTGCAGAGATTATTGAAAAGGACATTTTGGTTAAATGCCTGATTTCACTTGAAAACAAAAGCAAAAATTGAAAGTTAAAGACGATGGAGACATTTTAGCTTCTTTTAGTTAACCATAATTCTGAATATTCAGCAGTTGTGACATAGCCTTTGCATAAATTGGCTAAAAATTTGGCTTAGTTTTATGTAATAAAATTGACTCTATGATTATTCAAGGATTTTGCTATATTGATGGTCACATTGAAGGGTTCACTTTATTATAAGTGCTCACAGTGAAACATGAATGAATATTTAACATGGTTTTGATTAAAAAAATGACTGGCTCTTATTCAAATTTGTAGAAGCTGTACTCCAACATTCCTTTAAAAATTGGCATATTTAATTCATGTAAGAGTTAATATTACATCTCCAGAACTATGAAAGCATATTGAAATAATTTTTCATGTAAATTTGACAATCTTGTCCTTTTTTCATTAAATTAAAGGCAAAGAGTAGAATTAAAAGTTGGTGACATTGAAATTTTGGTCTGAGGGTAAGAAGTTACCTTTGAAATCTGTCACAGAGAGAGGAAAAGAGTGATTTGTGGTGAATAGTTAGTTTCAATTTTATATAATTAAATGACTGGAGAAGGGAAAATATTTAAGACATGAGGAATCATAAAAAAAA
>VZTZ01004707.1:0-11678 GCA_013400955.1 Drymodes brunneopygia
GACCACAGCCCCCACTCCCTGTCCTACTGTGCCACTGGGGGAAAACAAGGTAGGAAAAACCAATGAAGTTAAGCCTGGGAAGAGGGAGGAATGGGAAGAATGGATTTTAATTTTTTGTTTAATTTCTTATTATCCTGCTCTAATTTGATTGGCAATAAATGAAACTAATTTCTCCAAGCAGAGTATGTTCTGCCCATGATTAACTGATGAATGATCCCTTCCTGTCTTCATCTTGATTCACAAGCTTTTCATTATATTTTCTCTTTCCTGTCCAGCTGAGGAGGGAAGCAATTTATATCAAGATAAGCATTTTCCCTCTCTAATTCATCTACTAAGCATGAAAATATCAACTGTATAACTCTAAGAAGAAGAGCCCTCAGAATTAAAATCCCTTTGTGAGGGTGAAAGACTGACACACATGGTGCTATTGCACATTATCGTGCATGTGTGGAAAAATTTTGTAAACAAAACATTATGTCGATAGTAAATGAACTTAGCTGCTGCTCTTTTATCTAGCAGCCTTTTTTTTTTTCTCTTAAATGCCTGTTATAACTTTTTTTTTCTATGAGTTAACCAATAACAGAAGTAAAATTCCATACACAGAATTCTTTAAAATTAGAAAAGCAAACCTCTGTAATAACACGTGTATTTATTTGCTAATATCAGCAGAAAGACAACATAGAATGAGATTTTTTATATTATGATGATTCTTACTGAATTTTTTAAATGCTGATGACATTCTTCCAAGTTCAAACCAGCTGTTCAAGTGCAAAAAACTTGCAGTAAACCCCAAACTACAATAAACTCTACCCCCACAACTGACTTGCATATACTGGACTGATCAGATGAGCATTTGATTTTTGGCTGAAATTTGTTTTGGGAGGTAATTGGAGTCCATATTGCATTGTAACCAATCATTTATCAGCGAGCATGGCCTCTGGTCTCCCAGCTGAGCACTCTTTCCTGATCCTGTCTCTTTGTCAACATTTAATCTAAGATCTCCAAAATATCATGCCAACTGAGTAGTAGAGTGTCTGGAGAGAAAAGAAGCTGTTGAACTAGAGTTTGCCTAAGCAAGTAAGTCATGTAGGTTTAGTTTCTTGCTCTGCTGAAGATTTTGTTTGTGAAGTTGGAATAGGTGTTCTGTCTTCACTTTTCATCAGAAAAAAATTTCTGTGCCTCTTGGGTATTCTGTAAATTAATATTTATGAAGAGCCTAAAGGGCTATGCTGAGAAAGGGATGTATGTGAAACAGTTCTAACAAATGTCTGCACCAAGTGCATGTAGGATTGTTGGTGATTTTTATTTCTCTTGGAAGGGAACTCAGTGTTTAAACCAAAAAGAGTCCTCTAGAGAGTGTGTGAGTTATCAAAAAGCTTTAAAGGTTCCTATACAGCAGTCTGACCCCAAGCTGAAGTGCTTGTAAATGCTTTTATTTTAGAAAAATTGGATATTTAAGGGATGGATGTCAGTCATGCACACTGCAGTGATGAAGCACTTGTTTTCATGTGAAACGATAGCATAGACCAACTATTCTTCTCTGCAATACCTGAATACTTGCATTAAACATGTATAGCTGAGGATATATTTGACCTTTATCTGAGTGACTGTGAATTTAATTTAAAATAGAGGATTGTTCTATAAGGACAGAGCTCACATCCAAATCATGATGTGGTCATAACTACCTTATTTTTCTTCTCCACCTCCCTTCCAAAGGCTAACTTTGTATAGTTGTTGTACAAATAGTGTGTACAAATAGTTTTTTTTTTTTCCAGATTATTAGGCCAAGATAAAGCTTAGTGTCCTCTAGACCTCTTTCTTGTCTGGTGAGTAGCAATGAAGTTGGACTTCATCTCTTGGCTGACGTAAGGTACTGTGGTGGTGCACACCCCCTGCCCTTTCCTTGAGCTGCACTATTATCTCAGAAATGCTCATTAGGCCTCAGTCTTGACAAACAGCACCTGGCCTAAGCTCCTCTTGAGCTCAGCAGAAGCACTGTCTGCTGCCAGGAACTTGTGCTGTCTAACAAGCTCCTGCTTTTTAACGAAGAACCTTGGAAACAAATTTTTCTTGCCTGAATGACAACCCAAGTGGAACAACATTTTTGTTACAGAACTTTCAAAGAAAGTTACTGACCCGAATTGAGGCCGGCATGGAAAATTAGTCTCACTAAAACAGACTCTCTTGTGGCCCTATTAACAGCAGTCCTAAGTGTGACCATTTGATCTCTGCTGGACTGCAGCAGGCTGTGACCAACAAACTCCCTCTGAATAGAATGCCTCTTAGAGACAGGGAGCTCCCAAGTTTGCTATACTTGGAGGTTCACTGTTGAGTGCTGACTGTGGAGCCTTGTACATATTCCTTTAGTTGGTGTGCATGTGTGAATGTGAATATGACATAGCAAGTGTACTATGAATGTTGCTCTCTTAGAATCTTAAATATATTAGATTTGTAAGCAAGTTAGGCCTGTAAGTGTGTTATTGTGCTATACTAAATTCTACAGAATCTGTGGCTAAATTGTGTAAATTCAGCTATAACTTCAGTGCTGTTAAGTATAGGTGCTATTTAAACCTTTGGGTCTAAATTATTGGTCCAGGCCAAAGTTTGGCAAGAGGGTCTTCTCTGAACCTTGTGACTCGATGGGTGGGTCTCCCTTACTCCTTTTTATCCTTAACCCTTTCCATCCCAGCCTTTATGTAGATAATTTAGTTTTAGATTGATTAATTTCAGATTTTAGTCTGATTTTTCTCTGTGCTTTAGCCATCTAGTAAATAACAGAGTGCACCTTGCCAATGAACTCTATCATGCTTTCACTTTTATAGTAAACCTGCTTTTGCCAATACCTTTGAGCAGCCCAAAATATTCATGGCAGGTACAAACACAGCTATGACAAACATATTCCTAACAGTGTTGCTTGTTTCCAAATCACAAATAGTTCTGAATCTAGGAATGAACCAGGGTTCAGTTCAAACTGCTGCCTGCCTGTATGTTTTTTAAAGATAGCGTAAATAAACTTTATCTCCCTATGCACTGCAGATGTGACTACAGAGAGGGTCTCACACTGATCTGATTAGTTGTATCTGACTTTGGCACTACTGACAGTTTTTCTGTAGATTTTAGAGTAGTTTAGAAAACCGTTCTTTTACCTTCATGTTATTGCTGTACCAGCTTTTGTTGAACTCTGTTACAGGTTATTCAGGCAAGCAAGCCTTCCTTCATTATTCCTTAAGCAAGGATTTGCACTTTAGTCTGCAAGGAGAAGAGAAATGAATTTAACTCTCAGGTTCTTAGCTACCTCCCTTTCCATAATGGCATTTTTTTATGTGCAATTACTACTATCTTCTTAAGTAACAACGTTGTATTTTCTACAGAATATTGTAAAGACTGAGGATTGAAATGTGCAAATAGCTCTTGTTCCATAAGTTTCAACCATCTGGTTGCTTTAAAGAAAACAGGAAAGGGAAGTGCCTTAGGGGGTGAAAAATTATAATTAAAATATTTTAGAAATAAAATATTAACACTTCAAAATTCAACTTTTATTTTTTCATCAGAGTTGAGGCATCTGCACTTGGAAGGCCTTTATTTTCTGCCTGCATCTGTGCTAAACATCCTCTGTTTTTGTAGTGTGCAGTAAATAACCTAGTACAGCACAGCTGAAAATTCACAGCAATGATTTTATCCTCTGTGCAGTCGGCAGGTTTTATTAATTTTCTGTCTCTTCCACTACTTGCTGCAGCGATTATGCAAAATCATTACAGTCACAGCACAAAACAAAGAAACACATCTTTTTTTTAATCTCTATACATTGGGTACTAACTTCATCTTACTGCAGCATTAAAATGTATACTGACAAGAAAGGAATTCATGCTTGGTTGAACAAAATGCTGAGAGAAAGTACATTAGTATTTGATGTCTACATCACACTGTTTTCTGTAGTTTTTATCATAAAACTATATCTCTGAAAGCATTTTTTGCCCCACAGCAAAGGAAGCCAAATAATGAATAATTTGATTTGGTATTGAGATTTACTTAGGAAAAAAACAATATATGCACATGAGTAACATTTCTTAGTATATGCCCACATTTGCTAAGCTTCATGTGGAAAAGCTTTGGTCTAAAGCACTTAGTGCACAAAAAAACCATCCAGTATCCTAAGATTTTGTAAATCACGACCTAGATGGATTTGTAGCATCTGATGAGCATGTACAGCTTTCACATGTAGAAAATGAATTTTTAGGTGTAGGTAAGGTAGTATGTCTTTTTGTAGTGGGTTGACTATGGCTGGATTCCAAGCACCCACCAAAGTCATTCTAACATTCCTCCTCAGCTGGACAAGGAAGAGAAAATCAATGAAATGCTGATGGACCAAAATAAGGGCAGGGAGAGATTACTCACTTATTACCATCACAGGCAAAACAGACTCCACTTGGAGGAAATTGTTGCTTTTATTACCATTCAAATCAGAGAAGGATAATGAGAAATAAATCCAAATCTTAATACAGTTTTGCCCCACCCTTCTCTTCTTCCTGGGCCTAATCGTATTCCTGCTTCTCGACATCCTCCTCCTCAGTGGTTCAGGGGACAGGGAATGGGGGTTGTGTTCAGTTCATGACAGGTTGTCTCTCCCTCTCCCCTCCTCCTCAAGTGGAGAACTCCTCACACGCTTCCCCTGCTCCAGTGTGGGGTCCTCCACAGGCTGCAGGTGGATATCAGTATCTCCCCCACGGACCTTCATGGGCTACAGGGGCACAGCCTGCCTCACTGTGGTCTTCACCATGGACTGCGGGAGAATATGTGCTCCACTGCACTGACCTCGGTGTCTGCAGAGTCGCTCCTCTCACATATTCTCAATCCTCTCTGGCTGCAGTTGCTCCTGAGCAGTAACTTCTTTCCCCCTCTTAAAGCTTCTATTCCAGAGGTGCTGCCTCAGTCTCTGCTGGGCTTAACCTTGGCCAGTCTTGGAGCTAAGTGGCATTGGCTCCATCAGACTTGGGGGTAGATTCCAGAAGCTTCTCACTGAAACTGCCCCTGTGGCCCTTCCATTACCCAAACATTACCTCACGAACCCAATTCTCTTTGTCAATCTCCTAAGCATTTGGAGAAAACGAAAACTGAAATATCCTTCTGTTGTGTGTTAATGAACTAATTTGCAACATCTTTATTTCCTGCCAATCTATTAGCACATTTCATATTGGTACAACTTTCTCAGTCAGGTTTCAATTAAATATGTTGTTTGACAGCACCATTTTCAGCATATGTATCTTATATTTAAGCATGTACTGGGGAAGTTTCCTGACATATCCTTTATAGTTGCCAATTAAAGTAATTTCTGTATAGTTCTGCACATCCGAAATAATTCAAATGTAGGAAATTATCAATGTTCAACAGAAGCCATATTCAAAAACTATTAGTTTCATTTCTAAGGACCCCTATATGAATTTATGATTAAATAATGCATACAATATTTGATCGCATGCAGACATATCATAAGCTAAATAAAAAAGCATATAGGATGTTTTTTACATATCTCAAGTTTGTTTTTATTTTTTTACCTACTACTTTCGTCTTTTGTACACTGAAGGAGAAAAATATGCAAAAAATGACAAGGACATAAAGAATACTACATTGTTTTAAGGTGTTACACAGAGTGAAGAAGTTTACTTCAGTGGTGAGAAGTAAGCTAGAATTGCAGATAAAGAAACAGTTATTCCCTGGGTATACATATTTTTTCCATCTGGTACATTATTCTATGAACTCACTTCATTTGGCTTTGAAATGTTAGTTAGCAGCTGGTCTAAAGGTTTTCATATTTGTTTTGTACATGTTCATAACTCATGCAAATTTTAATATTCTCTGTAACATTTAGCTGGTTATTTTATTTCAGTTTCATCATTCTGATTTTCCAAACCAAGTACAGTTTAGTTTTTAAATAATTTATTTCTTTCTAAGACAAATGTGTGATAGAAGAGAACTTATGTCAGGAACTACTAAAAAAAATCCCCTTGATAGATATAGACTGAAGTTGGAACAAAAGTACAACTAACAGATAAATCATCTAGTCCAACCCCCTGCACTGAGTAGGGACACCTTCAACTAGATCTGGCTGCTCAAAGCCTGACCAACCTGAACTTGAATGGTTGCAGGGATCTGGCATCTGCCACCTCCCTGGGCAACCTATTCCAGTGTCTCACCCCTCTCACAATTGAGATGTCCTTTATAACATCTATTCTAAATCTCTTCTCTTTTAGTTTAATACCATTCCCCTTTGTCCTGTTGCTATCTGCATGCATAAATAGTCACTCTCCCCCTTTTTATAAGCCCCCTTGAAATACTGGTAGGCTGCAAAAAGGTCTCCTCAGGGCCTTCTCTTTTCCAGGCTGAACAGCCCCATCTCTTTCATCCCTTTGGCAAGATCACTGACGGAGAAATTAAACAGTACATGCTCCAGTATTGACCCTGAGTCACTGGCTACTCGTCCAACAAGATTTTTTAATGCTTTCTTATTTCCAGGACATGGCTATGAGATTTCTGTGGAGAACTGCTTTGAAAACCTTGCTGAAGTTTAGGTAAGCATTAATCACTCTTTTTTCTTTTTCTGTTCTTGTGAATTATCTGTTCTGCCTAATTATTAAATTTAGAACATTATTCAAGTTGCTCGCACTTACACTTAAGAAGACAAAGTTGTATCTGATTCTTAGTTAATTAAGTGGAATTGTCAAAAGAGTAAAATTGTCAACTGACATCAGTTGGTACAGACCAGAAAATCATTGGTTAAAAAAGGTGAAAGGATTCCTATACATAAAATATACACACTTTTTTGTCATAATGCTTAAATGAAATTTCCATAGTTGTCTGAACTGAATGAAAAGGGACCAAGATCCAGAGTATGGCTCTGCCAGTTAATACGTGTCTAGGCCTCATGCATTACATCAGAAATATCTGTGTGTACAGGTTGCCCTATGAAAATATGCTTTTTTTTCTTTTACCTTAGTTTGCAGACATGCGAGATAAGATTTTTTTAAATTCAGGACATATTGCTTTATATGAAGTATGTCTCAAGGCCAAACACTGATGACCCTTGAAATATTTTTAGAGCAATGCAAGATTGTTCACTTTGTGTTTTAGTTCTTCAAAGTTTTTTTTTAACCCAAGTACTTTACATGACATTTGCCGTTTCACAGTTGGGTCACATTTCAATCTCTCAGCTTTTGATAAGTATTTCAGAATTTGTAGAAGCAGTTAGCCAATATTTAATAATTGCTCTTTGTGCAACTTGACAAGACAACATTTAAAATTTTGAACTTTATAATAATTAGGTATTTATATACCACATATATGTGATATTTAACATTGTTGTGACATGCATAATATATGGGTGGGTATCAAGTTCACTTTTTCTCTGAAGAGGTTTTTCTTTTCTTTCCTGTGTTTTCATTAAAACAGCAGGTATTTATTTGCATATCATTTCCTAGACCTTTCTGTTTATTTATAATTTAACTGTTTCAGTGCTTTTTATTTTTGGCATTTTATTGTTCTGCTCACCATCTTTTCTCACATAAGAATGCTGTAGCCCCTGCCCCACCCCACTGGAACAGCTCTGAAGTACCTTAATGTGCAGCACAGTTTCAGTATTAATGAAAGCTTAGTATTAAGTAAATTATATACATTACAATCTTCACCTGGAAAGAAGTAAATTCATTCAGTTTCAGTAGCAAGTCAGTACTGTACATACTCCAGTTTTTGTCAGAATTTCAGACATGGGATCTTATCTAAGAGATAGGAGGAATGTTGCACACATACATGATTTGGAATCTACCTATTTTCTCAGTCCCTTATACTTTCAAAATTTCTGGAAAATTCCTATTTTGGTTTAAAGAAATAGATATTCTTGTTTACTGGTGGGATTTATTCCACTTGTTAAGAGAGGTACAGTTTTCTGTTAACACTGTACTCACATATCTTGTTTTTTTTTTTACACAGGTTTCTGTGCTGCTGAAATCTTAATGCCCTGGCAGTAGGAAGTGTTGAGGAAACATTTTCTTTGTTTTACAGAACAAAGGCCACCCTTTGTTGCTTCTGAGCATTGATTTCTGCAGTACTTTATTTTTTTATCATGGCAATGTTTTGCGGAAATTGTGAAGACTAGTGGTAGTAAGCTACCAGTAGACAGTGGAAAATACATTTGAGAGGTATAAATGCTTAGTCTGGCCCCACACACAAAATATTTGGACTTAGGTTTTACTCTTAGTACTCATTCGTTTCCCTTCCCTCTTTGAAAACAAACTACTTTTTGTATCAGCAACAGTACTAGAGCTAGTCTCAAAGCAATGTTGTTTCTTGATGTCCTTGAAGTCCCATGTAATCCTATGGACTTGGTATTTCCAGACTGATCAATTTATGGTCCTCCTCTCTACCATGATTTTCTCTTGTAGGTAACACTTCACTCCCTCAGACCCTGAGGCTGCCATTAAGTACAGGAAGGAGTACTGAGAGGAAATCTCACCTGTAAAGGCAGAAGAGGAAAATGTCTTTATGTTCTTGCTTCATCACTAGATCTCCTACCTTTATTAGCAGCAAATGTGAGTTTTTCTCGGTCCTGTTCTATTGCCAGTGTTCTAATAGGAGTCTTTTGTTTCCCATCATGTTCCACACCTATTTTGTTCCCAGTGATCTTTTTCCAGATCTTGAATAGGTTTGTATGGTATTACCATGTAATCAGAGTGTTTACACATTGCAGGATTTTCTTTCTCTGCCTGGGAAGAGGATAATGTACTATATGTTGTAACTGCTTACAGCCAGAGGTGGTTAGACTCTCTTCTGTTCTGGAGTTTACACTGCAGTTTTATTTCATAAAAGTGCTTCCATGCTGAACTCTGCTCTGCTATTACTGTGGAAGAAAAAAGGATGTGATAAGAATCAGAAATATTAGAGCAAGCAGAAAAATGTACCAGTGTGGTTCAGAAATAGAGACCAAGAGTGAAGACAGGAAAATCTCTCTCATATTGAATAATCGTTTTATTGCTGAGCGGCAAAATCTACTTAAGACCCCTTCCAATATGTTGCAGTCTTGTAGCTCCCAGGCCTGTTGATTCATTCACTGACAGAAATCCAGCATGTAAGCTGCCTCCATATGGGAAATTCAATATATTTTTCCTTTTTTTTTAGGAATGTGGGACAGTGCAGGTTATACAGAAATACATGCAGCTTCATAGTGTACTTGAGGATCTAAGCAAACAGTTCAGAATCTCAGAATCACAAAACAATTTTAAGCACTTTATTGACAGGTACTGTGAAAAGCTAAAACTGTAGGGAACTGCAAGTTTCAAGGAGAAAAATGGACATAATGAATTCTCGCTGGATGTAAGATCCTAAAATTTGAATCTCATTTCTGCTCACTCTTGTGCTATTATTTTTGACTAGTAGAAGAATTTCACTCCAATTGCTTTCTAAAATGAGAGGATCTGACAAGCTACTTTTTCAAAATATCCCTTTGGTTGCTGTATATCCTTGTCATTACACAGAACTGATGTCAGAGGGGTTTATTTTGGTTTTAGTTGAACTACCTTAACTTTAAAAGTCACTGACAATTTTTGCTGTTTTTAAAATAATTAAAAAAATATATTGAAGGCATGACAATTTCATAGAACTCAAACTGCAGCATTTCTGCTTTTGCCTTTTTTATAACTTTGTCTCCCATATGATAAATCTTCCATTCTCTACTATCTTCTTTCTGATGTATTTTTTACCTTTATTAATACAGCTTGTAATATATCAGCATATTAAATAATATAGCACTTCTTTATCTGCACCTGACACTCTAAACTCAAAAGCAAGTAATGAAATGTGGGTAGATTAGATAGGCCCAAATAATATTACGTTGAGTAGATAACAGGTACTAATGTCTTATCGTTGTTCCTTAGGTAGATTTCAGAAAGATTGTCACTGCAAGGTGTGATATAACTGTTGTGTCTCAGTGGAGATAATGTCAGATATTTATTATTGCCCTTCCTATTTCTGTTAATGAAGTTGACCCACTATTAAAGTCAGGCTGAATAAGGTAGAAACTTAGTTATATCAACAGCAAGGTTCAATTTGACAAAGTTAATAGAATTTCTTTCTGCAGATTTTACAGAACACAGCATCCTAGGTTCTTTCTGCATGGTGGTTTGAGAAAAACATCACAGCAAAATACTAGGTAGTTTCATTAGTGTTTCTAGAAAAACTGCCTCCTCTCAACAATATGTAGAGAACCAAAATAGACTTGCTTTAATCCATCCTTCCTTATATAGAAGGATGTTTGTGGTGCTATGCAAAGAATATTCTTGTTCTCTAGTAGAGGAAATTATTTCTCTACTCTGCAGCAAATTTGAATTTCATGTTTTTTTCAGTGAAGTGCTGTTCAAGGTGATTAAGGATGTATAATCTTTCTCAGTATGATGTATAAACTCATTCTGCTTTCACTTCATGCCTTGCCTTTATGCTTACACACAGTGGTGGAATATTAACCTCCATTTTAATTCTACAGTGTTAACATGTAGCACTTTGTAGTGAAGATGGTAAAGAAAATCAAATCATATGCCTCAGGGATTCAGACACTGGCCTGCATAGGGGTCAGAAGACTCCCCAAATGCAAACAAGGACATACACTGGATGAATCTTGAAGCATCTCATCTCTTTATCTGAAGCACCAGTCCCTGCTGTCCCTGGAAATAGGATACCAGACCAATGGGCAGCAATCAGATACATTCAGAAGGTTTTGGACTAAAATTTAATCACTGCCTGTTCACTTTAGAGAAAAACAATTGTTGTCTTTCCCTCTCCTTCCCCTGCAATGAGAGGCTGATATGCTAATCTTCCAATCAAGTACAGGATGTGGTGTTTGAAATATCAATAAGAGGCTTGTATTTCTGAAGACATGTTGAGATTTAAGAGTTTAGTGAGCGGAGTTTCAAAACTAACTTCCACATTACTTAAAAGTGGGTAAATTTTGGGTAGTTACAAATCTGAATGGGATTTCTGAGACCTTCTAGGATGCAGAATATAAAATTAAATAAATGGAAAGAGGAGGAGTGGAAAATTTCATGGGGAAGAGTGGAGATGCAGTTCAAGACCTAAATTTATGTACAAAGATTAAACCCGTGGCTGTGTGGATCAATTGCATGTCTGTAGGAAATGATCAAGATGACAGTGGAAATTGACTCTAGAATTAGAAAATGAATTAGAATTAGAGGATTTTTAAAATATTTTTATTTCTCTTTAAATCCTTTCTTTTAATTTATGGGGTTTGTTTGTTTGCTTGTTTGTTGTTGGTTTTTGGTTTGTTTATTCTTTTAAATATTTATATTTTGATGCTAGTTTAACTGCCTTAAAGGTGTTGTGAATTTATTTGGCAGTCACTCTGGATTATGGAATCACTCTGTTCAGGACTCCACACATTGTCCCAGTATATTCACTCATTGTTGTGAATGAGTCCAAGCATCAGCATGTTTTTGCATTTTAGCCTTGCAGATTGATTTGAAAATTCAATCATGTCAAAGATTTGTAACAAAAAAATATTTTCATTGACCTCTGTGATATTTCATATAAAGCTGGATGCTGTCTTTTGGAAAATACCTATAAATCTTTTTTTTTTTTTTTTTTTTTGACTGTTGCAGGTTTTTATACAGTTTTCAAGGGGA
>VZTZ01004707.1:11702-60426 GCA_013400955.1 Drymodes brunneopygia
TTTTTTTTTTTTTTTGTAGACTGTTGCAGGTTTATATACAGTTTCAAAGGGGATGCACATAAATATTTATTAACTGTAACTTCTATAACCTTTTCTTTTTTTAAATGATAAAAAGCTTTTAATGGCATATATAGTAATATATATGTGTATATATACACAATCTATAACTGGCAATATATTAGTTTTGGAATAGAGTTTCTTCTTTGCTCAGTAATCATGCTGGGCAGTTTTAAATTAGTGAACATGGAGTGTATTTATTGCACAAGCAATGGCCACAGATGATCTTCACAAAACTTATTTCTCTTACACAAACACTTATTAATTCCCTTTCATGTGTAGATTCAGTCCCCATGTTTATCTTGTTACTCTAAAACTGAAGGGTTTTTTTAGTTTTCATAACACGCCTATGAAATGAAGTGGTTCTTTTTTTTTGTTCATCCTTTTAAAACAAGTATAGCAATTATCCTTTAAATGAAGGTATCACGTTTGACACAAAGTTTTTGTTTTTTTTTCTTTGCCCTCTTAGTGTTATATACAACAATTTTTGAAGTCCAACTCCAATTAAACATTTCAGTTCTGAACTTTGAAAACTTTGGACATTGAACTTCTCAAGGGACACAGTTAAGAATGCTAGTGATGTCTAGACAGGAATGGTTGTAAGTGTTTGAATGCAAACATACTTTTCTATAAAGTAAATGAATGTGTGCTGTTATAGGAAACCAAACTACTTCAAAGGCATTATTTTCCTAAAATAAATGTTACGTTTAATAAAGTTTCATTAATTCTCTTGCAAATAGTGATAACACTGACATGGTTATATTATTCTCAGTAATGAACAGCTGTTTTGGTCAAATTCATAAAATCAGAACATAAAAGAATATTTAATATAAATTAGCATATCTGTTTATATTTTTGTCTGTTTATTACTTCATTTCTGTTTTAAATAGTGATAATTGAAATGTAACATCTGCCTTTATTTGAGACACATATCTTTGTAAACTTATGCCATATTAATTGGGGGTGCTTGGTTTTTTTCCTTGCTTTTCTTTCTGGATGAAAATATTACTATGAATGAGAGAGAAAATGAACTCTCCAAAGCTCTGGAACATATTTTTCTAAATATATACTTTGCAGACATCAAATATTTCTAACTTCTACTTGAAATCATGGGTACCTTGTTTGTTGTTTGTCGTTCCGTCAGACATGAAACAATTAGGCAACTCAGGAGGTCAGCCACCAAGGCTGGGCAGAGAGCAAAAAGAGACTCAGCCTCTCTTTATTCTTATATTTATACCTTTTTACAGACAGTTATGGATTGGACAAGGAGGTTGCCACCTCTCAAATTCCATAGGTGAGAAACACAGTCCGTCACATTCACCACCCCAGAGAGAAGAATGAAAAACAACATCCAAAGTACAAAACAGTCCTTGGCCAGTTATAGAAACATGGATTGTTTACACAAAATCCATGAGAACCTTTGCTACCAACTATAAACACAGCACTCTAAAAAATCAGGGTGACAGTTGTTGGTTTTTTGGTTTTTTTCTTAAGTACCCCCACAAATTTCATTAGTAACATTTTGATGGTGTGAGCACATGCTAACTGGCAGGAAACTGTGGTGTAAATTATTGGTCTCTTTGGAATCTAGTAGTTCATTCTCCTACTTAATAAAATTAGAGAGCTGTTCTGACAGCCGGCAATGGACTGCACTGGACTGTGCCAAGAAAGTTGAGAAATGCATCCTCTGCTGAAGGTTCTGGGGAGGTGAAAGAGTTAGAAGGATTAAATATAGCCTTTGTAGTTTTAGATTTGAATTCTATTAGTGAGTAATAATGGGAATCATAATGGCTACTTACTGTCTCAATGGTGGCCTCATTTACATCAGTATCTCTTTGCTGGCTGCAGTGTCCCATTTACATAAATGTGTACATAGAAACTCTTAAAAAATAACAGCAGAACTGGCAGTCCCAATATAGATACATAATGAATATTTTCTTACTCTTATCTTAGATTGGTATAGAATGTCATAGAACAGGTTTTTTTGCTGTTACAGAATGAGGCCATAAAAAATACTGATATTGTGATCATCCGCAGAGGGTAATGTAGCTGTAATGACATCCCTTCTTGAAAATAACTTTTGCCATCTAGCTCTTGCTGTGCCAGCTAGCTCCTGTCTACGCTGCTAAGAATGTGCTAGGAGGGAATTTAACAGTTTGTATACTTTTCTGCTGGTGTTGGCATATGGTTAATCGGTTTATTGAAATTTACTATGAAGATTTGTATACCTAAAAACATGTTTGAGACTAACAGAGATTGTCCCTTAGTAGCATCCTTGGAGCGAGGCTATGGAAACTCCTCTGCTTTTGGTTATTTAAGGGGGCAGGAGTAATGTAAGGGGCACTCAAACTATTCACAGGAAGGATTATTTCCTGTGAATGTGCAGTTCATATGAGATTTTATCCTGTCTTCCCTGTAAATCAGCTGGGACTTAGAGAAGGCTTCACATTCCTTCCCACATTTAATTCACCTAGCAACATAGCAAAATCTGCTGAGGAAACAAACTAGATTTAACAGCTATTGAAACAGGGAACAGAGCTGTCATACTCTGAATGAGATAGCTACCTGTTGTCACCAACAAGGGATTACAGGAAAAGTGCAGACTAAATATAGGCTCTGTAGGGATAATGGTATTTCAGCCCATAGATTGGACTGTCCTTCTCATATGCAATTGTGAAAAAAGTTCATTGTCATGGTTTTTATTTATCAAAATGAAAAGCTAAGTAAAAAGTTTGTTTTACTGGGAAAAGCATCAAGACACTTAATGACTTTTCTACCTGCCAGTGTGGAAAAAGACGGAAATTCTCTGAGTGGATTATTTAAATCTGGATTGTGATCTAAGCTGCTTTTGATAAATTTGAAAATTTAAGGAGTTTACTTCTTAGCTTTTTTTCCCTGTTGTTTGTTTGCTTGTTTGTTTGGTTTTTTTTTTGTCCAGAGTTTGTATTTTAACTTGGATCTTTATATACATAGATGACAACTTGTTGGGAGGACATACACTGAGAAGAACATTATGCTGTTTGCTGGAGCTATAAACTTCCTAACAAATTTGCTGTAAAAAACATTTTCAAAATGGATTGGGTCCCAGGTGGTATAAATCAGCATAAACCAATTAAAATTAATAGAATTCATTGATCATTTGTACTTGATCAGATCCACTGGGTGAAATACTTGGAACAGCATTTTCTGGATTTGCGACCCTGCTTTGGCAGTTGACAAAGTGAGTGTGCACAGGCATGAATATGTGTGCACATTCAGTGGCAGGTGATTGAGGGAAATGGTGGATTGCTGTCTCTGAATAGAGTCTGTGGCTTGCAGAAAACTGCTGTCACAGTGGTTGCCCAAATGAGATGCTACAAATTTATAAACATCAATCTGTGCTTTGCTCTCTTCAGTGTTTATTTTGCAGAATGTCAAAGTTGTGCAGTACAACTATAGAACAGGTAGCTGGATTTGTGACTACTGAATTTATACAGAGATTGTCTTTTACAATTACACAGAAGTGAAACTGGCTATCGTTGTAAGCATTAAATATTGGCATGGGAGCAATGAAGAGAGAAGATCTTTTTCAGTATGTGTTTTGTGTAATTGATCTATTTGCAGCTTTTTTTATCCTAAGGTATTCTCACATCATCTACATCATTAATTTGTATTGCAAAATTGTGTCTTAGGTTTCTGTATAGTTTAGCATGTAGCACTCCATATCCAGTAGTATAAATGAATTGAAGTAATACTCATTTGGAGAGCACTGAGTATTTTCTTGGTGTTATTTCAGTTTATTGAATTATATACCACTTTAACATTTCTTTCGGTCATCATATGAACTTTTCCTGCTTTCCAAGTGACTGTTAAAGTGATCAATAAAACCTTTCAAAATACATCCAATGCTATCAATTACCATTTTTCTTGAAGGAAAAATAATCAAACCTTTTTTTAAACCAAGAATACTTACCTGTGTTCTAAATAGTATTTGCTAATTATGTAAATGTATTCACATAACATATGTATCAATAATTTTTTGTTTTTATAGAATAAATCTTCTCTCATGGTCTAGCTTTGCATACCACATTGTGTTATATTTTGTTTGGGTTTTTTTCTTGGTTAATTTTTAACAGATCCCAAAAATTCTGACAGGGTACAGACAGTCATTTTGTCCCTAACATTCATACATACTGTTAGTTGTCACCTTCCTTTTAAAAGTTTGGGACGAAGGGAATAATTTCTAATGCTGAAACTTCAGGGAAAAAGAATTTGATCAATATGATGCTGAAAACTGGCATTGATACAGCAAATGGTTAGACTGCTATGTGCATTGGAAATGGATTTTGGGTAAGAGGATTCTGGAGAATAAGACTCAGCAGATGTGATACTAGCAGGCCTGTATAAATTTCATCTGGCATTTCTGTTGTCAGTGTGAAGTCCACTTAAGTGCACAATTTCATGGTTCGCCAGTTACCATCCTTGGCTGAATTTATTTTCAGTGCTGGTGAAAAAAATTGTTGGTTTGCCAGTTGCTGCTCAGAAGTTATATCTCTTGACAGAAAATGCATATTCCATCAGGATCTTAAATTTTTAATTCAGTGTTTGTGTTTACTGATGGAAGTTAAATAATATGCACATAGTGAACACCTATGAGATAATTTGTTACATGACAGTAAATTCTGAAGTTTCTCTTACCTTGTTTTTCCTAATACAAACTGCAAAGAATGAATCCTTTGTTCATTAAATTTCTTTATGTATATATTATATATAGAAGAAAAATTATAAATAATTCTTAAATAGCCCATAGAGATAAAAAAAATTAAGATCCATTTATTTTAAAATAATAGTTAATTATTGTGTCCATTGATCTAATATGGTATTATAGTGTCTTTTTTTAATCATTACTGGCTCTAAGAGAAACTCCAGTAGATATGATGTGGGATTTTAATGTCCTTTAAGAAAAGTTTTGTCTTGTGAATGTAGCAGAGGATCAAGAGCCGTCTTGTTATATATTTAGACAATTTTTACTTGCCATAGAAAATAGTTTATGAAAATCTGATTCCTTAACTTTGGGCTGAAGGGAATTTTTCCCCTTTATTTTGAAAATGTAGTGGACATGATCTTCAGGAAACTAATTAATTACAGTACTGTTTTAATAGGTTTTTTGCCACCTGAATTGAAGTTCTCATTCTAGTATTATCATCTCTAAGCCTTGCAGTTTAGGCAAAGAAAAGGAGAAGAAAAGATGCAGAGAAGAGAGGAGGTTAAAAGAGAAGACTTGTCGACTATAGAAGATCTCTCTCTCCCTGCCACCCTTCCTCCCTATATTCCTGCTGCCACTCTCTTTCTCCCCTACTTCCCAGCAGATGGCTGCTGAATTAGTCTGAGGCGACAAGAGCTCCCACAGAAATTACATTGAGGAAAAGTGTCACAGGCCTTGAAGCTCCATAATATACTTGGCTCAGGTGCTGACAAAACTGCAGATTTCATGATATGTGAACAGTCATACAATACTGGAGGAAAGATCCACTGTCCTTGACATTTTAAATATTTTCCTAAAGAGCTGTAGTTGGGTTTGGGTCCAGCTTTCTCCAGTGCATCACAGAACTTTGTTTCTGTTCTATTCTTAATATGTTCTTCATGCACTCTACTAAGCTGATTTTAATTCTGCTTTTTGTTCTTTACATTATTCTTAGAGAGGGATGATCTGAGCTTGTCATAGTTATGTGCATATTTCAAACCCTTTATGGAAGGATATCAATATGACTAACAGCACCAGCATGTGTAAGGATTTGAAGCATCGATAAAGGCTTGGGTAGTCCTAAATTCTTAGGAAAAACCTTTTTTGTGTTCCACTAAAAAGGAATTGTAATTAAATATAATACTTACACTAGAGGTACAGCTAAATTCATCTTGAAAAAGTCCAAAACCACTGTGTAGTTTCACCTTTGAATCTACTTGTATTAAACTGCATAATGCTTTTGATGATCAGCCAAAGGATCACCTGGATACAAGTTAAAATGTCAACTTTCAAAACTCTCTGTATCTGTACTATAATCATGCCAGACCAGTCCTTCCTTAAATATTTTAGTTCTCTGTTTAAAGTATTTAAAGACTGTAAGACATCTATGTCTAATACTTTTCAGAAAAATTTTAAGACCAATTTTCTTATTTACTTGGATTTTGGCTAGCCCAATTTTTAATTAAAAAGAAAACCAGGGACCACATCTCAAAATCATACAAAGAAGTTCATTGGCTACCGTGATTGCATTATATTCTCTATTGTTTAACTCTACAGCTGGCTCAGAGAATTTTCCATCAAGTGTTAAGTAGTATCCTTATTCACCAAATGAGACTGAGTCATAATTTAAGCTCATGGAGTTGCAGAGAAAACCAGGCAAATTAAACCTTGATGAAACTTCAGCAGTTATTTTCTCTGTGGTTTAGTTTAATTTTGTCAAGTTTCCTTTCCAGGAATGGAAAGTCACTTGAGACTTCTAAAATGTAAGGCAATGTAAGTGACTGACTCTTGTGCCTTACATATTCATATAATTCATAACTTTACCAATTGCTCAGATTATTTGAAGCTCGGAAATAGAGCTGTAGTGCATGACATGTCTCTTTCAGTTTTTGATGAGGAAGTAGAGAACAGCATGGTACCATGAAAATGAAAGAGGCATTTCCAAATTTTTATTTTAGTGGGATTCCAGTCCACGTAACTCCCTCCCCTTTTTGCTACATCACTGATTGGAGAAATCTAATTTTACTTGACATATCTTCTGACCAGGCATTCTTCTCATAACTGTTGTCACCTTTTGAGAGACTTTCTGTTTCTGACTGTTAATGCTCCAGTTGTCATATGCATACACTTAGACGCTTCATCTTTTTGCTAAGGACTGATGGGTTTAAATTGTTTTGTTCATTTCTTTGAGAAACATTTATTTTGCTTGGCATATTTTTCAAACTAATATCTATACCAAGAAAGGAAGACGTCAAGACTGCAGTACATTGAGTTGGTTTTGGTTTGCATTTATGTGATTTTGTGGTGCTGGTTTTTTCTTTGTTTCTTGTTGGGTTTTTTTTCCATAAAGGGAAATTAGATTTTGCTGAGAACTGAGATTCCTGTTAGAGCTGCCAAATGTAACAAGGGACAAGACAACTGTTTCTCCTGATTGCCAGTCCCCAAAGGAGGACTGACAGTTTTGCAGACCCATAACTTATGCCCTCTACAGCAAACTGTGCCAAATAAGAATGTTCAAGGGACTATGGGCCACTGGACCTTCAGAAGTTCAGGCAAATCAAAGAAGCTTAGGATAATCCAGAGGAAACCTTACCAAAGCTCTGCTACCTTTGAAGATTGTCTATCATTGAGCCAGAAGGATTTGATATATAAAATAGAGGCTTTATTTTCTGGATTTTTTTCTGAGTCATTCATCAAAGTCATAGTTAGGAAAAGCTGTTTTGATTTTTTTTAAAGTTTGATGCTAAAGCTATTAAAGTTGTTTTGTTTTTTTTTTTTTTTTGCATTTGTATGCTAGGGACAGCAAGAAGAAAAACATGTAAAGAATGAAAGTTTTCATCTGATGTGAACCTCTGTTTCTTCTGTTAAAACTTGAATAGAAGAAAATTAACTTACTTTTTCCTCCACATTTTGATAGTCAGATTGGATGATGAGTAGCTTTTGTAGCTTACACTTGAATTAATTGAACCTTTGAAATGGAAATTTGAAAGCAAACCTGTATATTATTTAGGAAATATAAATTCTGTTTTAAAAGTGAGAATATCTTTTAAGAAGGTTGAAATATGTCAGGGTTTAGCAGAATGGGAGAAATAACAATGTGTCAAAATGTATGTTAGGGAAAATAAGCATTCCAGTTGTACTACAAATGAGCTATTGCCATTTGTCTTGAGTTATATAGAGGGCTTACTGCATTTTTTTTAATTAATACAATTTACTTTGATTGTTTATTCCAATAGGTGATTGAGTTTTCAGGATCTTTTTATATAAAGAATATAAATTGTTGTCTTGTACATTTAAACAATTTTTAATGTTCTAAATCAAACCTTTATGTCAAGAAAGGTCAGTGTAACAATACCTTTACAATCTTAAATTCATAGATGTTTAATTAAATGGTTATGTGCAAGAGTGAAATGATATATATAATTATATATATATATTTGCATATATATGTGTGCTTCCCTTACAGTAGACACTCCCTCTTCTTAGGATCCTGACTGTTATTGAATCTAGAGTGAAAAACTACAAAAATAATAGCACTTTAATATAATTACTTGGATTTAATTCCTTCTTTACAAGAAGTTAGGTTTGTAACCAAAATTAATGGGTTTGTACTGTGAACACTTTAGCCTCTGGAAACTTAAAAAGAGAAACAGGGTTAAATTGCATTTGTATTTTCTGCTTTTACTAAAGATTATACCCATGCTCTGGCCTTTTGTTCTCTGTGTAGGAGCACCTGTCAAATTGCACAGTAAATCTAAGTAATTTGGTCATCTATTTCAGAAGTTAAATTTGCCACTTGTTCTTTGCCTGACAGACATGTACCTGCAATATATTCACACCTTCATCATTTCCTGACAAATCTAGGCTAAAACACGTATTGAAAGAATAAGTGATACCTGTAAGATCAGTTGTGTGGCTTCCAAGTCCAAGGCATTGTACCTTGCCCGTTGATGGAAGTCCTAATAGATGAATGGATGGCTGTCCACATCAAGTTACATATACACACTTCCTGATTAATTCCCAGTTATGGAGCATGAACTCCATTGCATGAAGTAATCCTCAGTGCTGATTTCCCTCCATGTCCAGACTGAAGGGCCTGTTGGAGTACCCTCTAACTTCAATGCCCCTATTTTTCCTTCCCAAAGCTAACCGAGACTGTGGGCATTGGATTCTTCTCTTACTACACAGTGTAAAGCAGCCAGGTCTAAATGTAAATCCTGATTGAACTGTGATTTTTTTTTTTTTGTGGAAGGAGTAAGACCCAGGTGTTTATCAGCCTGAGTAATTTTCTGCTGATAATATGATCACAAGGGAAAGTATTTCAAGGCATGTGTTTCTGCTGGTTGAATAAAAGACACCTCATATGTTGCAGTAGAACGTTAACAGCTGAGTTAACACCATTAATCCTTAATCCTTGCTCTTTCCTTCCACTGCTGGTTTGGATCTCATCCCTTCTGCTTTTCAGTTAAGCTTTTCCTCCTTGAAGAAGCTTGAGTGCCACTGCCGCAATCATGATACTTTGAACAGAAGGAGAAAAAGTAAAGGTTTGGAGGTTAATGTGATATAGGATGGTGTAGAGGTTTTCCCCTGGTGAAAATAAGATAGACCTCCTTTATGTAGCCCTCAGTAGAAAATTTTACATGATTATGTCTTAAATTAGAAGTTACAGAAATCAATGTAGGCTATTAAAAAGGAGGATAAAGTATTGGCTAATGCAACTATTCATGCTGAAAGAAAAAATATCAAGCAAAGGGAAATCATTAGTGTTTCTCAAAGGTTACCATTGGGAGTAATTTTCTTAAATGTTTTCATTAATGACCCTTACATTAATAGCAGGGAAACATTTTCAGCATAATCTGCTGACAAAATGAAGTTGGAGGACACAAAAGAAGACTAATATATTACAGAGAGAATGTTTGCTATTAGATTCTGTGTCACTAATTTTTTGTTTTCGTTGCTCTTATTCCTGTTGTCATTTAGGCTTTTTCCATTGAGAGCTCCTAATCTGGAAATAAATGGCTAAGGGTAGGTCTTAGTATGCTGGTGAAGCTATAAACTGCTACTGTGATGCATTTGCAAAAAGGGCAGAATATGATTAGAACTATTTGAAAAAAAAAAAAAGAAAGGAAAAGAGACAATGGGTGCTATTCAGATCTTGATGAAACAAATTATGAAACATTATGTTCAGGAACAAAGAGGAAAGACAAGCTAGAGCTCAAGCAGCTGCAAGTGCAAGAAGACTGTCAAGAAAATGGTGAGCCAGCAAACCCCCTTCAACTGAAAAGGCGTGATTTGTTTAGCAAACCGAAGGCTAGGAAGGATTGTGAGTGAAATTCACAAACCTGTCAGGTGTAAATACTGTGAAGAAAAGAACTAGTTGTCTAAAGAGTCATGCTGACACTAAATAAGTGGATATTGATTTACTCTGAATAAATATAATTCATAAACTGGAAAATTCCTAGTTTTTTGAGAAAACAAATTCTGGAATGTTCCTCCAAATAAAATTGTTAGGAAGGAAGCTTTTTTCTTTTTTTAATTTATTTGGAGGTGCTTTGATTATGAATGTATTTAAATCATAGGCATGTTCCATAGCAAGGGACTTTGCTTAGGAGCCTGAGGCATCTGTTCTAACTCAGTGATCTTATGATGGTGGTCTTGCTCTTAGTTTCAGTAGTGTGAATCAACCAAAGAACAGTTGTTTATGAAGTTTTAGACAAGATTAAGAAATAGGTTTTAATAGGAATATTTAAGTGTTTTAAATATCTGGGAAGAGCGTTAGCCAATAGAAATTCAGTGTATGTATTAACTTGCCATGTACATAGGTTGGCATTTTCAGCAATAAACACACCAATTCTGCAAGGAGGGGAGCAGCACCTTCAGTTATTTACACTGCAATTGAAAACATTTTCATTTTGACATTCTTGTTGTGTACAGCAGCAGTGATTCATGGAGGTTTACCTTTCAGTTATAAACTGAAAACAACATTTCCAACTTTGAAACTTCATTGCTAACAATTGTATGTATGTTCTCTAATTGTGTATGGCATACTACTTATCCCTGCCAAGCAGTGTTCTGCTTTAGGAATAACTGTTCTTGTTGCTGATCCATACATTGGGCATATCATGCTTTGTGTCACTACACATAGATTTATCTCTGTCCTACAGGGTCCTTGAGGACTCTTCAGTTAGTAGGATTCAAGAATGCTGTACAGCATGGAGAAAGTTATCCAGGTGATAGAGAAGCTGGAATGCATGAGAACTACAGCAGTGGTATTTTGTACCTAAGTCTTCAATCACACGGGTTTTTCATCAAAGCAGGAGAATGCACTGCTGTTGGTTGAAAGGAGAAACAATAGGAAATGTCAGAGAAAACTTTGAAGTCAGACACAAAGATTGCTTGAAACCAGATGTCAAAGGTTATATGTGACTGGATATTGAAAGAGAAGGAAAAAACAGTTGGCTGTTTATTTTGTTGCACTTTCCTCCTGTAAGCCCCAAGAAACCATTTGAACAAAGAAATGAAGCTTCTACAGCCACGTGTGGGACTCTTCTCAGTGACTTTATTGACTCTTCCTTTCCAGTAGCAGTGTTGGTCTTTTTGTCTCTCATTAGGCAGGCTTTCTTCCCTTCAGCTCACACCACTGTGCTCCTCACTACTTGCCCTTTGTAACTTATGCTCTTTCTTCCTACTGTATCATTGTTTTTTCTATTCCCTTTGCCCATCTTTAAAGACATCATAGAATGGGCTGAAACTAAGAAGCATTGTAGAAAGCATAAACATACCAGGAAGTTTTCTTCAAGGTCTTTGCCTTACAGATAGGATTTTCACAGATATGTTGACACTGATAGGTGTGGAGTTCTAGCAAAGACCCACTTCACTGGACAAAGATGATTCCAGTAACAAGGCATCTTAGTCACAAATCCATTGGTTATGATGTTATGAGCATCTATAATTTCTTGGGCTACTTTTGTGTCAACACTGGGATAGTTTCCTAGTGAAGCAGGACTCTTCAGCATGTAATACAGTAGCTACAATGTACTCCTGTTCTGTGTTTAGGTTTTTAATTTGAAATATCATAGTGATTCCGAAATATAGAAATGGAGTTAGACAGAGTATGTATGAAAGCTTCTACTTCTCAGTTTGTAAACAAAAAAAACCCTGCGTAGGCTGGATGCAGAAGCAGATGGTGCCCCAGGACTTGAAGTAGAAATTACAATTTTTCTCTCAGATGCCTCTTGCTAGAAACTACTGCCTTTCTTTTGTTCTTGCCATATCTTTGTAGTCCTCCCGCATGAACTTTGCATCCTTCTACTGCGCTTCAGGAATTTGCAAAAGTCATTCAAACAGCCTTTTATGCTAATTTTTAATTTTAGTACATCGTTCCTTAAAGGAGGCAATAGCTTCTTTACCCTGCTCAATGGCAGGGAAACTTACTCTGTGCAAAGCCCACATTCTAGAGCATACATTCTTTTCTATTTAATTCTAATGGCTTGTGTTTGAGTCCTTAATATTATCAGTGAAAATTTTTATCACTTATGTTTATATGATGTGGAAACCCAGCATATAAGCTGTCATTTATTAACTGTGATTTCCCTTACTTCACACCTGCAGAAAGAAAGGAAATAGATGGATAAACATCCCTCTCTGTCCAATTGCCATATTTTCTTAGAGTGCAGCAGTGTTAACCAGGGAGACTGAGAATTAAGAACTTTACTTTTCATGTGTTTATTTAATCCTGACTGTCAGAGACTGAAATAGCTCATTGCCTCAAACATTGATAAAAAGTTTTGCTCATCATAACCAAAACTGTATAAAGAAACCACAACCAAAGAAGCTTCCCTGAAGATACCAGCCTGGGGCTTTGGACTGTAAGCCAAGCTGNACCTATTTCTTATTTCTTTCTTTCTCTCTCTGTCTCTTTTCCATGTTTACTGGCAAATAAAACCTTTGCTATCGTCACTGGCATATGGTCTCGTTTGCACCTTAATTTGGGCAGGGGTATTTCTAAGAACCTTAATAATGAGATTCTAACATTTTACCAACTGGATCATAACACCTGACCCAGTCATGAATCTTGCTGCAGCTATGTTGAATGCAGAGGAGCCTCTGTTGAGGTTCAGCCTTGGATAGCTAAAGGCACTGTATCTTAAAGCTTCCAGCCTGCCTCAGGGGACAAGGGAGCTGTGTCATCCTTTTATTCCTTTCTCTCTCTCACCTGCTGGTACCTTCCATCTTCCTGGTGACAGAGTCAGGCTAAATAAAATTTGTTTTCATAAGCATGGCCACTCCTTAAATGAGATGGTCATTAAAGCCTCGTGCTTAGGCATGAGGCCCCTGAAGTTTCCCCAAGTTCTTGTGCTTTATAGCAAAACTAAAAAGGAAAGACAGAGGAATACCTAGGAGTACATTAGATGCTTTTCTTGCCCATATCTGAGGGTTGCATGTCTTGTTCATTCTGCAATAATTCAGTCTTCTCTCAGGAAAACTAATTTCTGTTCATCTCAACTCTGAGGTTTGGTCAGCTGGACAGAACATGATGCTAATAATGCCAATTTTGTGAGTTTAATCCCTGTATGGGCCATTCATTTAGGAGTCGGACTCGATCCATGTGGATCTTTTCTAGCTCAGAATCTTTTGTAACTTCTGTAACTTCTTATTAAAGTAATAATTTTCTGGAGTTTACATGAATATAGCCTAGGGGTGCAAAATTTCTCTAACATTTAGTTTAAAAATTCTGTGTGTATGTGTATATATATAAACAGAAAATTGCACATTGCTCTATCAGCATTATAAACATCTGTTTCAGACTTGGGGACATTCATATGGCTGCTAAATAGTGCATTTTTTTTCTTCTTTTAAAGAAAAGGTATTAAGGGTACAAACCATTAGTTGATACAGCTACAACTGTATTCAACTACTGCATACTTGAGTTTGAACTGAATTTGTTATTAAGTTGTCTCATTATGTTTCCCATTTATTTTGGAGTTCTTAACTGAAATAGATCTTAAGGCATCTGTTACTTGCTGTTCTACCAAAATAGTTTTGACTTCTGTTAGCTGGTGCATGGTATAGAATTTCTTTTGTTAGATACCAACAGCTGTAAAGATGTAAAATGGTTTTGTAATGTTGGAGGTGATAGTTAGTTGGAAGAATAATTATTTCAGTTAAAAATTCTGTAACAATACAATTTTGTATCTCTTAAGATTTTTTTTGAGCTTCAGTGTAATTGAGTAAAAATGGATTCATCATATTTTTATTCAAAAAGGCCTCTTTGTTACCAGAATCTCATAACAACATATACAGTAATTTTTTATAATTGAACATTACTTTTTCACTATCTATTCAATGTCCTATGTAAGAATCAAACAAAATATTTCAAAATCCCAGTGGACTGAACCATTGGACAAACTTGGCCAAAATTCATAAATGGTCACAGATGCTTACTAGTGTTGTCATTAAATGAATATTTTTGTGTAGCTCAAACCAATGAGTTAATTGCACGCACTGTAAAGATGAAATTTATTTATTTTGACAGATGATGTGAACCAACTTTCATTTCTTTCAGTTTTATGCAAAGTCATTTCTGCTCCTTTTAATTTATGTTTGGCAAAACAATTAATGGTAAGATATTTTTACGGGTTGGGCAAAGAAAAGGCAAAAATAAATTTCAGTATGCATACAAGGAGAAGCAGCAGAATAGATTGGTGAGGCAGCTGTGCATAGCTTCAGCAAGGAATGTTGCAGCTGGAGATCCTGCTGGAGAAATTTTGCAAAAGCAGTTGTGGTGCGTATGCCATCAACAAAAACTGGTCAGTGAAAATGTTCAGAATTTATCAAATACCATGAAACATTGAAGTACTTCTTAGAATCTTACATTCAGGCTTAATTCATCTTTAGACTGGGTATCTTGGGTGTTGAGAGCAGTACAGACATATTGTTGCAGTAACCTCTGTCTTCAAATTATCTTGAATACCAGCATTTTCATAAATGTGTGGCCTCCTGGACAGCATTGCTGGACAGCAAACCAGTGCACACCTAGTGTGTGGAGTGATGTGTTTGGCATAATAAAGTTTGTTTCCTGAATTCAGGGAGTATTCATAAAGATAAAAAAGCTTCTTGTTTTGTATTTTAACTCTTTGTTTTAAAATTTAAATTACTAGTACCTCATAGAAACAACCTGGCAGGTTGGTAGGTCTTGCCAGTAGTTCAATCAGAATTGTTTAGAAAAAGGTAAATATGGTCAATTATTTTTCATTTATTTAAAAGGTAGGTAATATTTTCTTTGCTACATCAAGTTCTTGACTTAAATTATAAAATAAAACTTATTTTAACTTTATTTTTAAATTTATATAGCATAGCAATTATTCTTGAATAAGAGTTGTTCAAAAACACATTATGGTGAAGTACAAACAAAAGTCAGACAACCTTAGGACAAAGATTTAATATTTATTTTATTTTGTTTGTCCTTTCTGTTTTAGGAATAATAATCCGCTATAAAATGTGAGAAAAGTCAAGAAATAACCCTTCCTTTCTTCTTTGCATAATATGGTTGCTTTGTTCTGAGTTTTGCATGAGCTCTTCTTTTTTGTCTGTTTCTAATATGAATAAATATTTCATGTGATGACTTAATATCTCATTTTATTCAAATTCAAAGAAGTTAAAAATTCAGTGTCTGTGTAGATATATATATATTAAAATTTTAAGTTCCTGTCACTTAAGCAGTTAAATTAAGTCACTGAGAACTTGGCATTGTACAAAGGACAGGAAAGACTCAGATGTACAATTCAGCGACAAACTACTGAAAAAAATAGTCAGTGACATACCAAATTTGAGTTATATTAAATATGAATGTGATATTTTCTATATTATTTAGTATAAGAATTCTTATGCAAATGGAACACTAGAGATTTACTTTTAAATAAGATCTAAAACTCTTACAAGGTACTTATTATTTAAACTTTCTACCAGTGTTTTCTTATAACAACTGCTAAGAAAAAATTTTAAAAAATGTTTATGTCTTTCTTTTCAAGATTATAGCACAGTTATCAGGCTTTTTGGAATGTGTTGATTTTATTACTTTTGCAGGGCTTTACTGCAGTATCAAAAGAATTTAACTTCTGCCATTATGATTAGTGGCCTTGGGCACCTGTTTTATTCTTGCAGTGCGTAAGGAAAGGAGCACACTTATTGGTGCTTGAGTCCCATGGGATATAATTTGAGCCACCTGGCCCTTGAGCTAGAATCCAGAATACTGTGCTAAGCCCTTGGTCTCAGAGTGAAATGTGTGATAAAATTAAGACACCTCAAAATGTGATGTATAACAGCTGGGATGCTTGTGCAGCAGTTTGTTCAGTCTTCATCCTGTCTTTGGAGGAGAGTAGAGGCACATTACCTGTCTGGAGTGGTGGTTTTTGCTGTCTTCAATAGGGATGGTCCATATACAGGCCTAGAAAACTGGGAACACTGTTTAGTGTCCTCTTTATGTGGAGAAGACGAAAATTATCTCTGTCTATATGGTATCTTACAAGAAAGTGATTGATGTTTATGTCCTACTACAGAGCAGAAAATCTCAGACAGACAACACGAAAAAAAAAAAGAAAAAACAATCACGGATTATGCTGTTTCTTGTTTTGTTGTCCTTGCTTCCTCATACCTTCCTTTATTTTCTACTGATTATTAGTTATGCTGAAAAGACAGTCCCAGGTTATAACTCCATTTCTCTAAAAATCTATTTCCATCTCTCTGCAAATTTCATATCTCTTAACAAATTTTTCCAAAATATGCTATCTTCCCCACAAAGTTAAATGTAGAATATAAAATTATTGTTATGGCATTTATGTCTTATAAATATGTATTACTATTTTCTGTGAGAAAAGGTATATCTGGGTAAATTTTTAATATTAAAGTGGATGATTCAGGGCTTCAGAAACCACCTAGAATCCTAGGCTAAAATGCTCAGGAAATGCCACAGGAAGCATTGCGTTTAACTTAATGTTCAGAATAAAACATATACTTATATGTACTTCTGGACTAGGTTACAAGGTGGCATTCAAAGTGTTAATATATAATGCTACTTCCCACTGTACAACCTGTCATTTAAATGCTGAGATACACTGCAAGACCTGCAGAAGTGCATATGGGATCATCATGAATAGAAAATGAATCTATTTTGATCCTTGATGGATGTTTCAATGAATAACAAATGAGTTTGCAGTGATTGGACACAGAGAGTGTTAGCAATGTGTTGAGTTTTTTTTTAACTAGCATAATAAAGGAATTATCTTAAAGTGATGGCATGTGGCAGGCTGTGTTTAGTTGCCTCAGTACTGACTGTTGGGCTGTCACCTTTTCTTTAATTGTGTTTTGTGCTGTTTTGTAGAGAAAAAAACATTCATGTCCATTCAAGCTCTTACTTTATTAATGTTTTTGTTCTTTGATAGAAAGGAACTAACCTATATTTGACATATATATGTTGAATATACCTTAAGTATGTATGTTTTAAACTACTTTCCAAAGGTCTCAATTCCATCCAACCCTATTAGATGTTAAATTATACATTTTGACCTTTTGTTTTCAAAATACTAGGGAGTATTCTCTTATCATCAATGCCTTGAATAAAATAAAAAAAAAAAGACTGCTTCTTTAGGTCTTAGATTAGAGAGAGAAAGTAAAGAGGTAGAATTTTGTACTCAGACCTCGAAGTGTTTCATTAATACAGCAGAAATATAGCTTGGAGCACTGTTTGAAAGTCCTACTCTCTGGCAGTCAGGTATTTCAGTGCAGCACAGAAATCTGTGATTGTTGTGTAGTGATTCTTATGAGAAACTGTAGCATTTTTTTTTGTTCTTTCTTTATTAGCAAATAGATCGACTTGGCTTGTACATGTCTTTGCTGTCAGATTGGCAGACACAAACCCTTGCTTCCAAAATTTGCTAAGCGTTTATGGAGGATGGTTAATATAATAAGTTGATGCTTCAAAAATTATTTTTGCAAATAGTTCACCTCAACTTTGTTTGTTTCACTGTCTAAGGCATTTTCCTCCCAAGCAGTTTACTGTTGCATTTTCATAATCACTATGTCATGGTTAAACCATGACACTATAAATCAAGAGATGGTTGGTTTGTTTGATGTTCTTTGAAAGTATGCAACAAGAAATACAATAGCCAGTTGCATGCTATTTTTCATAATGGATACACACTTATTTTGTTTTATTGTTGACAAAAAAATTATAATATGCTTAAAATTGAACATATGATTGAGTTTTTTAAAATTAGTATCAGCATTGGAGAATGCTATCCTGTTTGCTTATATCTGTGTTCTTTATATACTTACATTGCGGTTGGAAATTAAATGCTATCTGATTGCATTCACCTGTGATTTGTGATTAATTAATTATCTTTGACACATAGATCTAGTGTTAGTTTCAAAATAATCATTTGCACTAAGGGACAATTTTTGTAAGTCAAAGGTTTTACAGAAATGGTTTGGTCATTTGCTGTCCAGGTGCAAAATTCAGCTGCAGCAATGTCCCTTAATTGCCAAGCAATCAAGAGGAAAACATCTGCTAGTTATGAATATGTTCTGAATTGGTAATCATAACAAAATAACGCTGTGTCTCTTCAGCTGAAGAGTAAGTCAGAAGGCTAAAGGCTGTTGCATGTCACTCATGCTTATCGCTGACTTACGGCTGCCTGTAGATTCAAGTTACCCATTCTGTCTCAATAAGACACAGTATGTAAAATAATTAAAAATATTTAAATATAAATGTTTGAAGGTAACAAAAGCACACGGATATATATTATGCACTCTTTTTATGAGTTTGTGAATTATCATGCGTGAAATTACCTTTTCCTACAATTAGATAACCAGTGTCGTGCAATCTGTGTTACATATACATTAAGTGCTCACGACCTTTCCAGAAGAGCCAGTGCTACATCATTAGATCTGCTGAATTTTGCTACTTGAAATACAGGGACTCATTATCATCTTTATGGTATTTAGCTGTATTTCCACTGCAGTCAATGTACTTACACCAAACCAAAAGTTTTTTGAAAGCAAAGTCACTTCCAGTGAGTGTACGAGCAGGTGGCATCAAGATTCACACACTGAACTTTTAGACCTCTCCTCTGTCATGAGGAGAGAGTTGATATAATTCCAGTATCCTAAGCTCCCCTCATTCTCCCACATGCTCTGACATACTGCACAAGTACAGCATATGCTGAGTAGCAAGGGTTTTGTCTGTTTTTTCTTTGTACAGAAGGTATGTACAGACTCAGTGTTGCATTGATCACAGTCTGGGAGTATAATTTATGTACTTGTATTGAATGCAAATAAAGAGTAAGTCTAATTTAAAGTTAGTCTTGATTACCTTTCCTGTTTTGAACTCAGAAGCATCTTCATCAGGAAAAAGGATGTAAGAGGAAAGCCAGGAAGACATTTGGAAGCTGTGCTTGTAAAAAATGTCTGTTCTCCATCTTTATTGCCATTATTTCACCCGACCCTAAGCTCACAAGAGATTTGTTCATGGTTTTCCACTCAGGGACATCTGACTTTTACTGTCCCTCTGTAGTATCTGACACCTCAAGCTCTTCTGCTTTCTTCTGTGTTTTAACTACCAGGATTTGCTACTGTCTCTGGTTCTGTGCTAACACAGGTTTCGTATTTTGCTGCTTGGAGTCCAGAATCTGTACAAGAGAACTGTTGTAGTTCAGCATAGAGAAATGTCAACAGATTTGAACTATGGCACAGTCTGAAGGAATCTGTTTTCTCTAGTGAGTGTCAGCCTTGATAGCTGGGGAGAAGGAATAAGACTTGACTGTCCTTTCTTAAGTTTCACGCAGCTTCTGGAGGTGTTTTATTGTGGCTGTTATCAAAAGGCAGCCGCCCATGTAGCTGTCTGCACGGCAGAGTGTCTGGCCATGATCCACACACAGTCTTTCTCCTGGTAGAACCCTGCGACATGGAAAGCACCAGCTGCATGGATTGGTCTCTGAAAGAAAGGCTTCTGGATGGACCTGGCCAGGCTCTGGCAGCTGGGCAGAAGTGATTCCTAGCTCCTGGAGTCTGCTGGACCACAGCTCTAGATTCGCTCTGCTAAATTCTGCACCTGGTCACTCACGGTTGCAGTTATGATTCAAGTTCCTGTCACCATTTACAGCTCAATAACAAATATTTACATTCCTGTGGATGATATTTTATAATGTCAGGAAAACTGAAAAGCATTTGATGCAGTGAAATGAAAAAAGTAAAAGATAATGAGATACAGCAAAATGGTTGTATTGAAATTCTATATAAAAGACAAAATTATGTGATTTAAGTTGACACACTTCATAAAATAAGCAGCAGCTCTGGTACATCCTATGGCATGCAAGATAAGGAATAGCCAGATGCTCACAACATTCAAGATATTTTAAGTTTATTTTAGTGCTTTCGTGTTTATAGTACAGGTTTTGCACACAGTGTTGAATAGATGGATAGAACTCATGTAATTTAAGTGACAGTTGAGTGAATGTTTATTTTTGAACAGCTCCAAATTTTGAGAGAAAATTTCTGAAGGATTATATAAGTGTATAAGCTGTTGGTACTCAGTTAATTAATACCTTAGAGATGTGGCCCTAACTTCTGATAAATTAAATTTGTAACGTTAGGTTCTGTAGTGTGAAGGGGAGTGTACCATACTGCATCAGCCTCTGACAATGGATAATTATCAATAGTGCAGATATGTGATGTAGCTATTCAGCAAATGCAACCTTTGTACATGATCAAGAGTTCTACATTTCTTGCATGGATGCACATCTATCTCAGTGTACTTTCTTTGTATATAGCTGAAATTTGGTTTGGGTATTTGAAAACCATTAAGTGCTTTCTTAGCTACAGATTTTATCTATTTTGTTCCAGTTGCCTGAATCTGAGTGACTGATTTAACAGGCCAGTATGAAACTTGCTGTAATTTCTGAGTAAATAGATAACTCAAAACTAACTTTGGAGAACTGCTTGGGTGTTTAGGTTTAAAACTACCTGATCTGAGCATTCATGTCTGTCAGTTTCTAACATTCAAATGTTCACAGGAGGCAAATCTCAGAGTTGTGAAACATGGCCAAGTGAAAAATTTTCAGATTAGATGAGTATTTCTTGTGTCCCATTTTTTTTTTTCACTGGCCACTGTTTGTTGAGGCATGCTGCTTTAACCCAGTTTACTCCTCCCATTATCACATAGCTTCAGTGTTGCTTTCTCACACTGAGTGAATTATTTACCTTGAATTTGTTTCAGGTTTTTTTCCAAAAGAATTCTTCCAGGCAAAAAAAAGGGTTTACAGCTCAGAGAAATGAAGGGCTGTGTCAGGTCTACAGTTATTTCCTTGTAAAGTCCCTAGCGGCTAGCACAAAGGTGGAACTTGGATAAAGACAAAGTTTTGGAGCATATGAGGGAGCATCTCAGTAAATTATCTGTTCGGTGCTTCCAGACTGCTCCTGGTTTTCTGTGGGGCCCACAAGCATTTTGTATAAAGCCCACTGGCTCCTCTAAGTTATAGCAATGTTCTGTCCATAAAGGCTTCTGCAATTAACATACACAAGTATCTATGCAGATATATCTGGACAAGATAATACACAACTTTGTGAGTTTGTGAAATTAATTTTGTTTAAATACACTTTAAAGTTTATTTTATTTGCCTTGCAATATGTTTACTATGGCCAGCAGCTAAATCCTCATAGCTTCTCACTCCTTCCCCTCTCTTGTGGGATAGGGAGAATGAATAAGGATGGCAAGAAGGTTTATGAATCAAGGTAAAAACAATTTAATAGGTGAAGTAAAATCTGCACACATTGAGCAAAGCAAAGCAAAGCAAAGCAAAGCAAAGCGGGAATTCACTTAATACTTTCCATCAGCAAGCAAATATCCAGCCACTACCTGGGAGGCAGGGCCTCAGCATTCATAAGGCTAGGTTGGGGAGGCAAAAATCATAACCAGCATCTCTCTTTGTTCCTCTTTTCCTTGAAGTTTTACTGCTGAGCATGAGATGACAAGGAATGGGACATGGGTCAGTCTGGGTCAGTTGCTCTGGCTGTGTCCCCTCCCAGCTTCAGCCCAGCCTCAGTCTCCACACTGAGGGGACTGAGTAGGAAACAGAAAAACCTTGACAAGGCGCAAACACTTCTCAGCAATGGCTAAAATACTGGTGCTTTATTGAGGGTGGTATAATTACAGGTCCAAAGCATGGCACCACATGGGCCCCTATATAGAAAGCTGACTCCATACCAGCCAGACCCAATTTGTCTTAAATGATCAGCTTTTCATCCATAGAGCTTCTTTAACCTTTGTGGTAAATGATTCTACTTTATGCAAGGCCTTTGAAATACAATTAGTTATGGCAGGTAGATAGAGAGGGTGAACTGCTTTAGTGCAAATGGTGCTACTCTAACCCATGCTTTGAAATTATCATCAGGTATGTAGTATTTGGATAAGAGAAGGCATTTGCTGAAAACAACCAAATCTTCTTTCCACACTTTCTACAGAACTAAGGTCAGAAAAGCATTGGATATGCTGACTTTTGTTAGTCATCAAACAGCATTTAAAGAGGTTTTAAAAGTAACAGTAGGTATAAAAAGCAGTTTATTTTGTGCTTCTTTTCACCTTGGAGGGTCATTAAAAAATTTATACTTAGTAAAGCCCATAGCTGTTGTAGATAAAATGCCTGCATTTTCTTCACTGCATGACAGAAGTATTAGAGGAAAAATATGTTCAGAACAGGCACTAGCACCAATATTTTGTGGGGGTTGTTCTTTTGTATATGGAAGTTCTACCTGGACACTAAATTTTCTTTTGAGTAATATTTGAATGAGGTTAACTCAGAAGTCCTCTTTCATGTGAAATGAAAGCTCCCAAAGCCAATTTTGCAAGTAGTCATGTGAAAGACACAAAAAATGGGACTATTGTTGACCTGTAGGGAGATGACAAGAATGAATGACTGAATGACTATGCTGTGAATTTACTTTCTGTCAACCTGTTATTCATGTGAAACATTGCCATTTTGAATCTTGTAGAATTTTTTGACACTGAGAGAGACTTAAAAGTTTCATTTCATCTTGTTGGCTGGGGAGATTTTTTTAGCGGCTTGTTTTAGCTGATTAGTTTCAGTTTTATACGGACAGCCTACAACCCAGAGTGATACTTTTATGTCTCCTTAAAAAAGAATACTTAAATTTAATTGTAAGCTTTAATAAAGGAAGAAGTTAAAAAGTTTGGTTAGTTTTCCAGATTTCCTGGTAGGTGTTTTGTATGGAAAGGTGATACCTAGACACTCAGGTATCATTTAAAAATGTGAACTTCAGTAAGAAATATTGCTAGTGATTGCTGTGATTGTATGTACAGTGTAATTTGATGCAAATATAAACTATAGATCTCCTGTGCCTGTCAATTCAATTTTTTGCATAGATCAGCTGTACAGGTCACATACATATTGGACATAAAGGTACCTACTCTAAATAAAATCCTGAACTCAAGATATATATTGAGTCTTTCCAAATGCACTTCATAGCCTTTGGAAGTTCAAGATAAAAAAATCTGGTTTATGCCTAGTGCTATCTGTTTATACAATTCAGAGTTCAGGAAGAGGAGACAACTTTGAAAAGTTTGCAATAACAAAAATAATAATGAAACGCTTATGAATTATACATGGAAAACTAGATATGGAGATACTCTAAAACCAGAATACAGTTCAACCAGAATATGGTATTTCACTGGAAGGAAATTTTCAGAGACAAAATAAAGAAGACAGACAGATACATCTTGGCTCCTATTTTTTTCTCTCTAGGACTAAAGTGGTCCTGACTAAAACATCAAAATTAAAGAGAGATGAAGAGAAGTGGAAGTACAAAGAAGGGATAACAGTGGAAAAAAAAAAAAATGTGAGGAGAAAGCCACATGCAACAAGAGAAGTAATGCATTTTATTCTATTTATAACTTGCAAATAGGTTGTGTGTGTATAGTTAGGAGCAGCTGCTGCAACGAGGTTTGTGTCAAAACTTCAGTAACAAGTGTTCTTTCCACAGAATATTTTGCATTAGATTTACATTGAAAACAAGAGTTGGCCTTTAGCTAGGCTGCTTCCTGTGCCTTTTGCTTTAAAAGTGCAGACTAAAATACTGAATGTAAAGTATTTCACCTTTTTTCATTCAGTTGAACAATAGTTGTTTATTAGCCCAATATGAACACGAATGTCTAGCTTGTTGAGTTTCGTTGTTTTAAAAGCTCAGTTTGTGGAATCTTTCTCAAGATATTCCTGATAGATGTATGGTCAATTTTTAATCCTAAATCAGTAGTTTTTGCAAGGTTTCTGGATTTTTACAGAAGCATTTTACCCAGACTGGCCGTGTTTAAAAAACAGTTATCATTACTGTCCAGACTATGAGACAAGAGATCTGACCCTTTACCTGCTCTGGCATACATAGTTGCCAGTCCATGTTATAACCTACAGTAGTACAGAGTGTTCATTTTTTGCACAAAAGATGATGTCTACAGAAATATAAAGGACAGGAAGGGATCTTCATTTTTATGCTAATTTTGTGAGCTGAAGGCAATGGGAAATTTCTGCTTAGAATAGAATATCAGTTAAGGAGTCCCCCCAGAATCTTGACTTTTACTGTAATGTTTGAAATCCTTTTGCCAGTATGCCCTTTTATTTTGGCATGGGCAGAGAACTCATCTGTCACTATACAATGCAAAATATTTGAGCCAAATGTTGTGAGTAATTAGTAGTTAATCTTAACTGTTATTCTAATTTTTAATCATGAGCAGCTCTTCTACCCTCTCCTAAAGTTCATTTGCTGGATGCTGCAAGTGGAATTGATATTGACCTAGTCTACCTGGAGACAGCTGAACTTTTAACCTTCTTAATAATGAATCTTGGGAGCTTTTTTTCTTCTTGCCTTATTACTTTATTTAGCTTGTTACTAAGAGAAACAGAAGATAGTGATAATGATTAAAAAATAGACTCAGATGAGAGTTTAAATCTATGCATAATTCAGTATCAATTACTCATTTAAATGTTCTTAAGACCTTCTTCAGTGAAAAAAGATGTTTCTAGGCATCAGAAATTGTTGCTGAATTTGAAACAAAGAGTAGACTGTAAATGAGTAAAAATGCAACAAAAATGAAACTGGAATTTCTGAGCAGACTATTAAGTTAGTGGAAGAATAGTATGAAAACACGTATGTTTATCACAGGAAAGAAATGTCAAATCACTTCAGTATCAGAACAGAAAATGACTCAAACTAATGTATGGACATTTTATATTACTTAAATATCAAAACACATTGACTAATGATATACTGAGTACTTTCAGTAATGTTCTATAATACAAATATTGAATCTCTTTGGACTTTGCTATCTGTGTCACAACTTTGTGCTTCCACACTATTAAAATTTAAGGTATTAAGTTCCTTTTGAACTATCATGAAAAGTTAGAGATGTCATTCTACTATATCTCCACTACATTGTTTCCTGAATTATTTCAATTATATCCCTCTGAAGAACAAATGTTCTTGTTAATTTCTCAAACCTTTAAGGATATCTGGAATCTGTGTGTGTGTAGAAGAGCTGAAATAAATGAGTAAAAGCTGAAAAACTCAAAGGACAATTGCTTTAAGCTGGATGACATTTCTGAATGAAATACCAACTTCATTTCCTGCATTTGCTAAGTAAATAAAATGTTTTCTTCTATCAGAAAAACTTAATGATGATTCTTAGTTTCTCCTGCCATAGAGATAGGAATGCAATAAAATCAGTATGGCTGAACAGAAAAAAAAAAAGAAGCTAATTTGACCTTTTAAGCTGAAAAAAAAAAAAAAAGACAACATGTTTATGTTGTGTGCACAAAGTACTGCTGTGAATTTCTTTACCATCCTGCTCTTGAATGTTTAAATGATAGTTATGAAAAAACCCCAAAGGAAAAAAAATCCAACAGTAACCACAATAACAACAACAACCAGCAAAAACAGGCAAAGAGAAATTAAGCACTGCAAATGGAGATAGAGGCCAAGATTCCAAGTCCGTCTGTGCCTTCAGTTACCCAGATGGACATGGAAGAAACACACCTTAAATCTAAGGTTCTACATATTCTTAAAGAAAATATCAAACATTTCTGTGGCCATTTTTAAAAATGTTTTTGTATGTGTATCACATATAACCATCTTCCCCCTATCGAATGATATTAAATACATACTAGCATTGTTTGCCCATTCTTGACCCCCTGTTATTGGGAATTATTCTACAAGTCCTGAGCTGTTCTTCATTAATGTTGCTGGGCAAACATAGAGTATGATTCTGAAATAATTAGTAGTTTTATAGATAATTAGAATACTGTCTCTGTTCATTAACATTTTAAATCTCATCTAAATGTAAATTGTAATATTCTTCTTCTGTGCAAGAGTGGGTAGTTAGTGTCATTCATAAGTAATAAGTAATTTGTTCCTCATTAGCCATAGGAATAGATAAAGATATAGATCAAATGTGGATAGCAGTGCAGATAGTTAAAAATGGTTACCTCTCTGGAAGGGGAATTTAAAACAAGCAGTCATTGTTTTCCTGTAATTTTGCATTCTTAATTTGGTCCTAATTCATAATTCAGAACATCTTCTATTAATTGACTCTTTACATTATTCATAATGAGGGTGTGAAAGTACAAAAATATTTTCTCTGGGTGACTTATGAGATACAGTGTGAAATTTTAAAATACTATATTCATATTGGTTCAAATGAAGCACATTTATAATGTAGAGCTCTACTTCCAGATATTTTTCAAAGCACTAGAAAAAAATTACCTGAAATAATGAAGACTAGCTATGTAACATCCTCATTAAAGAAAAAAAAATCTCATCATCCTATTTTGACTGAAAGATGGCTTGAATTGATTTAGAACAGTTGTAACTTTTCTCTGAAACTCTATTGAACTGAAAATAATAATAATAACAATAGTAGTAGTAGTAGTTGTAGTAGTAGTAGTAGTAGTAGCAGCAGTATAGAAAAAGAGCACAAGTTTCTTTTCTGTTGGTTAGGTTAGACATCAGTCTGTGCGTATGCTATTCAGGTAACAGAAAAAAAAAAAAAGGTGTCTTGTAATCCTTCCCATTACTAAAACGTGACAAATAAATAAGAATGTCAAGCCATTGCGGTTGCACTGAAGGTCAGTAATTCAACTCTTTTCTCTAAAATAATCTGCATTAGTTTTGTAGTATTTTTATTTAGGTTTTTAGCAAAAGTGCAATTATTTTAAGACAGTTGCATCAAAAATTAATTTGAAGAATGCTAGTAAGTGAAGGACAAATTAGGGAGCAAGCTGATGAAATTTGTATGTACTAAATGAGTGAGAAGACACCTAAGCAGTGTTAGCAGATAACCAACAAGCAAAGAGAGGGAGAGCTGGAAAAGGTTAAGGCTGCTTGGTTAACATCACTGTTTGGTTAACAAGGCTGTCATCAAAGCTATAGGAATCAAATGAAACCTGTGAATAGTCCTGGTATGTTAAACAGAAAAGTGTGTGTACCTACATAGGTATAATAAAATGATTTTACAATTCCTTTATGGTAGAGAAGGTCTCTTATTTACATTTTTATGGATGTAGATCATTGATTAGACAGGAACTATTAATTACTCATGCCTATGTATGGCTGAAAAATATATTATGATTTTAGTAAAATTATTATTCTGAATTCCTTTCTGTTAGAAGCACATCAAATTATATTGAGGGGATTTTTGCCTCTCTGATTGACAGGGAAGATTTTTGATTGTTTTTGCAGATCTATCTGATTCTTTATAAAATTTCTAAAATAAATTTGTTGATGATCTAAACCCTGTTTGTTCCTATTATATACACATTTTAACTCTTTCTTTGTTTTCTTTGAGCAACCTGGTCTAGTGGAAGGTGTCCCTTGCCATGGCAATGGGGTTGGAACTAGCTGATCTTCAAGGTCCCTTCCAATTCAAATCATTCTATGATCCTCAATCTACTTATTATTGGTCTCAGCTCTTAGTTTGGCAAATATTGTACTGAATAACTGCTTTTGGACCATGTGGTAATAAAAGCTTTTCATTTGTCTGCTTATCTTCATAGTTGCTCTATGTTTGTGTCAAAGTGAAAATTAAATATTTCTTACATTAAGGATGACCAAGAGATACCACATACAGTTCTCTAGAAGAGGAGCCTGTCACAAGGACCTTTCATATTTGTCCTTATAGTATTGAACATACCTTTTAATATGTATAAAAACACAACATTTTTCTTCAAAGCAAAAAGTGATGATGGAAGACCCTTGTAAGATTACCAAATAAAAAATGGTCTTTTAGTTTCATTTCCAGAAGGTGAACATCTAGGTTGTAATGGAAGGTTTTCCTATGAGTCCCTAAATCTAAGAGTTTGTGAATGATTTTAAGTCCTATTTCTTTCTTACAGTTATCATAACCAGCTCATTCTTTCTGCTTGATATTCTAGTACTTCTCTGAGTTGATGATGTTTCACAACCTTCACAGAATACATTGAAAATTGTCTAGAAGGAAAGAATTACTTGAAAAGAATTTGGGTCAAGCCTCTGTATGGTTACTTTTTAAAAACCTTCAAATATGGAGATCCACCATATTCCCAGGCAATCTGTCACACTTGTCTTCAAATTTTGCTTTAATATCTAACTTAATTATTTTCTGTAATTTCAGTTCATTAGGTTCTATTCTCCAAAGACACAAAGGAAAGATTGGTCCCTCTTTCTTCAGTACATTATTTGTGTCTGAAAGCCGTAGTAATAAACATTATGAACTTTCCTTTTTTTTGGCTAAACAAACTCATTCATTCCTCTTTGTAAAGTTCATGTTGATCTCCCTGAACTCTTCCCTGTCAGTTCCTGTCATTCTTGACAATCAGGGCACAAACTGAACACTGAGTTCCAGCTGGTGCCTTTTCAGCACTGGGGAAAGCAAAGAGAATAATTGCATGTCTTTCAGGCAGGATTTTATGCTTACACGTGTTAGTATGGTTTGCCTTTAGAGTAGCATCATGATGTAAGTAAATAGCATTTAATTTTATGACTTACTATAAACCCAAATACCTTTTCTGAAAAACTGTTATTCTCATCCTGTATTTGGTTAGAAAAGTATTTTGACTTATGTGTAAAACCTTGCCTTATCTTTAGTGGCTCATACTCTTTACTTTCCTCTAAGAATATTTATTTCAGGGGGGAAAAAACAGTGTTAAGAGGTTATGAATTCTGATCTTTATCTTCAGCATGCCTGCAAACTATCACAACTTTTTTTCATCAACTGCATATTTCATGCATGTAGTGTTTATATCACCAGCCAAATCATTATTTGAAACACTACACACGACCAGAGAAAAGATAGATCCCTTGAGGAATTACATTACAAAAAGGATCTACAGGCTATAGAACATAAATGTTCTATCTATACTATATTTTCTTAATTTGTATATGAGAATGTCATGCGAAATGGTGTCAAAATCCCTACATAAAATCATAATATATACAGTCTCCTCATTATTATTTTTAAACAGATCTTTTACCATACCATACAAAAGGTTGAATACCATTAATGCATCCAATTTGGTTTTGTTTTCTATTTATTTTCGAACATGCATTGATAATCTCATTTTTTTTTCTGGAAGCTTACTTAAATTTAAAAGAAGGATACCTCATCTCTAATTCTGTATTTCTTCTTTTATATTTTCAAATTTAGGCATTATAATTGTGCCTTTCCAATACTCTTTAATCCTATGTGTTCCCATTAAATAGGATAAATATGAAAAATTTCTGAATATTATAACTAGTATTTTAAGGTTGGGTCAGTGATTTATTTTTAATAAACACATTGATATAGTGTAATTAACTCACATTCTTGCAATTTTAGTCTTGTTCTAAATAGTGCTCTTGAGGGAACTGGAAGTGACCTTCTTCAGTGTTTTTCTAAGTTGGTAGTAGCAGCTCTCTGTAATAAATAAAGCTTCATTCTTCAAAACCCAATGTAGCACTTACATGTTTACACAGATTTCATTAGAGCTTCCTGAACTGTACATTCACCATATTCTTGGTATTTGGAAGGTTTTTTCCAGATTTGGTCTTGATGGGATCTGTCTATCACTTGGTCTTTATGTTAATCTTGTTTATCCTTGAGAGGCTATACTTTATTCCCTTGTCTGTCACTCAGACTTTTCAGATTGCTTTAACTATCTGTAGCTAACTTTTATTGAGAGTTTCCATCTTGTTTTGTGCTTTCAAAACTCAGTAAAAGTATTTTTAGTTTATTGTTCATTGTCTGACTAAAAAAGAAAAAGAAATTAGAACTTTGAGAGTTGCAATGAGCATCCATGCAGAAATAGAGACATTTTTACTTGAGAAACTTTGAGAGTAATATTACCTAAACTAAATTTGTTTCTAAGAACCACCTCATATTTTATTACTATGATGCTTAGCTGTAAGAAATGATCTTTAACCAGACACTGAAAACATTTAAAGCCCCATGAGAATTTGATAAATAATTCTTTTGCTTTTGTCTGCTCTGCATTGAAACAATGATATCCTCTTATATCTTTTGTAAGAAATGTGATTTTCCTCATTGTTATGGATTAAAACTTTTTTTTTAATACTGTAAGAAATTTCAAGTGCCGATTTTCATTATCTTTCTCTGCTCAATATTTAAGTGCAAGAACATGATTTAGTCCAGTAAGCATTTACTGTGACACAAACTTTTCTACTTTCAGTTATTCATTGGAAGGATACAGTGGTGAGGGCAGTAATTGTCCTGGTTTCACTAGTTCTTCGCCTACTTCCATTGAAGAGAGGAAGAATCTTTCAGCAAATTACTTTTCTGAGGCAGAAACTGCTAAGCAAACATGATACCCAGACTTTTGAGTATACCTGCTAAGAATTTAGAGTGTCTAGAGATGCTTAATTTCTTAACAGGGAAGAAATCATTAACATTCAAACTTAATGAGTAAAAAAGATTCTAATGATCTCTGTTTTCAGCAGGTACAAATGAGAGTAGTTGCCTCGTCTTCAGTGGAGCTGTGCAAATAAATACCAGCTGAGAATTTGGGCCAAGAACAGTAATTTATCAGATGCAGGCTCTGTTTTACAAAGAGAATAAATGCTTCCTTTTTACATGTAATTCATCTTCATGCACTATAGCTGATACACAAGTTTGCTGTGTCTGCCTTAACTAGCAGTAACTATAGCATGAATTTCATTTTATGTTTTCTTTTTTGCTTTCTGCAGTTTGCATTTAGTATATTAAGAGGTATTAATTTATAATCAAGAAATAATGTCAGGAGGCCTACATGGATATTTATGACAAAACACAAACTTCAGATGAGAGCGTAGAAGAGATGGAAGAAAGATCTGGACACAAAAGAGGAATCATACAGACACTACCTGAATGTGCAGAGATGAGGTTAGGAAAACCAAAGGCCATCTGCTGGTAAATGTATCAAGGGACATGAAGGACAACAAAAAGAGATTTTACATGTGGCAGAACAAAAAGACAAGGGAAAATGCAGGCACATTGTTAAATTAGTCAGGGCAGCTGAAGACAAAGGACATGGAAATAACTAAGGTACTCCAAACATATCAAGAGGGTGATTGGGAGTTGTCAGCTTGGATTTACAAAGTAGAAATTGTGTCTGACCAACCTAATGACCTTCTACCACAAAATTACTTGCTTGGTGGACAAGCAGAGAACGGTGGATGTCACTTGACTTTACTAAAGTGTTTCTCTCACGATATCCTCATTGACAAACTGATGGAGTACAGATTAGATAAACAGACAGCGAGGTAAAATGAAAACTGACTGAACGTTGTGATCAGTGTTGTGAAGTTCAGTTTAGAGGCCAGTTGTGAACTAGGCTCCAGGGATCAATAGTAGTAGTAGTAGTAGTAGTAGTAGTAGTAGTGAGGCCACTACTGTTTTACATCTTCATTAAGAACATAGATAATAAGGTAAAGAGGTAAATTCTCTTATGAGAATTTATCTATTTGTTTATCTGTGTGGTGGGGAAAGTAAAAAAGATAGAGATGGCTTCTTCTCAGTGGTGCACAGTTGAAGGACGAGAGGTAATGGAGCACAAACTGAAACATGGGAAATTCATTTTAGGCATTAAAAAAAAAACTTTTTTACTATCAGGCTGTCCAATCATCCAATCACTGAACCAGGTTGCCCGGAGATTTTGATGAGCCTCTCTCTATCTCTTGGAGATATGTGAAGACATTTCAAAATGTTCCAAAGCAACCTGTTCTGACTACCCCTGCCTTGAGCTGGGGGGCTGACCAAGGCAATTTCCAGAGTTACCCTCCAAACTCAATGATTCTGTAATGCTATGAGTTTACTGATAAATTCATCAGGTACATTGCAGTAGGTGGTTTGGTCCTTGTTCTGCAACACAGATTTTTTTTCCTATGAAATCACTTGATTTGCATTATAAAGGTAACTTTTTGTTAGGCTCTTGACCTGAAAGATCATAAACATTTTAAAATGCACCTAGAAATAATCATTGTGAGTAATATCTAAAATAATTCTTAAGTAAAGGGTTGGAAAATATATAGATCTGAACCAGCTTTCCCTGCAGACTAATTTTTAATACCTTATTGGATGATTCACTGTGGCTGAGCAAGTGCTTCTGAAACAGATATATCATCAGCAATCCTTTAATAACATGATGTCTTTAGACGAAGATGATCTCTGATTCTCTTTTTGTTGTTCTTTTTTTTCTCCCTCAAAAAAGGTAAATGTCCACATTACAAAAATGTAGATGTAATTGTTTGTTTGTGGTTGGTTATTTTATTCCCTAAATAAAAATTTGACTTACGATAAATATTTTGTTTGCTATATTCAAATAGGGTTAGGAAGAAATTCAGAATATCCTTCACAAGAGGCAGTTATAACCTAAAGGCCAATCTGAAATAAGTAATTTTTTTTGTGGTACTTCTGGACAGTGCTGAAATTAAGCTTGGTGTTTTTAAAAATCAGTAACAAGAAAAAGAGATGAGAGAATATTGGACATAATTTTTAAAACTATCTCACCTTTTGTTTCCCCTCTGTTCTCCAGAGAATGGAGCATTCTTCAGATGATCCTGCCTGAATCTTGTGAGAGAATTATTCCAAATATACAACCTATAACTGCAGCTACCCAACTACACTTATTTACTTTGGAAGATGTCCAGGGAAAATATATTGCCCTGAATCTCACAGACCAAGAGAGGCAAAACTGCTACACTGGTCCATGTCCCAGGCCCAACCAGCAGTGACACTGAAACCACATTCCCAGCGGGCACACACAGGCAGAATACATGTGTAGACCACAAGAATGCATACATGCAGGGCTATGGCTAACTTCATGGATTGGACATGCTCCTAACTTTAAAGACATATCCCTCCTCAGTCCCACTGCATCACGTACTTGCTAGCTGATCCATTCTGTTTCTCACTAGAACCTGCAGTTGCTGCAATTGCTGACAACATGGGCTTGTGGGGCTCTGACTCCTGGTCCCATCCCCCTGGCTGGCACTCGAGCTCACTTGATCTTCAGCAGGCATGTCGGCCATTCAACATGTGTTCCCAGTCCAGATGGTGGCACCCAGTCCTTCTGTTGTTCCACTTGCTGATACTGTGGATACACATGTGTCTATGCCCCAGGAACCTCCAGTTTTTGGCACTGGAGGTTTCTCATTCTATTCTCTCCAGCTGCTGACATTACAAATGCAGTTGCTTACATTACAGACCTCCAACTTGTGGTCTGACTCCAATTACTGCACTCAGACCCTCCAGTACACACATGCACACAGGAAGAGAAATAGAAAGAAAGTCAATAAGAAGTTTGACCAGATGAAACTGTTCAAGTGCAGGATGTGGCTAGAAAAGCGCAGTGATCATAGGTTATTTATTTTCAAGCAACCAGACCTTTTATCCTTTATCCCTCTATTTTCCACACACTTTTTCCTTCCCAAATTGCCTAAATCTGTCCCTTTCCCTGCCTTTTTTTCCATCTCCTATCATCCCAGTCTATGTCCTATGCAATCTCTCTATATGTCCCATTCACTTAGGAAGCATCACCCCTTCAGTTGGCAGGACCCTTCATGCTTGTCTCATCATGATGGGTTTCACACCTGCAAAATGGGGCTGAGGGTCTTTTGGGACAGCCATGAGAAGAGCCTGAACAGGATTTCCCTTTGTCTGGATCCATATGGGCTTCCTGCCTCCTACTGTGAATCCGTGTGCCTCTCATCTTCTGGAGATGGGCCTGATATGGGCTGATGGTTCCTCTGACGGACCTGAGAGCAGCAAGGGTGAGGATCCATTTTAGGTGTGCAGATGGGCTTTTATTACCTAGTCTGACAGAACAGACTGCAATTTTTTGAGTATTGTGCTTGGGCAAAAGCAGTTTATATCTCCCTAGAAAGTCTATAAAAATCCAACAGTGGTTTCTATAGGTATAGTCTGTATTTTTATGAGTATGCATTCAGAGTAATATAGGGGAGTTAAATAGTTATTTAATGATGTTAAATGTCTACCTGAGCTTCTTTTTATAATGGGCAAGACATGTCATTCGTGGGTGATATACTTTAATGGTCTCTATGCTAATATCTTCAATTGCTTTCCAGACATTTCTGGATAGGTAGCCAGAAGAAAACTTCGACTTTAGGTACTGTCTCAGCCAAATGAGGTACTTGGACGTCTGTTGTGGACAGGTAGCACCTGGGCCCTGTATCTAATCTCTTTATACTTTATGACCGAACAAGCATGCAGTCTATTTGAACTGTTGAATTAATTGTATTCCTTGTCCGTTTGAGCTGCCTTGACCTTATCTAAGGAAGATTCTGAGTTAAATTCATTTTGACAGGTGTGCTACTCCTATCTATCTCTGTCAGACTATCTTCTACCTAAACATCTGACAGCTTTACAGTCTGCTTGCTTTTGCCGGTCGACTATTTCTCCCTGAGTAGATTCATGTTATTGTAGCCTACTGGACTCTAGAGAGATTAAGAAATGCTTCCTTGTTTTTTTTTAATAGTTCTTAGTGATGTCTGAAGTGATGGTGATACTACCAGCATGGAACTTTGAAACTCATGAGTCTGTGAACTCATGTTACATCTGTGGATTACAGAGCTGCCAGGCCTAGCCTAGGAGATAATATTTGTCTCTGACTGTAAAATGTCTTAAAATCGTAGAATCATTAAGGCTGGAAAAGACCTCCAAGATCAATGAGTCCAACTTTCAACCAAATACCACCATGTCCGCTAAAACCGTATTATGAAGTGCCACACCTACTTGTTTTTTGAACACTTCCAGGAATGGCGACTCCACCACTTCCTTGGGAAGCCTGCTATGTACAACCTGAAGATATCTTCACACAACTTGAGGCCAGTTCCCTTTGTCCTATCAAGTCCTACCAAGTAGTTAGATAAGTTAGAGAAAATAACGGGAATATTCATGGATATTTGACCTGTGAACCCCTCACACATTTGCAGTAAGTAATATATTCCCTTTTTGGATACACTGAAAAGAACAATTAACTGCTGCGTTAAGACACATTTTCCTGTACAAATTTCTTATGAGATAAAAAGGCAAAATTGAATCACAGTTAACACTTTCTTTATTTGCTCATATTGTGGGTGCTTTGAGAGTTTGATAAAGGTCTTACTGACAGGTAGGTATATTGTATGTCAAAATAAACAGCAGAATATTGTTTTTTATTCCCTTCATAATACAGTGTGCATCTTCAGGAGAAGTTTAGTTCAATAGTGAGCAAGGGTGTTGTTTTCAGAGAAAATTACACCTTAAGAATAAACTCTCCATCTTTTATGCTAAGGAGATGAATGATCACATCTGCTAAGTGCGTTGCAAAATGGGTGGTACAAACTTTTTGTCCAGTGGCTCTCTTCAGTGATGATCATATTCTTATGTTTACTGACACACTAAGCCAACTATTTTATTTGAAGTAACTACAGTTCAAAGACTCTGCTACTGATGTTGTTTCATACTTTAACTGCTAGGTGCTCATTTTCACTTACTTCTGTTCTCTTATTATATTTATTTTTTATTTTTTTGTTTAACAGTTTTCTTCAGAAAACCTTTTAGGTGTTCAAAATATTCTTAAAAGCCTGTTAAGAGACCTTAATGTCTTGGTTGGAAAGATTAACAAACTGCAGGAACTCTTTGTGCAGTGAAAATTTAGAATATCTAACATATTATAACTGTAACAGACAGCTAACAGGCTCTGCAGATACTGGAAAAAAATCTGTTTAGGGGCCTAGAGCAGAAAAAACCTCAAGCATATTCAGTTAGGCTTATTAGCATGTGAAGGAAAAAACCACATTTCAACATTCAGTTACTTAGAGTTATTGCCTTTAAGAGGAATAGGAGAAAGTTTCCTTTTCCTTTATGATGTATAAGGCTTATTTTTTTTCTCTCCATCACAAATTTTTTTGCTGTTAAAAAAATGAAGTTATTATTAGATCTTCGTTTCCTCCTTTTTGCCTGCAGATACTGGCAAGGTCTTTGAAGGACAGAAACATTAATGTCACATGAGGATATTGTCTGAGCCTCAGCCTCTAGAAAAAGGATATAGATTCGTATTTGCCATGCATTTAACTTTACAGTTTATGCAATACACAGGTTTCGGTTGAAATAATTGGTATGCTCCCTGCTGAGTTCGAAGATCTTTTGAATTCAGCAGAAAGGTATGCAGCTCATCTGAGTTCAGTATATATTAATTTTCCTCATTGTTATTTGTAGAAAACATAGACTCTAATTGTGGTTTCCGTTTGTGAGGTAATTACCTTGAAGACCATGATGGGAAATACAGCTATATTGAAGCATGAGCAAAAGCAAAGTGGAAAGGAAGAGTTTGGTGAAATAGCTTCATTCATCGACGTCTCTGAACCTAGAAAAATGCACAACTCTTGCCACAGAAATTCATGGCACTACTCTATGTTGCACGAGTCATGGTGACATTGTAGTGATCTACAGGTTTGAGGTGTATTAGCTTTGACATGTGTTGTTGAAATCAGTGGAACCTTAAAAATTTTTACCTGAAATAAAACATTTGTGAACAGGGCTTCAAAGCCATTGCAGTTGTGAGGTAGCTGGAAAGATGTTTTCCAATGGATATTATCATATTGCAAAAATTATGTAACACTTGCTAAATAGTTACAGGAGCAGAAGTATATGGTTTCAATGTTGGGTAAGAGGAGTACTTTACAAATGGAATCAGTAGCAACTGTTTTAAGAGGAAAATAACTTTTGGAAACGCTTAATGAACCAGTACAATTTCTTAAAGTTATAAATACTGCATTTCTCAGTCTGATGGGATTTTTCTGTGGAGGATATAAACTTGATTATGAGACAAAATGCTTCAAACAACACAAGCCCTGAGGCAGTAAGCATTCTAAGAAAATACCAAAGTAGTTCTGAGTAGAAAGGCAGTCTGAGACATAAAAATAGGCTTGCTCTTTTTGGCTGCCTTTCGCTTCATTGAATTCATCTCCATTTTTACAGAGTGATGGTGAAAACATCCTTCTATGAGAAATGCTTTTGTTTTCTCTTTAAATTCTGTGGTTACTTAGTTTGCTTTGTTTTCTGGTAGAGTCTAACACTTAGCAAACTTAATACAGAAGAAGCTCTGATGCAATGGCTTTTGAAGGCATTGGAAAAATGGTAAAACTTCTGGAAATTCTTTTTGGGCAACTTGTCTTATTATAGACCTATTGCTTTGCTGGAGAGAGTGTGAATATATGTAGAACAAATTTTATTTAAACTAAAGTAAAAGGCCAGAAGGACCCATGTGGGAAATTAAAAAGTCCAAAATTCTGTGATTCCACAAATATCGCATTTTGAGTAATTCTTCAAATTGAGCCAATCTGCCATAAGTTTGTGGTGCTCATATGATAAATTGAATATTTGAGTAGTGATGAAGTGAATGTTGTGTTACATCTGAATAGATGTATGTATCTCTTAAGGAATTAGCAAACTCTGGAATAGGAGCATTTGCAGGCTGAAAAATCAGGCCAGTTTTAAGCTTTAAAACTGAATTTTACTAAATTCTCTCACAAACAGTACACTTCCTGCTCATGGCCATTCTTACACAATATTAATCATCATTGCTATATATGAAAGATGTCATTTTTAAGATATATGTTCTGAATTATCTTTGACTATACAGTTCCATGTTTATTAATGATGACTGCAGCTCTTGTTGTTCCTTACTTTCAGAGATTTGAAAGATCAGGCTTAAGAATTCTTTGATGAGAAAAATTGGAAGTGAAATAGGCTTGCCTCTTTCATCTGTCATATGCCAGATGTTTTTATGCTATTGTTCCTCCCAAGAAGGGGAGTCTGCTTACCTACTGCTTTGGTTTGCTTCTGTCCTGCCGATCATTCTTCCAGAATGTTCAGCAGGACTTCTTCCACTTTTAACTCCCTCTGTTTATTGTTTCTTTCCCTGACAACTTTTGTTCCTTGAGTACCTCCTATCTGCAACTGCATCTACCGGCCTTTGCCTCTTTTGCTCACATACTTTACTAAAATTTTGTCTGGTTATGCAATTACAGTGCTGCAAAATGACTGCATGTATTTGAGTTTAAGTCACATTTCTATTAATCATGTCCTGATTGGTAATTCATAATTTGTAGATGACAAAATCTTTAGCCATGTGTGAATCGAATATAGCTTTTCCATTAGCAGAAATAAAAATTCTCTTTAATTCAAGAATATTTGAACACTTTGAGTTTTTGCAGCTATATTAGATTTGAACTTTCTACCATTTTATCTGCAGGTTTTAAGGTAGTAGAAGAGTTTGGTATAAAACCCTATGTACACTGTTTCAAAGTATCAAGAGTATTTCCTTGAAGTAATTAAGGCAGAGGGCTTATATTAGTTGTAAAATAGCCTAGTTTTGTTGTAGTTTGCTTACATTTCTGAAGGTAATTTGTTAATATTAGAAAAGTCTGTGTGCTTTTCCTAATGCAAACATTATGTCATAGCATTTTCCCAGGAGTGCTGAGAATTGCCATATACCCGGTTAACTGTGTTGGACTTCAGATGCTCACAGGTAGTAAATAAATAAATAAATAAATCTCTAATTCTATGCATCTGGAATGTCTTCAACAACATCTACATGTGACATCAACCTTTCCATCATGTAAAAGCATTCCTAAAATTGTGTGTTGGTGGGTTTTGTTATTTAATTGTTTCTCCTAGCAGAAATAAGGACCAAGATTTTGGAGCACAGTGCCTTTGTCTTATCTGTCTTTCTTCTGAGTGATATGTATCTGTGGATATCCTCACACATTTGCACTAGACAGTTTGGAGGCTGGAACTGTATGACAAATTGTGGAATCATCCAAGACACTTATTTCAACAGCTCCCGAGTAAGCCGCTATTCCTTCTCTGTCATTGTTTTTCAGCTAGAAGCTCTTTGCTGGCACAAACAGCTGAAAGCAAAAATTAGATTTCTTATGAGGGTGCTTACATGGATACAGAGCAGTCACTGTCTTTTCTTTACATTGAACTCTAAGCTTTGTCACTTTTTTATTCTAGGTTTATTTTAATTCTCTGAAAATGTTTGTTCTTATTGTAATTAAGGACTGGTTTTGTTGTTGTACTGTGCCTGGCAGATTGCTTTTGTTGTTCCAGCATTTAGGAATATTAGGGCTTAATAGTAAGATAGAAGGTTAGAGAAAACTCTGTTTGACAAATTATACATTATTATTTCCTCAGCATAAATTGCCAAGTATGTAAAAATTACTTTTTGAGACCAAAATAAAAGATAAATATCTCTACCTTATAGTAGAGATACTTAGGCAATAGAAAACATTCACACTGAAGATATTTGCCATCAGCTGATGCTCTCTGAAAAGTACTGAGCTAGCTCCTCAATGCTGTCTTTGGGTGCAACTGCATGAGTTTCCATGGACTTCTGTTTGCAAGGACAGTGTATGTTTTGCATCATGGTACAGAAAGTAAGATATACCATGCAGCTGCTCCCTCACTTTTGCCTCAGGGCCTTCACTGCTTCTTGTGAAGGTTTCACTTAGAGATATGGAATTGAGGGCAATTGTTTGGTATGAAATGAGTATTTCAAACAAGCTATTTCTCAGTGTCTGTTTCAGAAGTGTTTAAACTGATGTTTAATGGCACTTGAAGATCTAATATTTCAGCTTCTTAGCAAAAAAAGCCAGCCTCATCTTCTAAAAAAACCATATTTAAGACAAATTTAAGCTATTAGTATAGTTGATGTGATTATAGTGTTGTTTTTTCGTCATAGCCTGTTTTATTTTTCTGAAAATTTGCATATATACACTTAACACCTGTCAATTTATTACCTCTAATACACAGCAGAAGAATACATTTCCATATTTCAAAATCCCAGCAGATTTTTCATAAAATTTAAGAGCTGGTTTTGGCTTTAGAAATCAAACCTTTTTATGACTAGTTGGATTATGTTTTTTAAAAGCTGGATTTCAAAACTATAGTTAACAACACAGCATTTTTAGTTCAATTCAAGGGCTAATAAAGTAAAAATAGCTAAGTAGTGAATCTCAGATGCATTATTTGCTTTATATACTGTGTGGTTATTACGTTGTGAAATCTCTCAGACCAAAGATTTTTTTTGTTATGCTGCAGCAATGAACTGTTCCAAATGGATTGAATATTGGTGAATTGCATCAATTGATATATTTTTAAATTGCTGTCTCTTATGCCATGGAATATTCTTTTACCTCAAAATTACAAAGCTTTTATTTTTGGAGAATGGGCTGCTGAAACTTTTGCTAAAGGTGATGATGTAATGTCTGTAATGCTGAGACTTGTTTCTGAGCTCACTTGGAGAAGATCTTGTAAATCTGGTAGATGGCACTTTGTCAGAGGCAGCCCTATTCACTGTGAATTTCTGAGCTGAATAAGAGTGGCTGAACCCAAGTCTAAAGAGACACTTTTTTTGGCTCTGATTGCAGATGGCATCATTTAGGTAGCCACATCCAGAAATCTTACATGACAGAACAAGTGGCACGTGTGAAATCACAGAGTAAAGAAAGATTCAGTCCCTTTAGGGAATTCATTCCGTGTAACAGATTTGTTTTACAATACCTTTTCTAATGCTTTGTCCCCTTCCTGCTGGAGACAGAAGCCTTTTAGCACATTTTCTGCATAGGAGAACAGAGAGATCCTACTAGAACATGACCAACTCTTAATTCTGGCAGTTCTTTAACTACCTACTGGTATCAGGGAGGCTAAAAAGATTTGATTCTCCTTTAGAAGAAGGTGTTGATTGAAGCCCTCCAGGAGATTTTAAAACATAATTCATGCTCCTTAGACTGGAATAGGGTTGTTATTAGAAAATTATCTTAACAAACTGTATTGGCATTACACAGCCAGACTACGGAGGCCAGGGGCCTACAGGGATGGCTTCTGTGAGAAAGTGCCAGAAGCTTCCTCCATGTCTGGCAGAGCCAGACAGCTCCAAAGACAGAAGTGCCACTAGTAAAGGCTGGGCCAAATAGAAATGGTGGTAACACCTTGTGATATCAGATTTAAAAGAGAGAAAAAAAGAAAAAAGTTATTGTGCAGTTGTACTTGCGGTCAGAGAAGAGTGAGGTGAGAACCTGTGAGAGGAAATACTATGCAGACACCACTATACATGGCACAGGGGTATATGCAGACATTTCTTGAATATCTCAAGTGGGGGAGACTCCACAACCTCTCTGGGTTCAGTGCTTGGTCATCTGCGCAGTAAAGATCATCCTCTTATTCAGGTGGCACTTGTGCATCAGCTTCTGCCCATTGACTCTTGTCCTATTGCTTGGCATGACCAAAAAGAAAGAATTACAGGGAAAAAAAGAAGGTGACAAATGAAAAAGAGTTGCATTGCATTTTTTCTGCTTTAAGTTGAATAGAGGTACTGATTCAGAGAATTCAGTTGATGAAAAAGTCTAAACATATTCTGTTGTCTGGGATCAAATACAGTATATTAACAATAATGTCATGATATTAGCGTATTATTATTAGTGTATTATCATTGATAGCATTAGATAATCTATTATTGTACCCTTATTAGCATTTATACTTTATATGTAACATCTTTCACCCATTGTTTTAAGACCTAGGAATATCTAAGTACTGAAAAGTATAACTGTAGCCATAACTTCCCTTTCCTTTATCAGGAATGTATGTTTGACTGTGTCATTGTTCAAATTTGCTTTTCAAGGTCAAAACAGATATCCTTTCAAAAAAATTTCTGAATTAAACCCAATTGATATATATATATATACTCATTTTAAAATCTTCCTCTTTTTTTTTTTTAATTTTAATTTTAGTCTGAAACCACTGTCTTCTTTGTGGTATAATTGTAATACAGTGGGCCAAATTTTTCTTTTGGATTCTGCTGAGTTCATCAGTTGCCACATGCATAGGAAAAAAAGTCCCACAGGGGTTCGGGATGATGAGATACCAAAGCAGGAATTCTTAAAAAAAACCCCTCAAAACCACACAAGAAACACCACAATATTTTGTGCCTTTCAACATTTCCTTTGTTTTTCATATTTCAGTTCATGTCATAGCAGAGGAAAAATGATAATCCTGTTATATAGGTCATATGATTTATTACTGCATGAGAATGTTTGTGTAGTTTTGCATAAGTAACAATCTGATAAAACCAACAAATTGCTATCTCTGGTACACAGCGTAATGTTTTCATTCAAATATCTGAGCAACCTCATCTAGTGGGAAGTGTCCCTGCCCATGGCAGGGGCTTGGAACTAGATGATCTTTCAGGTTTCTTCCAAACCTAACCTTTCTATGGTTCTATGATCATTTCTTATGCATCCTTGAAAAAAATGAGTAGTGACTTCATTCACATTTGGCTCTTCCTCAGTTTCCATTCTCATGAACTGAACAGTACCATGATTGATCTTGGCCTTCAGTAATTTCCTAAATATCAGCTGACCCAGGTTACACCAACATTCTTTCCCTTTCCATTTTTTTTTCACCAGTTTTTCCTTTTTTTAGGTTCTTGTACAGTAATAAAGCAGTTTGGAGTAGATATACAACTTCTAAATATTTGGTTGAAAATATAACTTGATTTTGGAGTCCCTTTCCAAGCGGAGGCTTGGAAACACAGTGTTAAATCATAGGAGAAAGCTTCTTCTTGAATTGTGGATTGCCTAAGAATTGCAAAACTACATTAATAAAGAATGCAAACAGTGACTGAATCAAGATCGTAGCAGCACTGAAAGAATAGAAAGCAAAACACAGAGTAAAAAGATAGATTTGTAGTCTGAAACAATAAACCACCACGACACTTGTTTCTCATGGGATGATCCATTCTAGTACTCTCACCTCCAGCATTATTTGTTTAATATAATGCTGGAGAAGCTATTCAATAAAGTGAAAAGAAAATGAAAATATATGTGAATTCTGCAATTTCCAGGGAACTTCCTCTCTGAATTGGCCATGATAATAAAAATAAATATAAATTAAAAGAGTTTCACTGTAAAACCTATTCTGTTTTTCTTGCACCCCTACCATTTTCAGAGTTCCTTTATTTCTCATCCATCTACTTATATTTAAAAAAATTGACTTTGTTAAAGATTGTTGTTTGTCTCCTTGTTTTGCAATGAAGCAAGTTTAACTAAAGAAAGATTAGCTGTTTTTGTGGATTCTTTTCTCATAGATTTTGCTTTCTTTCAATATTTTTCTCATATGACTTGATTCTCAAGCTGTGACATATGTCTGTGAATCTTCTCAGTGCTAATTTGAATGGAAAAATAGAGAACAAGTTCTAGCTTGAGGGTTATATTACTGTAGGCAGAATAACTTTGCTTTAATTGTATTCAGCACGATTTTGTACTTTTAAAGCTTGACCAAGATTTAGTCACAATAGAAAAGGCTCATAATGCATTTGAAACAAAACGGTTCTCTTGTTCAAAATGCTGCAATAAAAAAGTCACAGCATAATTAATACTAAACATTCTCTGTGGTAATGTTATTTTTTCCAATCAAATGCATAAGCAAGTTTCTAGTTAACAGAGTAAGTTATTTTTATTACGGTCAAGTATTTGCTATTTACCCCTCTGGTTTAATCTGGTAAACTTCAGTGGATAGCGAGACTATTTCTGTATCCTTTTTTTCTTGCAAATAGAAAGAACACTTCAGACATTTCACACATACCTAGCTGGACTTTTCTCCTGCCATAGAACAGGCAGTGTGGTCAGAAATGTGTGAACCCGTTTGCTGAAGTCTGGAAGCATAACAGGACTCATGCATTCAGCGTGCCCCAGTAGGGTTTTTCCAGGTGCACTTTGGGAAGAATTCACCGTAGCAGTGTATTCAGGCAAGCTCCCAGACCTGTGCTTCTCTGGCATGATAAGGAACCCCTTTGCAAGTGCCAGAATCCACTGCTCCTAACAAAACAGGGCTTACAGCAGCAGTGGGCCTGCTTTCCCAAGAACGCTGCAAGGCTGGAATATGCTCCTAATCTGATTCCAAACTTTCTATAGCTGTCTTAATACAGAGTTACAGCATGCTAACCTCATAGTTCCAGAGAACCAGAGGTCATGGACCTAATTTTTAAGAGACTCTGAGAGCAAGGTAAGCTGTTTCCATAGTTAAAGTCAGTTGGCTTTTCTCTTATACTTAAAGCAAATGTATGGGCTATGACAATGCTAAAGGCCACTGGAAACTGTCAAAGTGTTTTCCAGAATAATTCATTGCCTATTATATATTAAATATATAAAAGAAGGTATTCTACTTATTTTTTCTGCTGTTTCTATTCTACTTTGCACTAGAACAGGTCAATTAGCATTCATAAGCAGCTACATTCTCCATGCTCAGCTCCACCCTGAGCAAAAATACTTAGTATTTGAGGAGGCCCTAGAGAAAGAACCATGGCTTTGAGATAGCACTGTCTGTTTTGGTATCATTCACTGATGTATAGGTGGAGCACAAGATGATTTTCTGAATAGTTTCTTTAAATTTTACAAAAAGTATTCCTCTATACAGAGGATAAAAGATATTTTTTCAAAGCCAGGGGTTTCTTTTTCTTTTCTTCTTTGGTGAGGGGTAAGAGCTGAAAATTATGTGAAATTATGTTTTACTCACAGTTGGTATTTAATTCCCAATCTGACTAGAAAATATGATTAGAAAATATTTATACTTTGGAACAGAAACAAATCTTTTCAAAACTTCTGGGAAGTGAAAATACTGAAAATAACACAAATTAAAAAAAAATAATTAGCCTTCATTTTTCATTTATATCTTACTATAATTGCACACAAATATATATATAAATACAATTTTTTTTTCTTAGGAAAGCTCATTCCAGGGTTTCTTGAGAGAAAGGAGGTTCTTAGACCTTGATTATATAGCCATATAATTTAAGTGCATAGTAAAAAGACAATGGACAGAGGTAGCTTGTATATTTAGAAGCCAATGGTTTCCTGTGGGAAGTTCTGATTTTGTTGCATTGGTGTATTTCACTGAAACATCACTGCATATGAAAAAAAAAATTGTTAGTGTTATTATGAATATGTTTGACACACTTTTGTTTCAATAACATAATGTTAGAAGCAAGGCATGATCTCTTATCACATTTAACAAGACTGTAAATCACTGAATTGTCTTATCTCCAAGGTTAGCAACGCTCCATATGGAAAGAATGACCCCTTCTTTTCAAATTACAGCAGTAATTTGTACTAACAATATTTGTGACTCATGGATAAGGCTGCAGGCCAGGATTTTGAGAAGAGCCTAAGGGAACATATTGCTCAAACTTGCTGTTTTTCAATGAGAGTTGGAATGCACTTCATATTTCTATCAAAGTGTACAATTTTTTGTTGCTATATTTGATGTATCTAAATTAAAATACAGTCTGAGATGATTCTGTTAACTTGAAGGTAAATCTTTTCACAGAGACAAACTGACAAAGAAAAAAGGCTGACCTATTCTCTTTGGAAGTGTACTGGCCCTCGTGTGTTGTTTTGTTGTACTATTTAGTTTGTGGACTAACAAAACTAACAAAGGAGTGGAGCCCAGAAATAGTAATGCATTCCACTTTACACTAAAGAAATGACCCTTCCAGATACACTACTGTCACTTACAAAGTAAGTGGAGTGTGTGTACTTTCTATGGAACATGCCATTTGGCCTTACTGATTGCCAGTGGCAGTGTTCATTAATCTACCTGCCTGACATCATCCTTTTCATTAAATAGGTCTCTCTAGTATTGTTGCTTTTACTAATGCTTATTCTTGTGCTTTCAATTTTATGGTGATGATGGATGTTATGTGTGTATAGTGCTCTGTCTGATAGAGGGTTGCTACTTTGCCACGCGAATGACGGCCTCTTGTCCTTTTTTGACTGGGAATCTGTTGCAATCATCAGTGTGACAGCTTCTAAAAGCATCAGTGAATGAATCAGAAATTCGGTGATCTCAGCTGGAAATAATATGACCTGGGAAAATTTGAGGCAGTATGCAGATACCTGCTTCATCTTGCAGGGTAGATGATCTAATAAGCAGTTATGCACATGGATAACTTTACAGATGTGCCCAGTTTATTTTAATAGGACTGTCTATCTGAATAAATAACTTACATGGAAGTATTTGCAGAATAAGGCTTTTTATTTTATTTATGATTTACATATCATAACATTTCCTGAGTTGGATCGAACCCACAGGGATCATCAAGTCCAACTCCTGGCCCTGCACAGGATACCCTAAGAAAAGCACCTTGTGCCTGAGAGCATTCTTCAAACACTTCTTGGGCTCTGTCAGGCTTGGTGCTGTGACCACTTCCCTGGAGAGCCCATTCCAGTGTCTGACCACCCTCTGGGTGAGGAACCTTTTTCTAAAATCCAGCCTAAACCTCCCCTGAAACAACTCCAGGCCATTCCCTCAGGTCCTGTCACTGGTCACAACAGAGATCAGTGTCTCCCTGTCCGCTTCTTCCCTTGAGGAAATTGTAGACTGCAATGAGGTCTCCCCTCAGTCTCCTCCAGGCTGAACAGACCAAGTGACCTCAGCTCCTCCTCATATAGATTTCCCTCCAGACCCTTCACCACTTTTGTAGCCCTCCTTTGGAGGCTTTCTCAAAGCTTTATATTCTTCTAATATTGTAGTGCCCAAAAAAGCACAAAGAACAGAGCAAGACCCTTGCCTGGCTGATGCTGTGCCTGATGTCCCCCAGGACATACTTGGCCCTCCTGGTTGCCCAGGCACTGCTGGCTCAGATTCAACTTTCCATTCACCAGGACTCCCAGATCCCTTTCTGCAGGGCTGCTCTCCAGCCTCTCTGTCTTTATAGACACCTGGGTTTGCCCTGTCCCAGGTGAGGAATCTGTAATTTTCCCTTGTTAAACTTCATATGGTTGGTGATTGCCCATCTCTAATTTGTCAAGGTCTCTCTGCAGAGCAGCTCTGCCTTTGAAGGAGTCAACAGCTCTCCCCAGCTTAGTATCACCAGCATATTTACTTAGTATAACTTCTAATCATTCATCCAAGTAATTTATGAAGATGTTGAAGTGAACTGGGCATAAAATAGAGCCCAGCAGAACTCCACTGGTGACTGGTCACAGGCTGGATTTTTGTCTATGTTCCGTCGGCTTCTGCTTCTTCTGTTAGAATTAGGGAGTTTTGGGATGTCGTGGGAAAGCGTTTGTGGGGAGTTGAGAAAGGCGGAGATGTGACAGTGCGGGAGTTTTTTCCGTTGTTGATTCTAATTTGTGATACTTTACGTTCTTGTCAAAAAAACTCATGCTTTCCGATTTCCCCTTTCCCCGATCCCTTTTCCCCGCACCAGGGGAGCGCGCCCCTGGGTTCTACCCCAAAACTTTTCCTCGAACCCCCAGCCCCGGCGCCGCTGCCACCGCTGCCGCTGCTGCTGCCCATGGGGCCGCCCGCACCCCCCATAGTTCTATTTCACAAAACGGCGACAGCCTCATGGCGCGGGGCGGGCACTCTTGCATCAACTGCGCATGTTCACCCCAGAAGCCCGCGATTTCTCCCAACTCCTCCCACGGTCCCTTCCCCCTCACATTGGTTGGCCCTGCTTTGGGTTCCTTCCCCGTGGCCGATGATGTCCCCATTTCGGGCCCTTCCCCTTGCATAGGAAGTCCCCGCCCCTCCCCGAGGGACAGCCCCGCTCCACCGCGCGCCTGGACCGCTTGGGTCAGTGGCAGTCCCACCCCTCACCACCGCCCACTCCTGGGTTCCCACCCCCCCTCTCCTGGTTCCCACAGTTGGGAGCCGGCAAGCGAAACGGCCGGAGCCTGCAGTGCGGCCGGTGACATAGGCCCTCTAGTAGCGCCCGTGACTTACAATCGCCAACACGCCAACCCATAGTGGGAGCCACTGTCACCTGCGACCTTGCGAGAACTCTGCAAAATGGAGAGGGAGTTTGGGAGAGACTCACCCTATTTTAAAAGTATACTTAATTCTGCCTTTAATGGTACGGTGCTGGTTCCATCTGATGTAAAAACAATTATGACAAGTCTTTTAGTAGAAGCTCAGTATTGGGTATGGGAAAAGATGTGGAAGCGGCAGCTCCAAAGCCTGTTGAACAATTACAAAACGGACCCAAATAAGGCCGCTCTCACCCTTGACCACCTTTGTGGGGAAGGAAATCAAAGTAAACCAATTGATCAAGCCACCAATATCCCCGAGGATGTCTTAACAGACATTGGCCAAGCAGCAAAAAGGACTTTACTTAGTCTGCCTCCGCTCACAGCCCCTGTGCAAAGTTATTCAGCCATTCGGCAAGGCCCAGACGAGACTTTTGCCAGTTTTGTACAAAAGTTCAGGGAAGCCATGAGCAGAATGATTCCAGATCCTAATAATGTAAAAGAACTGCTGCGTACTGTAGCTCAAGAAAATGCCAATACTGCCTGCAGACAACTTTTAAACCTCCT
>VZTZ01004708.1:0-44870 GCA_013400955.1 Drymodes brunneopygia
TGGTGGATTAGAAAGCAGAGACGAGTTTCAGAATGGTGGGAGATCCGTGCTGCAGCGAGGTCGCGGGATTTCCTAATGGGTTAGAAAGCCGAGAAGTGCTTAGGAATGGTGGGAGATCAATGCAGCAGCGAAATGACGGGGTTCCTAAAGGGTTAGAAGTCAGAGAAGAGTTTGAGAATGGTCTCACAGAAGGATTAGTGCGTCTCCCTGTGTGTAAAATACTTTGCCGCACCAGAGGTTTATGTGAGGAAAAGACGCAGAAGGGGTCGTGTGATGATATTTGAATCAGGGAGAGGCCATGGGAGATTCCCCATGGGGTATCTGAAATTGTTGTTCCTTTTTATCCTAATTTCCAGGTACATCACCCTCTTCCTTTGTCCCGAGGAAGGAAGGTTCCTGCCTGAGGTACTCGGAAGGTGACACCATCCCTAATCTAGAAGTTGGGGTAAAGAGGACCCTGAATCCCTGGCATGCCCTTTGTGCAATTTTGTGTGACCAAACACGGATTTCCATTTATTCATTTATTTATTTATGCTTGTATTCTAACATAGACATAAATATATGTGTATGAATACTTCAGATGTATATTTTATAGCTAAAATCAAGGTACATTTTTTTGCCTTAATAATAAATTTGAAATCAGTGAAATTTTGGAACAGGTGGAGTGTGTTGAGCTATAGAGCTTCAAAGAGAGACAATGATATTCAACTCGGTAGGAAAGCAAGAGTTTTTTAACTTCAGCTTTTGGAGTTGTATCTAGCTGTTCTTTCCCTGCCTGCCTTCACACTGAGTCTGTGGTTGCCTGAGGCACAGAACAAAGTGTGAGTATCAGAAACCTGTGCTGCAGGATGAAGAGGATCCTTTGATGGAGACATCAAGATATAATTTAAATTTTTTTTTTTTTTTGCGTCGTGAGAGTTTCTCATTTAACTTTTCCCCATAAAATTCACCAATTGCTTCACAGTCAAAATAGTCAAGACCTTTTATTAGAAATAGCAGAGTTCAACAGGAAGCTACAACTTATTGGATAGAACAATGTATGCAGCCAAGTAGGTTTAAAACTAAGAACTCCTAAATCTTCAAGGTCAGGGAGTGCTATTGTTTAGAAAGCTTGCTCAGTTAACACACTGGCTTTTGCATAGAAACTACAGAAGTCTGTCACCATCACATCAGCATTTCTCCACTTTGTGTAGAATGTATGGATTCTGGCCTTTTCCACAGCAAAACTCTGGAAGACCTTGGTTTTCATGAGTTTTGAAATTTAACTTGCTGTCTTATTAACATGAAATTATATTTTTATTTAAGAATTGAATTTGTCTTAATGGCATTTAAAAAGTCTCCAAATTAATTATCCTGTTATAAAATTAAACAGGATTTTTTTTCTATCTGAAAGAAAGTGTACAGGTTGACTTGAAATTAATTTTTTTATTGTTGAAAATTTTTTGGTTAAAGCAAGCAACCCTATGTATGGAAAAACCTAAGTTTGGTCACTAAATTGCAATAATAGAAACAATGACAACATGCAAACAGCTTTCCTTGCCCATGTGTGTTCCTGTCTGATCCCTGGTCATGTAAAACCTGCTTTTCAGTGGTGATCACTAATTACATCCTCACCTGAGGCTCGGGTATGTGCATTTGCAGACACACTGAGCACAAGCTGGTCTGGGTGTGTATTCCTTTTTGGATTTTTTCACTGGGCAGAGACTATTTATTTAAGAATAGGTACAGTACCATTGGCAATAATGTCATTGAGGCCCTGTGTAAAGCTAATTGCTCTGGTTTCAGAAGAAATGTCAGCAGCAGGCAGTAAATAGAGATGGGGACAGAGGAGGACTGTCCATGAGGGGTGTCCTGTGTGCAGAGGCCTTTGGAGGCACCCTGTGGAAAATCTGCCTGTGATCAGATGTTTAAAATGTGTCTCCTCATGGACGTGTGTAAGGGAGATGAGCTCAGATCCCCCTCTATGCTTTCAGTTTTACACATCCTGGCTGCTGGCTGCCTGCTGCTCTGACTTTGATGTGCTCTGACTTTGATATGCTCTGACTTTTACAATGTTTGTGTGTGTTACCTGACGTTGTGGGAAAGAAAATCAAACTGTAGAATCACAGAATCAACTGACATGGAAGCGACCCACAAGGATTATTGAGTACTCCTGGCTCTGCACAGACACCCCAACAATCCCACCCTGTGCATCCCTGAGAGATTTTTCCAAACACTCTTGGAGCTCTGGCAGCCTTGGAGCCGTGACCATTCCCTGGGGAGCCTGGGCAGTGCCCCACCACCCTCTGGGGGAAGAACCTTTCCCTGATACCCAACCTAACCCTCCTCTGGCACAGCTCCAGGCGTTCCCTGGGTCCTGTCCCTGTCACACAGAGCAGAGATCAGTGCCTGCCCCTTCTCTTCCCCTCATGAGGGTGTTGAAGAGCACAGTGAGCTCTGACCTCAGTCCTCTCTTCTCCAGCTGAACAGACCCAGTGCCCTCAGCTGCTCCTCACACAGCCTCCCCTCCAGCCTCTTCCCCATGCTCCTGGCCTCCTTTGGATGCTCTCTAACAGTTTAATGTCTTTTTTACACCGTGGTGCCCAAAGCTGCTCCCAGCACTCGAGGTGAGGCCGCCCCAGCACAGAGCAGAGCAGGACAATCCCCTTCTCACTGTCTGTCTCGTTCTTATCTAGCCCAACCCAGTCTCCAGATCCCAAACCTCGGATTGGGGATGTACACAGCCTGGCTGTCCTCCACCAACAGGTGTGAAGCCTTCCCGAGGTGGGAACACACGTGGTGGCACCAAGCAGATGGTGATTTTGTTGGCAGTTCAGCCCTGGCAACTCCGCGAGACAAAATGAGGCAGAGGCTTTGGTGACTTTTCAGTTCTCGTGTCGTAACTCCTCTGCTGAAGGCAAAAACAACATGGGATCATGAAAAGCACCTACTGCCCTCTTCAAGCTGCCACCCTCACGCTGAAAGTAGCAGCTTTTCAAAAAGATTAGCAGAGAAAAACACATTTCTCCTTCACAAGCCCACATTTTCTGGAGCAAGTAAATTACCCTGTTTGAAGGTTTTAATCTGAAAAAACCATAATCTCCTGTAAGGAAGACATCTAGCATCTATCTACGTGGCTAAAGCGAGGCGTGGTTCTGAAAGCAACCACAAGCAGGGCTCTGTGCAGGCAATACTGAGAAATTTCAATAAGTGTTGGTATTATCAGCCCTGCCTCCAAAAGAATTGAATACATAATGTGAGATAACAGCTCAGCTGTTACTCAGCTGCTGCTGAGACATGGGGAGAGACTATTGTTATTATGCATTTGAATTATGGGGCAGAAAGATTAATGATGTGCAAATTAGCTTCATTCTACAACGAGTAATTTTTGCTTTCATTAGCCCCCATCATCCCCCAATGCCAACATTGCCTTACATTTCCGACGTTCAAATGGTATATTAAATACAAATTATATATCCACTCATCTCATTTCCCATGCTGAAAGGCACTGAATACAGAGAAAGTTTTTGCTTCTGTGAACCTCTGCTGCCCCTTTGTCAACTATTGCTATCAGAAAACATTCACAGCGTGCAGCTTGCTTTAAATTGCAGGGCTCTGGGACTATCTATTATTCTTTAGCTTTTCAATTAGAGACAAAGTATTAACTCAGTCTGTAGGCTGCTCTGCTTTCTTAGTAATTCTCACTGTGTCATTATCACATCATCGTTTTCTGTTTGCTGCATTCCTTACGGCAAAGGGATTTTTTTCCTGGGGGATTGTGAAAGAGATTCACTGCTTTGACTCTCACAATGCAGTATTCTTCTACCTGGCACTTCTTACCTTGTAATTCCACTAAGAAGTGACAGCAGTTACCTCCTTCACTCTGATTATGTTGTCTGTGGAAAACGCATTTTCTCATTAATCTCACCATTAAATCAATTTTCTTTCCTTTTAATATCATGGCAGATAATGTGAGTCCATGTATAAAATGTCTGAGAATTCCTTAGTTTTTGATTCTAACTTTTCTTTGTAAAGAAGCATCTTGCTCTTTGAAAAGAATAATTAATTTCACTGGGACTACACAGGCATAAGGACAACTCAACTCGGTTGAGGTTAGCAACATCTGCTTCCTTATTTAGTGTGAAACTATTAGTTTGAAGCTATTTGTTTTTTAAAAAAATAAGTTTAAAGGCCTCCTTCAACCCAGCTGTCTGTGGGTAGTGCAGATTTTGAAATGGCTGTGACTTATCTAAAAGTCACCCTTCTTAGGGGCAACAAAGGAGAAGAATAATACCTCCTGGTACTTCTTTTATGCATTAGACAGAAGACTGTCATTAAGGAAGGAAAGTGTTAGGTCAGGGAAATATGGGATGCATTTCAGGCAGGTTTTAAATGAAAATGGTTTTAGGCTGTGAACAATCCAGGAGTATCAACCTGAACACTGAATCAGAAGTGATAGTGAACTTAATAGCTTTTTTAATAAAAATGACCTGGACTTAATACTTAATTTTAACTTTATGGAAAGCAAAAAATTATATTTTATTGCCCTGCCTATAGTAAGTTCTGTACTAAGATTTTGCTAAATGATCAGCTAAAGAAGGAAATATTTTCCATTTGTAAGACATGCTGCTGCCAGAAGTTTTAGAAACATGCATCCACCATGCCCTCATGGGGGTAGTTTGGTTATAGTTGCCAGTTTAGAATCTCATTTTCAGTGTGCTGTGATGATCTCAACTACCCTTTGTTCCTCAATGTATTTTACTTTCAGAATGGTTTGCTGCAGCTGTTTGTATGGTAGGAGAGGGTATGGGGTGATGGCTGAAAATGAGTGTAACCTCTGAATTCAAGACCAAAGAGTGTAATATCTTTAGTAACAACATCTCAAAGTTGCTTGCAAAAAACCAAAGAATTAAAACTCTCAACATGCACATTTCCTTTAGTCACCTGCTGGACAAACCTCTCCTCCTTTGGTTTTCACCTGAGGCTGGATGTGACCATTGTCATACTTCCCATTAATCTGAAGGAAGCAGCAGCTGGCTGCCAGTCGGGAGATACAATTCAGAACTTGTAGGATTTAATTTCTGCTGTTTCTTTAAGTTCAGCCTGGCATCTGCACAGTGTTTAAAAGTCCCACAGGCTGCATGGTGATGTATGACATTCCCTTCATCAATGGATGTCATGTTGTCAGGGTTGTGTCTTCTCGTGTCACTAATGGAAACTCATTTTTGTTACTGCTGCTTGTTTCTTTGGGCCCTGAGGGAGCAAACCAATTGAAGAAAGTGAGTTACATGATATATTTATGAGTTTTAGCTGCAACCTAATTATGAGTGGATATGGGGCAGATTTGTTTTATGGGTAGTGCAGTCTTTAAAAGGAACTTGAGTGGGCATCAGATCACAACCTTTATCCAGCTGTGCTGATACACAAAATCTATTGGGCAGCCCACAGAGAAAACAGATTGTGGTGCTCAGAGACAGGGTTGCTATTTTGGAAGATGTTAGGATGGGCTTCACTCCTGTATGTTTTTTTTTTAAAAATAATTTTCAAAATGTGTCCAATAAAGAAAAATCCGGAGTGAACCTGGGTAGTCAGACCTGAGGGCTTCCTAAGAGAAAGTGATAAATTTTTAATATACAGATTCCTGAGGGGGAAACAACAGACAGCACCTGGTGCCAGCCAGGTTTGTAGGATGTAAAGTCCAAAACTTGCCACTTCAGCAGCCCTCTGGGGAAGCCAAGCAGCCTCACTCAAATTAGGGTAAATTACTGAGATAATGTTTTTCGGTCATGTCTGAATTAGCTTTGGTATGTATGTCAGTGTTTCTGTCAGCTTTGGAAGGATCAGTGCTTATGGAAGTATTTTTGGTAGTTGCTTTGTTATGTTATGGTTTTTTTTACTTCTAATCTGTGATCTTATTTCTGCTTGCACCACTGGAATCCCAAGCTATTGTTATAAGTAAGGGCAACAGAGATGACTCTTAGCAGAGCTGATGCCTCCTGAATTAATAAATCAAGGAAGGTGAAATAGAGCAATAATTTGAAACAATCCAGTGAGAGCACCAGCCTGGCCTGGAGCCTTTGCACCATCCTGCCTGGGTCATGGCAGGAGATTTATGGATGCACAAACACATGGAAAAAGACTCTAATTTGCCACAGGGAAGGGTTTGATTTTCAAACCCACATCTCTATGTGCAGGTCTAGCAATCAGACCAAAATATTCTTCCTTTGGTGAAGTAATGGGGATATTCTGCACAAGAGAGTGAAATGGCCACAGGTTTGGAGCAGAGCTTCCCATTAAAGATTTGCTTCCTTGTGTGGAGCCCTGGGTGTGTCTGTGGTTCCTCCTCAGAAATTTGAGAAGACTCTAAGCTGTATCTCATGGCTTCCACACAACTGGTGCTTTAATCTCATGCAAATCTGGATTAATGAATATATCTCCACCCCCCCACCACTGTACATTCAGACATCATGCAGGATAAACAAGCCAAATACAGTTATTATCATTTTAATTTTGACCATATTGTAGAAATGTCAAAATATTAGCTGGGAAAATTAATTCCTACTATTTAGCATATGGTTTTCCTGAAATGAAATCAAGGGTATCACTCATCTCCCTTCAAGTCCTCCCACAACATTTCTACGGGAATCTTTTCCAAAAAAATGCATTTGAAACACCCTCGTGCATTTCGCTGGCAGGAAGTCAGAAAAGAGTTGTATTTCTACATCCCTTTCCTACTTTCCTTCCTAGTGGAAGGTCAAACAGGCAAGAGGATATCTGGTTTGGTGGTGGTGCCTCAGCATTGGCTGGATAATGCCCTCAGACACACAGAAGCATTTCATGAACCATAATATTCAATTTGATGCTGTTGTAGCATTAGGAACTGTCTGCTTCTTTCCAGGACTTGGAGAACTGAAGGTGAGGGGAATCCAAAGAGGGTCTCTGTCGCCCTGCTTTTGCAGGGTTCCATGATTTGTAACTGTAGTTTCCCCCATGCATTTTCTGTAAACATGGCCCTTGTTTTTCTTAACTGGCCGGGATTGTTTTGCACTTGTGGAATTGTTTTTCATTCCTTTCCCTGGGGTGGAGAAAGATGATTGACCATGTCTTTGTCCTGTAAACTTTCAGAGGTGTTAATCCTTCTCACCAAACCTTGATTGTCTTTGGTAACATATAAAAATAGGAAAATAAAGAAGGGCAGGGCCCTTTTGGTTGGTCCTGCCTGAAGATTCAACTGCTGCTCTGAAACCCACGTGTTTCTTCTGTTGCCAGCAGGTCTCTGCTCCCTCCAGGGTTTGGTTTGTGTCTGGAGGGTATTTGTGGTGTTGGAGGGGAGATGGATGCTTTTTCCTCCCAGTTAGGAGCGTGAATGGGAGAGGCAGGTGTGAGGTGTTTCTGTGCCTTCTCCTGGCACAAACCATGCACACACACAGACACACACAGACACACACAGACACACACACACCTGGGGCTGTGGGACTGAACAGCTCCTGCCACTGCACTGCTCTGCAGCCTGATGGGGCATTAAAAGCAAGAATTGGGCCTCATTACTTTTTCATGCAGAAGCCCTTGGCAGTTCTTAGAGCGTTTTACTCAGAGTACATCATTTCCTTTTGGGTCAGATCACAGACCCTTTTAAAACTGTGTGTGCTTTTATTCCTTTTCTGGGCAAATTTCACAGCTATTTCAAAGTCCTGATGGTGTCATAAACATGGATTTTTTTCTGTGTGTGCCCATTATTTACTGTAAGGAGTCAGTATTTTGAGAGAACGTGTTTTGGAAGATGCTTTAACATATTACAATATTTAAAATCATTGCAAGGTTTAGGACAGTGCTTGTTGCAGGGGACAGTTAGTACATAACCCTCATTAGAGCTGGCACAACTGACCATGTCAGATGGCAGCAGCACTGCCACATCTCCAGGCACAGAGGAGTCCCTGCCAGGGGAACAACACGGTGCCAGCTCCATGGCAGCTCTCTGGCACGGGCTTGCCTGAGCAGGGAGCAGAGAAAGGGCTCTCCAATCTCCAGGACAATCCACCAAATCTCTCCTACACGGGAGGACCCCCCAGACTGGTTCTCTGTGTCAATTCATTTCAGAATTGAGCAGCTTGTTTAAGACAGGAACCTCTCTCTGAAGGAGTTAACATCTGATCGTGGTATTAAAACTGGTTGTGCCTAGTTAGAAAGAAAATATTAAAGAGGTGCAGGGAGAGGGGGAAGAAGAGAGAAAAAAAAAAAGACAACCCTTGGCTTCTCTGAGCTAGAGATAGGAACTCTGCAATTATAATAACTAGGAAAGGTAGGAGACATTCAAATGTTTGTCGAGACCTCTGGTTTTCAGCTTGGTAGTGGTGCACCAATCAGCCTTCCCAAATTCACAGGACACCACCTGGTCTCCACAAAAAGATGTTTTACTGAACTTCCTTGACAGCCTGACCCTTTCTGTATTCTTTCACTGTTACATAGATCTGTGACAGAAATTCTTATCTGTTAGGACATTTTTTCTCTTTTTCTGAATGCAGAGTGTCACAACAAGGTCAATTTTTCCTCCTTCACAAGGAGATGATCTAGGGACTAGAGCTATTAGGACTTCTGCACAGCTAAGCTTTCTAAATCTGTGACTTTCATTGCATTTTTACCTGACTTCTGTATTTTTTCATCCTTAATAGGACAGCCTAAAAGTGATGCCACCATTTTACAGCATTAGCCAATAGGCTATTCTTAATGATGGTTTTAGCACTACATTTATTTTTTTTTCTCAGCTGTATCTGCAGCTTATGTCCATTTTTTAGTTTAAACAGGGCATTATTCTAATGTGGATGTACTGATTCAAGTATGACAAAGATGTCTGAACATGGCTTGAGCCTTCCTAAGGAACACAGAGATTTTAAAGCTACTGGGAAAGCAATTTCACAAATTTTCCATGAGAAACACAAAACCCTCAGTAATTCAGCCCCAAACAGAGGCTTTGTGTGACTGTGTGGGTGAAACTGGTCTGACCTGCACGTGCCTCCTCTGGGCTGCTGTCACTGTGACCATGAAAGGGCAAATCCTGGTAACCACCCAGCCACTTGGAGAAAAGAGGGAGGAGAGGAAAAAAAAATCTACTCTTGGATTAAAGACTCTGTTTTATTTAACATTAACGCTCCAGGAACACTGTGAGCAACCTCTTGTTTTTACAAAATATGACACTGAGCTTGTTTGTCCCATGCAATGGAAGCCAGAGATGACAAACTCTCCTTGAGAGCAGGCTTAGGAGGCCCCTGCTGATGCTGAGCTGGGAGGAAACTTTCCCCTGTGCTTGTGAGCAGCAAGGAAACTCCTCCTCAGCTCTGATGGGGATTCTTGACCTCTCACCTTTGCCAGCTCCGTGGATTATCTCACCCCTCACACAACTGCTTATCTGTAATGTTCACACCAGAAGCAAAGGGAGTTTAACCTGCTGTCAGCTCAGGCCACTGGCACCTCAGGCAGTTTATCTCCTCACGGCCTGAATGAAGTGAGGGTCCTTTCAAAGCAAAACTGCTTCCACTCCTGCTGCTGGCAGGGGAATTACCCCATCCCTTGCACCAGGCTGGTGGAGCTTTGCAAGACCCAGCTCCTTTAAGGTGTACCTGGATTGCTCTGTACAGTGCTGCAACTCACAGCAGAAATATGTAAAATATGACATTTTACCTGCCTTTTTCCCTACCCAACTGAAGGTTGCTAATACGTGTGTTGCACAGTGCATTCCTTCTGCTTTGTTTGCCCAAGCCATTTTCGTTTCCTTTCGTAAGAAGATTAGTAGATGGAAAATAATTGAAATTTTCTTCTTTTTTTTTTTTAATTACGAAAAGTTGGGCAACACCTGTTGACAGAGAAAGCCTAATTAAGGACTATGACTACATGTCTGGAAAAGGGGAAATAGAATAAGAATTTTGCACCCTCCGTACAACAGCGTGGGAAGTTTGCACGAAATGCTTACCTGGGTCAAGAAGGCTTGTGAGAATTTCTTCTGAGAGCATGTCTGGCATTTCCCCCAACAGGGAGAGGTGAATTTCCAAGTACATCATGCTGCATGTTATGCAGATTGTATCTGCTGGTGTTGACAGCCCTCCCACTCCCTTCTGTCTCCTGCCCTGTCCCGTTCGTGTGCCGCAGCTCACTGTGGAGACAGGATGTGCTGTGATAACACCTACAGCCTTTGTTGCTTTCTCCCATGGCTCTTCTGCAGCAACTCTTCTTGCTCCTCAATAAAAAGTGTTTCTAGGATTTTCCCCCAGTCACCAAGCCATCTGCTGCTTTATTTCATGCCCTATTGTCTTTGGGTTTCATGGCTTTTATGTGACGATGACGTCGCTTTGTTCTGGCTCTGTACTGGAGGTGTGCTGCCTGTGGAGTGACAAATATCACTGGCCCCAAAAGAGTTTGCCTGAAAATAACCAAAATTAAACAAAGAGCTGAGGTTTGACGTGTGTCATCCCTCAAGGGATGTTTGGGCTGGAATCAGGAGCTATTTCTGACCTCCAGCCCCAGGTACCAAGTCATGTCTCACTCAGGCTCGGTTCCACTCAGCTGAAGTCTGTAGGGGATCAGTGGTTTTTTTTTACCTGCCTGGTTTGTCCCAGTTCCTACTATCTCTTCACAAAAAAATCAAATTCAGTTTCCTTGACAGCAGTTCATCCTTTCCTCATGTGATCAGGAAATGAAACAGTGATTGCAGTGCAAAGTCTCTGCTTCAGTTTCAACTGTGCTGCTTTCTCCCCTGCTTTTCAAGGGATGCTTCCATCTGCCTCATCTCAAAGGCACTTTTAAATATTTTTTTTTCTTTACTCTTTACTTCACTTTTAAATATTTTTTTTTCTTTACTAGTTATTCTTCCAAACTGACCATGGTCTAGAGCCACCCACCACTGTTGCTCTACACCCATTCATCCCCATTTAGCAGTGGAAAAGTAAATATCAAACATGATGCTGTACCATGTGCTGTTGTCAGTGGCTGTATTTAGAAGTAGAGCTGAGATTTTTTTCAAAGGAAGAAACTGTCTCTTGAAGCTGGGCACCCTATCTCACTTCTGTAAATATCTGAGCCTGTTAATCTATTTAGCACAAAATACCTTCTTGTCAGTGAATCTCTGTGCTCTTTGTTGCCTGCCTTTCCATGGCAAAGTCTTTCTGTCCTGCTGTGGTTAATTTGAAGCTCAGTAGCAGAATTCAGGTCTTTTGGATCTAAATCTGCAGAGAACCAGTAGCCTTTATCTTGCTGAAGCTCCTTAGCTTGCAGATTAGGAGGCGTGTTTGGTCTGGCAAATATAATAAAAGATAGTGATGTGGGAAAGGGAAACAACTCGAGTCACACTCGAAAATGATTCTAAATATGTAGGGGAAAAAAAAAACCCTAGCAATGTGTTCTGTGAGATTAAAATAAAAAAGAACAGGATGTCATGAAAACAGGTGCTGGCTGTATGATTCTGCTGGGAAAAACAGGCTGTGGTGGAAGGACAGGAGGGTTTGAAATCATGTCTGGACACCAGGGCAGTGTGGCTGCACAGGCTGATGGCAGGAGCTGCAGTGGGTGCTCACAGCTGGGAGGGACCCTGGGTGACACTGTGGGGTTACCCTGGGGGGTTACCTGTCACCCTGGTTTTACAGGGCCCCATAAGTTGTGACACTGTAACTGTAATTTCCCATGCTTGTTCTGTAAACATGGTCCTTGTTTTTCTTAACCGGCCGGGATTGTTTTGCCCTTGTGGAATTGTTTTTCATTCCTTTCCCTGGAGAGAAAAAAAAATGATTGACCATGTCTTTATCCTGTAAACCTTTAGGGGTGTTGACCCCTTTCACCAATCCTTAACTGTCCTTAAAAACATATAAAAATAAGTAAATAAAGAAAGGCAGGGCTTTTGGTCAGTCCTACCTGGAGAATTCACTGCTGCCCTGAGACCCGCGTGTTTCTTCTGTTGCCAGCTGAGCAACAGTTACCCTGTGGTTCCAGTGCCCAGGGGGACAGGCTGCACTTTGGGTTTTTCCAGATGCAGCTGGGTAAAGGTTGGCAGGTGTAGTTTGGTTGTGGTAAGGTCAGAACGTTACTGATTTTGCAATTTTGCCAGTGCATAAATGGAGTGAAGGACTTCTGTTGTCATGAGGCTCTTTGCTGTTGAGTGGCTCTAATCTCATCAAAAATCAGATTGCCTTAAGCTGATTGTGGCCATCCTCTCCATGGTTTGGGTGGTTGTTTTTTAACCTAACCTTGATTTATCATCAACCCTTTTTTTTTCCCTTAATTTTTTTTTTTGTGAGGGCAATGGGGGTGAGTATCAGCATGGATTTTGAAGGCCAGCTACATATAAAGCTAAATATTTCCCTGCCACCTGCTTGAACATTTCTTACAGATCCTTTAGGGATTTGTTTTATCCAGTTACCACAATTGCTGGGCAAAGCTAATTTTGAGACAGACTCATGGACTGGGGAGAAAATGCCTCCCATGGAGTCCTTGAAAATCTCTTGGAACATCAAGACTGATAGTCCTGCCAGACCTTGTCTCAGTCCTGATTCCACCCTGCCTCACTTTAACATCTTGTTTACAGTGAGATATTCCTTAGAAGGAAGGCTAAATCAAACAGCTGCTTTTCTATCAATTCTCATATGGGAAAGGTAGTGCTGGATATAGATATTTTCAAAATTAAGACCAGAAGATCTGCTTTCTACTGTCAATTCCCAGCTCTGCTTTTCATTCCTTCTGAACTCAGGCAAATTACACATTCTGCTTCCCTTTTTTTTTTTTTTTTTTCTGATCTTATCTTTCCCCAGCTTTCTCTTTTATCTATTTAGGTGCTGTCTTAAACAGTGTGCAGTCAATCCTGTTTTGCATTGAGAGAGCTGAAGCACCCATGCTCCCCAGGTCATGGAATCTGAAGCAATTTCATTCCCAGAGTGATTGAGAGGTGTTTCAGGACGTGTCAAGGCAGCTGCAATCAGGGGAAAATGTTGGTCACCTCTTCCAATGGGAGCTGAAAAATGCCAGTGCCTGAATTGGGTAGAAAGATGTATTCCCAAAGCCTAATACCTCAATTCAAAATTACCTTCAAGGCAGCATGATTTATTGCCAGCAGAATTTAATCTTTCATAAGCCTTTTGTCTCTGACTTCATAAAACCTAATGTGGCTTAATACTTTTTATCATCTTTGGTTAAAGCACAGCAAGCCTTTGAATGAAATTAATATTCAAGCTAAGAAGCTAAGGTTTTTTAATTCAAAGTGGTAAAGAAAAGCAGAGTTTTGTGTTGGAGTTTTTTCTTTTTTTAATTCACTAGAGGTGTAAAACAATACATGAAACAAATTCTTCTTAAAGCAATAATTTTTTATTGCAATGCACTCTCTCCAAATTTGGTTCAAATCATCACACAATGACCACATTGATTTCTATGACTCTTACATGTGCTGTTGTTGCTACTAGATTTATCAATATTACTTGAAACCAAATGAGTCTGACATTCTGACCTGCTAGATTGGAAACTATTTTCTCCCCTTTTTCATCCTTTCCATTACTAGAGTTTGTAGAAAGGACTTGTGTTTGTGGGGGGGGGGGGAAAAACGCCATCAAATAACCGGGCAATGGAATGTTTCCCAAAATTCTTCTAAAAATGCTAATCAGCCATTTGGAAAGGTCTCTGGGAGGTGAAATATTAATCATGGGCTTGAAGGATCAGTCACATCCTGTGAGCTGCAAATAGCTGACACCACGTGCAGTGGCTGGGGAGAGTGAGGGGTCTGTGTGTGCAAATATCTGACACAAAGAAAAGCAGCAATATTTTATACCCAGCAGCCCAGGACTCAGGGTATCAGTGCAATTGTGGGGAGAGGTAATTTGTCATGCAGACAAAGAGAGGTTTTTTGGAAAGCTTTGCTGCTTGCAGTATGCTCAACAGCTGATATTCTATTCATCAGCTGCTGTTCTAATCAGAGTACCTGGGCTGGGAGCTGGTTTGTTGTGCCTAATGGAGAACTGTGACAGAAGGACAGAGAATTGTAAAGCTAACACATTTCCAATAAGTACTGTAATTAAATTCTCCTCTATCCCTGTCTTTGTGATGAGGAGATTTTGCTGGAATACTTTTGCCCCTAATTAAATATCAGAACATGCACGGCTTTTGTCGTTATAAGGTTCTTTATTGCAGAGATTAATAATATTTGGGTTCTGATGGAAAAGGAAACCCTTTTATGGAGTCTGGTCCTTTGTTCTTCAAATTTTATTAAACTTTGTCTCCTAGGGAGTGGAGGGCATCCTGACTGTTGCTGATGTGCTACAATTGCACAGAGGCAATTTGGGTGCTGGCCTGTTAAGACCTTTCAGCCATTCCTGCTTTGCAGGACCAGCACTTTCAGACTAACACACATTTGTCACTCTGATGCTAATTTAAATACTAGCAGGGATCATTTTGGCTGATCAGTAGCTTTTTTGATAACATCTGATGGATGTTAGTCTAATGTTTTATGCCTACAAGCTGTTGAGTAAATGAATATTTTAGGTGGGGAATGAAGAATGAGGGCATGTATGAGCATAAGAAAAAGGGAGAAAGTGTTTTTTTTGTGTGAACATTGTAAACAAGTAAAGGAAAAAAGGATTAATTATTCTGCATATCATTTCTCACTCTAAGACAATCTTCTTTCTGATCCAGCTTTACCAAAAGCACCTGGAAGCAGACCAGATAGGTAGATCTCATTTGTATAAATATATCAGCATGTGAATGACTCAGTCTCAGGTTTCCACTCTAATTCTCATTAATTCTGTAAGAACAATGGCCACTCCAAGTGTTTCATTAGTGCTGTGCCACTCTGCTGCCAGTGTGTTGCTCAGTTGGCAACAGAAGAAACATGCAGGTTTCAGAGCAGCAGTTGCATCTCCAGGCAGCACCGACCAAAAGCCCTGCCCTTCTTTATTGTCCTATTTTTATATGTTTTTAAGGACAATCAAGGATTGGTGAAAAGGGTCAACACCCCTGAAGGTTTACCGGACAACGACATGGTCAATCATCTTTCTCCACCCCAGGGAAAGGAATGAAAAACAATTCCACAAGTGCAAAACAATCCCGGCCGGTTAAGAGAAACAAGGACCGTGTTTATAGAAAAAGCCTGGGAAACTACAGCTACAGTGTCACAACTTATGGGGCCCTGTAAAACCAGGGCAACACCAGTGCTGGTGTTGTGAGGGTTTGTCTCATTGCTGGGCAGCTGCAGAACAGCAGAGCATGTGCAGAAAAGGCCGGGGAAAGGGAAATCACTGAGCATTTGTGCCTCACTGGACACTTTCTGCAGCAGCCTGTCCACCCAAGCAGGCAGGGAAGGGAACCTGCCACCATCACCTCCTCCAATGCCATTTGCAAAGGGAGTGACAGTGGGAGAGTTGTTTTTGCAAACTGGCAAACCTCATGCATCAAAACTAAAATTTTCAAAGATATTTCCTGAAATGTAGTAACATTTCCTGCTTGGGAGCCTAAGGGAGCAAGTGGCTCTTCATTTAACAGTGACAGAGTAGATGCTGGTGAATTCATCCACAGGGATTACTGAGAGTTTTTAGACACTGCTCTCATGTCAAAGTCCTCAAAAAGCCCCAATGACATCACCCCTTGAATCAAACCCATCAGAATCCTGCTGAGAATCAAATGACTGCACATCCTTTCAAAAATTCAGCATTGCACCTCTGAGGAGCCCAGATTTTCTAAGTGTTGTGTTCAGTGCCTGCAGAGTGTGTGGTGGAGATGAATAGAACAGTTTGGTACAGAAGCAGCTGCTTTTAGGAGACATCTGTGTTTTTATTGATGAGAATGAATTTTAACTAATGGAAATTTCAGTGGTGAATGTTGTGCATATTGAAGCAACTACACAGTGTGATTAGATTTGATGGAATGAGGTAAGAAGAGAAGTGGAAAATCCTGCACAAACCATATGTTGTATTTTGAGGTGCAGTTGAGTGGTGGTCTTTTTTTTTATTATTATTTCCTCTGTTCTGAATTGATATTTGCAAAATTTTCAGGTAAGTTTTGCAGAAAAGAGAAAATGGACATACCCTTGCCAGAAGTGAAGTGATCTATGACAATTAAGGCCAGGATTGGCAATTATGTCCTCAAAATCTAAAGACCTACATTTCTTTTTACAGTGCAGTTTACAAGAATCTGCTTAAAAACCAAAAATTGTGGCTAAAGGAAATCCTGATGGTGATTCTTTTGTATATAAATAACTGTTCTGGGATGCTTGGAGGAAAAAAACTCAAAACACCAGGAAAAGTTTGCGTTTCATAATCTTCATTTTCTGTCAAGGGGGTGATGTTTTGATGGATTAGACCATGTGTTGGGCATTCAGCTTCTTCAAATAGATTTGGCTTCACTTTCCAAACACAGAGTTTGTGGAAGGATCTGCCAGGTGCTGCCAGCCCGGAGAGCTCCAGAGGTGGGATCTCAGCTGGGTTTGGTGCCCCAAGCATGCACAGCCTTGAGCTGCTCAGCCAGGACAGCAAGGACCCTTCTGCATCAACTGCATCTCTGCCTCCTCCTGTGGGCATCCCAAATTCTGTCAGGACACCCCAGATTTCCCTGAATTAATTGTTAAAGGATGTGAGTGTTGGACCAGAATCCCATCCTGCCTCCCTACCCCCAGTGTGGGGTCATCTGGCTGCCTTTATCTTCCTGGAAATGAGAAAGGAGATGCTTTAATTCCTTTCTTAACCTGGATGTAATTTGACAGGAGAGATTAGAGGAAGCTCTTTCCCTTCCCCCTCCCCACCCTGACATTATTTAATCTCATCTATGATGGCACAACACTGTAGAAATAATAGCAGGTACCTGTAAGTAAATTCAATTTGTTCATGCTATGTTATTTTGGCTCCTGGTGATGTGACCACAATAAACTCTTTTCTTGCTCTATGTAACCTTCTGGAATTTATTGCTTTACATAAAAAAAAAACCCCAACCAACAGGTCTGTTCAGTGTGTTTTTGGATCACTGCTGCTTGTCTGAACATGAGGCTGAAAGGATTGAAATAAATGTGATTTTCAGCCCTGAAAATGCTGGATGTTTAAGAAACAGATATCAGGAACTCTTGATTCTTCCTCTGAGCTTTGGAGCATGTGCATTATTCTAATTTTTCTTTTGGGGAAATATTAGAGGGAAACATTAGATGCCTTTTCTTCCATTTGAAGGAATGCAAATCTGAACCATGGCATTTAGGGAAGACATCAGATATTCTGAGGGAGTTCCACGAGGATGCAGGTTTGCTCCATCACCTGAGAGATGTCTGGGATCCAACCCCTTTGCTCACAGCCCTGTTGCACTTTGTTTCTTCTTCTTTGTGCTGACCACCATCAGAGCAGCCAAGAATTGCATCTCTTTTCATGGCAGCTGGGCATCCTGAATGTCTTAATTTTCAGTGTGCAAGGATAAATGTAATTGGTATGGCAAATTCACAGCCTTCCTACTCTTTGATTTTGCCTTCAGCTGCTGTTTTCTGCCACACTCATTTGATGTGGTCCTTCACAAGAGACCTTTCCTGAAAGGAGACAGAAATAAAGCTGGAAAAGGGAGGAAGGCCAGCAGAAATAGCTTTTACTTTCCTTGGCTCTAAATGATGGGGGAAGATGTGTGGAGAGGAAAGAAGTCAATGTGATAAATGAAAATGAATGTGCTTGCACAGGGACCAGGCCACTGATATCTAAAACCCAGCACTTCAACACTTCAGACTTACGGGTTTGGGTAAACACAATTTCCTCCACAAGGCTTACAAATTATTAGTATTTTACAGGGGGATTAGAGCAGATCATTAAAGATGAAAGGTTATTTCCTGAGCTAAGTTTGAAATTGCATCCTTAGAGACCAAGAATGACCTTTCAGTGAACTTTGGGCTGGCAGTGGTACCCAAAAGGTGGCTCAGCATGAGGCTGCTGGGCAGTGATGCCCCTCACAGAGGGGCAGTGGATCATTAGAGGGGTCACTTGTTATTCAGCTTTGAAATGGTTTTCAATACTCTCATTATCTGGCTTATTCTTCAAAAAGAAAGAAGTACAAAAAGGCTTCTGTTATGAAATGTTGTGAAATTGTTAGTCAGAGACTGAATATACACGCTTGTGTTAAGCTGGGTATTTGGTCTGAAGGAAGCTGTGCAGCTAATTCTAAATAGTGCCCAGAGCTCTTGGTGTTAATTAGATGCCATTTACATTTCTAGCACCCTTTTTATTACCTTTCCTCCTTAGCAGGAGGTATCCAGTAAATCTTCCAGCTTCTCAACTGGCAAACACCCTTTGCACAAACCACCAAAATCTGTGGACAGGCTGTTTTTGTGTAACTTCACAGCTCCCAGGCTTACCCAAACACTCCAACCCTTCCTTCCACACCTTTCCCCAGTGCTGCTGGCACCTCTCCTGGGTGAGAGCCCCGGGGCTGCCTGGCTTGTGCCAGCCTGTGCTGCAGCGTGGGCTGTGCTCTGGTGCTGCTGCCACTGCTGAGCACCAAGTTGAGCTCCCAGCCTCTTGAGGGAGGCACAGAATTCACAGAATCACAGAATTCCTGCCTTCTGACTCCTTACCAGCACTCAGGATGTTTTTGCCACCTCACAGCGTGGAGTTCCTTCCAGGGAAAGCTGGGGTTCTCTCACTGCCCTATGTTTCAGGCACCTAAATGGTGTCAGGGTTGTGTGATTGAGCAAATTCCATCCAATTCCCATCGTTGCAGTCGTTGGCTCACTCACCACAGTGGTTCTGTTGATGAATTGGGAAATTTTGGAGATGGCAAGGAAAGAGAGCTACCCTCTTGGGGTACTTTGTTGTGCAAGTGTGATTTCCCAGGCTTTGAACTTAAAAGTGAATTTAAAGTGGCCTTGTTTTTAAGATAAATATGTTAATTTTGACCTTGATCTGAACCAAATACAGCGAGTCTCAGAACCTGGACCAGCCAAGATGACAGTCCTATCACAGACAGGACCCTGGCAATGTTCCTGAGATCCCCTAATCTCCTTCACATCCATTCCTTGTAGATTGGTGACTTTAACCCCCTACTAAAGCTGGCTGTTGGCTGCCAGGCACTGGTGGTGCTGGTGTGGTGGGGTGGGGTGGCCCTGGCTGCATTCCAGGCACCCACCAAAGCCCCTCTCTCACTGCCCTGGGAAAGGAAACATAACCAAAGGTTCATGAGTTGAGATAAGGACTGGGAGAGAGAGCTCACCAAATACTCTCATGGGTAAAACAGACTTGAATCAGAGGCATGAATTGAATTTATTGCTCACAAAATCAGAGCAGGGTAATGAGAAGTAAAATAAAACCTTAGAAACCTTTCCCTCCACCCTCCCTCCTTCCCAGCTCTACCTCCTCTCCCAGTGGTGCAGGGAGACAGGGAATGGGATCTGGAATACTCAGCATCACAGATCTAGACCTACATTGATGCAAGGAGCAAAAAGGAGATTGTGAAAGCCCAGATTCCCTCTGCTCTCAAAACATGATGATCTTTTTTTTTATAATCATCCAATTGTGTGATTTTCAAAAGGAAAACTACTGATCAACAGAGAAACTTTGTGAGAAGCTTGGAGGCAGACACAGATGCAGAGCAAGGGTCTGACAAAGGAAAAAGATGCTAATGAATAAGGCTTGTCAGCTGTTGCTGATATGCAGAACAGAAGTAATTAACTCTCCATGAATAGTTAAATTTGAGGAGTTAAGAAGTGACTGTTCCACCGCCAGCTTAGCAGAATAACTGCATCCTGTGGGCTTTGCCATGAATTTGGAAATTTTATCTGAATTTGGAAAGCTGGTCCCACAGTTCTAGTCAAGCTGTGCAAATACTCTGAGCACTTTTAATATATGTAAATTGAATTAATGTTAAATCACCGTGTCTCTGTGGTAGGGAATAATACAGAAAAAGCAAATGGGATGCACAGCAAAAGGAAGTGATTCAGCTGTCAGACTGCGTGCATGAATATTTCCCCAAACTCTTCTCTGAATGGAGAGATTATAAAAGTACAATTTTACTTTAAAGAACAAATATTTAATACATTTTAAAACGGTGACATTATTGTGTCTCTGCTTAATCCTGTACTGCTCCAGCTTTAGATTTAATGTTGAAACTTGACAATTTAGTAAAATACCACATTTTCTATTTTTTTTTTCCCAAGCAGTGAAGACTTCTCCTTTTCCCTGGGGCCCAAAAGCCCATTCCTAGGTGGAGGTGCTGCAGGACTCCAGTGGGGAGCTCTTTTTTGCTCACCTGAGCATCAGCAGCACACCTGGAGGAGCCTTCTCCTTGCAGAGCTACTCATGAGTCCAGGGGTGAGAGGCTTGAGGCACTGCTCTGTCGTTCTGTCGGACACGAAAAAATCAGGTAACTCAGGAGCTCAGCCACCAAGGCTGGGCAGAGAGCAAAAAGAGCCCCAGCCTCTCTTTATTCTTATATTTATACCTTTTTACAGACAGTTGTGGATTGGACAAGGAGGTTCCCACCTCTGAAATTCCATAGGTGAGAAACACAGCCCATCACATTCTCCAGCCCAGAAAGAAGAATGAAAAACAACATCCAAAGTACAAAACAATCCTTGGCCGGTTATAGAAACATGGATTGTTTGCACAAAATCTGTGAGAGCCTTTGCTACCAACTCTAAACACAGCACTCTAGAAAACATCAGGGTGACACTGCTCCTTTCTCAGGCTTTGAGGTCAGTTTGTATGGGTGGAAAACCATTCCTTTCCACGTCCTTTCTATCCATGTGCTCACCCAGCCCTCTCTGAGCCTCTTGCTCCAGCTGAACTCCAGGAAGCCCCATGGGGTGGGTGCTGAATTCCCTGGGAATGTCATGTGGATGGACACACGACACGCTCATGATCCAAGGACAGAAAAAGTTTTTTATTATTCTCTGTTAGCACCTTCATACCTTTTTTTACAGCTACCATGGTTTGTTATGATTTGCTGTGTAGCAAACCACGACAGGGCTGTCTACAAAACAGGGACTATTTATAACACAATGCAATAAGCTATACAAGCAATTAGTTACATATTACAAGTAATCTCCTTCTGGTACATTCTTGATGCTCCTCAGCAAGGCCATTTCCTCCTTGTGTGCTGTTGTACAGCTGGTAACAGAAGAAATCCGCGGGTTTTAGAGCAGCAGTTGAATCTTTAGGTAGCACCGACCAAAAAGGTCGTTCTTTTTTATTTTCTTATTTTTACATGTTACTAAAGACATGATTGTCTTTAGGATTGGTGAGAAGGGTTAACACCTTTGAAAGTTTACAGGACAAAGACATGGTCAATCATTTTTTTCCACCCCAGGGAAAGGAATGAGAAACAATTCCACAAGTGCAAAACAATCCCGGTTGAAAGACAAGGAAAATAAGAAAAACAAGGACCATATTTACAGGAAAAGCATGGAAAACTACAGTTACAATGTTACAAATCATGGAACCTTGCAAAAAGCAGAGTGACAGTGTGCAGAACATCTTCTTTGGTTATCTTCTTGGCTGTCCTTGAGGCCTTCACTGTGGCTGCAGGCTCTCACATCCTCACTTTCTCACGGGTAAATTTTGATTGCTTCTAAGTCAATCTCCATGAGGCTTTCAGACCTGCTGTCAGCCTCATCAAACCCCATACCTGATGGTGGTGGGATGTTTTCTGTCTCACAGATTCACTCTGTGGCTGTGGAGGGGCCCTGCAGTGCTGGTCTGGCTGCTGAGGAGCCTTTGCTTTGAGCTGGCAATGGTCAGGAGACCTCCTTTCGACACCCTCCTTGTTTAGGTGAAATGGAAAATGCTCTGGGGTTTGATTATTTATTGTGTGGGTTATACATAACATGAGTGGGAAAGCAATGAGATCCCAGGAGAACCCTCTTTCATGATGATTAAAGCAAAATAGACGAAATTTGAGGTGTTCTGTTACTTAATTTTTTCCTTTCAGCTGCCTAAGTAAAGTTGCACTTGAAAGGATTGCATGATATGATGGCGAACAACAAATTCTTCCTTTTAGAAATGGGGGAAGATAGTTCTTTATTTATGTAGTTGGGGCCAGATTCATTCCTTTGATCATGAATTGCAGCTTGTCTGTTACCAGCATTATTTCATACTTCAGCTTTTCTCATGTAGCTTCTTTTCCTTTTGATCTTGCTCTGTTACTTCTGCCAGTTGTACTACGTGAGGGGAATGAGCAAACTCAAGACCTAAACTGGAAAAACACATCTTCCTAGCTGGTAAATTGCTCCTGTTGGATGTTTCAGAGCAGCAGTCAGGACCACCAGCTAGGACCACCAAAAGGGGGCCTGCCCTTCTTTATTCTCTCATTTATATATTTTTCTTAAGACAATCATGGATTGGTCAAAGAGGTTCCCACCTCTATAAGTTCACAGGCTAAAGACATGGTCAATCATCTTTCTCTGCTTTAGGGGAAAGGAATGAAAAACAATCTAAAAGTTCCAAACAATCTTGGCCAGTTAGGAAAAGAAGGACTGTGTTTATAGAAAATGCATGGGAACTTCTACTACAAAATTACAAACATGGAACACTGCAAAAAGCAGGGTGACAGTTGGATGCTTTGCAAGTTTGACCAGGAGGAAAAAGCTTCGTGGTTGTCCTGGACAATAAAATGAAGAGTTTGTCTGGCACCATGTGCAGAGCATTCCCCTTGCACTGGGCTCCCTGTGGAAATCCTGGGGCTGCCTGGAGGATGCTGGACAGCAGCAGGATGCAGAGCATCTCTGCATCCCTCCCAGCTTTTGGGAATCCCATGGATCTGGGGGGCCGATTCCTGTCCAAGTAACTCCAGTGTGTGCATCCACACCAGCAGTAAGGGCTTGGTGGATAGAGATGATGGAACTCAGCTCTGCAGACATGGGCAGTCCCAACCCCTTGCTTGCTTGCCAGCATCTCATTTTCATGATTTGTTATTTTAACTGTGCAAGTGAGCACCAAATCCGAGCTGAAAGCGAGGCGCAGAAGGCTCTGTATCTTGCTGGGGAAAAAGCCTGATAAAATGAGACAGACGCTGTCATAAAAAATAAAGCAGAAAGTCTGTTAAGTAGAGCTTCCCTTGAAGAAAAGGCAAGTATCTCGTGCAGCATATATTGAATTTTCTGTGGTTTCTTGCGTTTATTTTGACCTGAGAATCTGCTGAAGCCTCAGCTGGGTGTGCAGGAGGCTGCACGTGCTTGGAAGGGCGTGCACCCAACCCTGAGAAACAACAAAACTGAATTTTTCAAGCAATATCTCAACATCTGCACTCTGGCTTTTCAGAGGAGCGACTTACTGAGTTTTCCACACAAAGAAAAACACTCGAGGAGTATTTGTTTGAACTCAGAGGTCCCCAACCACTTTTTTATTTGGATGTGTTTTAAGAGAACAAGTCTGCTTCTTGCAGTCTGCTTCCTTGCAGAAAACCTGCCAAGACAAAATTGCTAGAAGATGTTGTGATGAGTAGGGCAGATGCAGGGGAGGGGGCTGGAATGGAAACCCCACAGCTTCAGGGTAGGCTCAGATTTCTGGAAGTAAGAAAAGCTGAACCATCAGCTGAACCATCCATTCCTGAGGATAAATTTTACAGCACTTCAGAGGCTGCAGAAGAGCCTCGACAGATTTGGGAGCAGAGTCTTGAGGGAGGCTAGAAGAACATGAATACTCTTTTTCTCAGTGGTCTGCTGACACCTGCCAGACTTTGGCACTATTGAGAAGACATTCAGTGATTTAATCCATATTAAACCCTCAGGTTTTTGGGTACCTGTGTCTCTTAGGTTGCTGAATTGCTGCAGGCTCAAGCAAAAGCAACAGTAACTATTAATGAGCAGAAAAGAGGGAGGTGGAAGTGGTTTTGTAGCAGTGATCCAGGAATAGCACCAATATCTGAGCCTCTTTTACCTGGCTGTCTGTGGGAAAGGGCTTTGTGTGATTGCTTTATTTTTGTTCTTTTATTTATTTCCCTTTAGAAGTGAATGGTATTTAAAGGTGACGTGCTGCTTTCCACATGAACTGTACCTGCATTAAAATTCAAACAATATCATATGATTCCTAGTTTTAGCTTTGCTGACATTTCATTCTGTCCAAGACATTCACATTTTAAGGTCCTTCACTCTGTTGTTGCCTTTATTTATTTATTTTTTTTTAAATTGGATTTTTTGGAACACATCTGTTATAACTTAGCCCTGGTCCACCATGAAGAGCAGATAGCGAGGATCAAGGGGACACTTGGGATCCACAGAGTGCTGATATTTTCTACTTAATCTCTCTCTGCCACCATCTTTCTCTCTCCCCCCACCTCTTTTCTATTTCTCCCCCCCCTCTCTCAGATTTACTGTTCAATAAAATCCACACAGTTGACTTTGGCATCTGGTTTGCACCTTAATTCAGGCAGAGGCATCTCTCTAAAAATTTTAACCACCAGATCTTAACAGCAACGTGGGGGCAAAAAGCTGTTCCATCAACCTCCTGCTCAGGAGAACATGAACTGGCTGGGGAAGAAAGGAGAGACTGATGACTTTGAAGGTTTTATTCTTCTGCAGAAGGTTTTGAAGGGGTTTGCTGGTTTGGGGTGAAACCATTGCAGCACTGGTAGCCTGAGTTTCCCCACTGGCATTATCTCTACCTGAACCATGCAGCAACCTTCAGCTCTCAGCTCTTAATCCCTTCAATCTCCTTGTCTTCTGAGCAATGCTATAAATTAGCAGAGCACCTTTTTTCACCCCTTCTCAATTTTTTATTTTCCCTTTAGAAGGCAAATTCAATTTGCTTTATTCCAGAATGAAAGGCAACGTTATGGGAATTGTGTTTGAACTAGAATGTTCCTTTTTTTTGCTAATATGTTGTTGCCAGTATTTGTTTGTTTGTTTGCTGCCTGTTAATTTTTGGATAAAACAGAGAAAACCAGGGACAGCTGGATATACATTAATCTTAGCTAAAAGCTTTTCAGCAGATTAACCCTGGAAGGCAAAAAGGATGTGAACACAGCTGGAATAAATGATTGTTTTCTATTTCAAAGAATAAAGCTCTTTATTTTGGGGATTCACACTGAGAATTACAAAATTATGCCCTCCTGCTTTTATTCAGACTTGCCTTTATAAGTGCCATGAGAGTAACTTAATGTATAGCTCTATTTATGTCAAGTTGGTGAAATATATTGCTCAAATCCTTCCTGTCCCTCTCCTGGACCACCTCTGATTTCTTAGGGATTTTATCTGTTTATGGTAAATTTGCTGGGAATCCATTAGAGCTGAGACTAAAATCAGGGAGTGTGGGACATGTATATGGTTTGGTGTTTGTGCCACACAAAGTTCCTTCCTCTTGTGTCCTGTACTTTCCATCTCTTACAGTTTGGTCCTGGGGTATGAGGGGTCACTACTGAGCACCCAGCACCTCAACAATGAGAAATAAAGAGTCAGAGTTTCATTTTTGAGGCAGAAGCTGAAAACAGGAAGAATAAAATGAGGAAACAAAACTTTTCATCTTGGACTCAGAGCAGGTTTTTGATCTCATGGTGTTGTGCAGGTGTGCCAGTAGTTCCTGTTGGGTTACACCGTGTGTGTGTGATTGAGGAGCAAGCCTTGAAAGCCAGAATAAACCTCTTTCCTAGGCCCAGAGGGGACCCTGGGAATACATCCAGGTCACCAGGGATGGGCTAGGAGAGAGAGAATTGTGGGTTTGTGAACTTCTGGACCTATTGGAAGTGATAATTATAGTTTGCGACCTTATAAGGCATCGTTTACCTGTTACTGATGCCTGAAGGATTTTTTGTTTTTTCTCCTAAATACTTTTTACCCAGTTCTCTGTACCCACAGTATCAGCAGGCACACTTGTGATGCTTTGGCTCTGATAACTCAGCCTGGTTTCTGGCTGTCCTGCAGCCTGGGACACCAAACAGCCCAGAGCTGCAGAGTCAGGAGAGCAAACATTCTGCTGTTGGAAGAACTCAAGGTCCCCCGGCAGGACAGGTTCTGGAAACTGGAAGTTATCCCAGCCCAGCCCCTGATTGGGCCCTCTTGTTAGATATGCTAATGAGTAAGGGCTTTAATTGTGTACTTGATTGAGGTGACATTGTGACTCTGTCACCTGGGTGAAGCAATGCATGGAATGGGATCCTATTAAAATACCAAAATAAACGACCCCCAACCCTCTGACCCTGTCTGAGCTTTTATTTCCTAAGACCAGGAAAAGGCATCATTACCATAATAGGTAAAAACTGTAGAACAACCCAGGTGATTGGGGAACACTGTGGTGAAACATTTCCTGTTTATATGATAATATATCCTGTCTGTGTGATGGTATTTAAGGAATTTTCACTGCCTGATAATCATCTTTGCACAAGGAACACTGCATGGGAAAGGTCTCTGCACAAAATCTTTGCCTGCTGTCACCTTGTGTGAGGTCCATGCCCTCTGCTCAATCCTGCAGTTCCTCTGCCACAGAGAGGAGCTTCCTTTGGGGATTTCACACCACTGACTGTGGCACTGAAACCTGCAGCATGGCCTGAGCCCTGTGTGGGACAGGTGAACGACTTGCTTGAGTAAAATTGATGGGCATGAGGGAGTTTGTTGGGTTACACTATGTGTGTTATAGAAAAGTAGGTTTGGAGGACTTAGAGGTGAGGTTTTTGTTTAGGTTCCGGGGTGATCAGGAAGTATATTTAAGTCATTAGGAATAGATATGGGAAAAGAGGATTATAGGTTTGTGGTTTTCTGCACTTACTGTGTGAGAGCATTGTAAGTTGTGACCTTAGAGGGTATTGTTTATTTTTCTTGTTTATGTGATGGCACATCCTGGGTGTGAGATGATATCAAAGGAATTTTCACTGTGTAGTAGTGGACAGTAGCCATGGGGCAGTGGCCATAAAACAGCAGCCATTGAAGAGCAGCCATAAGGGAGGAGCCATAACAGTAACCATAATAGAAGTCATAGAAATGGTCTTAACAAGTACTCATAAAGTAGTCTGTAGTCGTCTTAATCTCTATCTGTGTAATAAAAAACTCCATACAACATCACAGTCTCGTCAGAGAAGCCCAATAGCCCTGCACTGAATATTGAGGAGTTTGCAGCTCTGCCACGTGCTCCAACCTCCCCCTCTCCTGGCACTTGGGACCTCTCAGTGCTTTGCTGACTCTTTTGCCTTTGAACCACGCCAGACAGACCCCACTGTCCCTGTGCTGCTCAAAAACCAAAGTAAAACCCCAGGGACAGCCCCAACTCTGTGCTAAAAAGCGAACACCCGCCCCTCTGCCCATTGCTTTGACCCTGAATGTTTCCACCTCCTCTTTTAGATATTTGTGACTTCTACCCTTCAGTCAGCCTCCAGAACAGCTCATTGCAGAGGAGGCTGTGACAGCAATTCCAGCTGTCTGCAAAAGGCAGTTTTCACGTGGCAGCTGAGGATTGCATCCCTCCAGCTGCTGTGGTGCCAGCAAGGAGCTGTGTCTGCAGGGACTGATGGATCCAGCACTGGCAGGACACAGCTGGGCTTGGGGAATTGTGCCCGTGGAGAGGACATTGGCACTCAAAAGGGGCACATCAAATACAGGGATGACTCAATGACTGCTTTCTAAACTTCCTGATGTGGTGCAAGGGACAGGTTTGTGTCCATAGTGTGTGGAAGAGAGGTCTGGACAAAGATGTTTAAATTACTGCAGTATTTTTGTTTGTTTTTAAACTGCAAATCCATATGGGCTCTGTTTGTCTTTCTCTGCCATCTTCATCACAGCACTTGGAAACTTCCTGAAGGTTTCCAGGTTGTTTCCTTGCAATGTCAGACTTGGACACATGCCTCTTTTTAGAGTTTCCTTCCCAGAGGCTGGAATGGGGCTGTGGTTTGGATCTGTGCTGAACACGGGGCTGATAACACAGAGATGTTGTTGTTACTGCTGAGCAGGGATTGCACAGAGCCAAGGCCTTTCCTGCCCCTCAAAGGCCACACTGGGCAGGGGCTGGGGGTACCTGAGAGGCTGGGAGGGGACACAGCCAGGACAGGTGACCCCAAGTGGCCCAAGGGATGTTCCAGACCCTGTGACATCATGCTTGATATGTGAAGGGGGAGGAGGAAGGAGGAAGGAGGGGATGTTTGCAGTGATGGCGTTTGTCTTCCCAAATTCCTCTTCCATGGGAAGCAGGGAATGAATTCCTTCTTTAGCTTTGCTTTCCCTATTAAACTGTCTTTATTTCCACCCACGAAATATTTCCTGACTTTTATCCTTCCAATCCTCTCCCCAGTCCCACTGGTGGGAGTGACTTCATGGTGTTTGGTTTTTGGCTGGGGTCAGACCACACCAGGACCTGAGATGGTGAGAGCTGAACTGTGCAGCCCAGGGGCTCAGAGAAAGCTTCTGACAGCCAAAAACCCACATGACCTCCAGTTGTGGTCTGGCATTGGGGTCCTAAAATGTGTCTGGCACATTCTTGATGACAGATTGATTTCTCAGAACATACTGGCAGATTTGGAGAGAGGGTATTTTAGATAAAAGAAGTATTCCGAGATGGAACATCCAGGGGTGTTCTGTAGTTTGTTTTCTAACAGTTTATTGAAAAACAAAGGGTAATAAAAAAAAATATATAAAAACTTTTACTGCCTGTATGACATTGTACTTCCCGTCAGGCTAAATGTTTTGATGAGAAATATTGCAGTTGAATTTTAGCACATTCTTTAGCATGTTTTGGTAGGAGCTAAGTGCTGCTGCTGGCTGAGGATGAGTGTGCCTGAGCTCCCACTGCTTTCTGCTGGAGCTGCAGAGGCCAGCAGGGGAGGAAATGTTCCCCTGCTCGACAGACAGTTTATAAAAACTGGGTAAGTCTTCACTATTTTAGAAGTCTCCCCCATTGTTCCTTTATCACCATTACAAGAAATCACTTGAGCTCCTTGGGGAGGGGCATCTCAAGACAATCCTGTAATAACATGAGTTCACAACAAAATTTTGGCTTTGGTTTCACCATTGGCGTTTCTTTCCTTTGTGTGCTTCAGTTTATGGGAAACGGGGAAGAAAAATTTAGACCATCCATTTCATTCTTTCCTGGGGTTTATTAATCACCAGACAGCAAGCAATACTTCCTGTGGAGCGTGGTTATTATTGCTTTGTTCTTGCTCCTAATATAAATATTTTTGAGATGTCTTTCTAACAGAATATGTTCGCGTTAAATCAGCAGTTCTGTTCTGTTTATTAAAGCCAAGCTTTTCCTTATTGAGTATTGTTGCAGAATTAATTACCAGCCTGTTACTGATTCCTTTCTTTTCCAGCAAGGGAGGATTAAAGCAGCAGATGCTGGGAGTGCATCAGCCCCAGCAGTTTTCTCAAAGCTTTCCCCAAGGACTTGAATTCGCTGTTCTGTTGTGTTCGTGTCTTGACCTGGAGATCAGACGAAGGCATTAAAGAAACCCCTCACAGAACTGTTTCTGTCAAGGGAAGAAATCCCTCCCAAGAGGTGATGTTGTCAAAAATACTCCCCTTTACTAACAGGAGAGTTGAAATTTCAGCTCAGTGACCTCAGTGTTTTGGGAGGTAATGATGCCTCCTAAACAACAGGTGACAAACAGACTCGAGAGAGTGTTCAGAAAATCTAAACCTTTTCTGGGCAAACTCTCCAAATCCTTCAACCTGGAAGCAAAGAACAAATTAAATCTCTTTTTTCTGTCAATTGCTGGTCCTGCCTTTTTTGTACAGTGCACAGGAAATGATGTTTGCCTCAGTTGGGGAGGTGGAACAGCTACAAGAGCCACGTGGGACAGAGCACTTTTTGTGTGAAAGGCAAAATGTTGCTTTTTCTTTCTGCTCAGTTGCAGCCTGGCCTTCTCAGCTTGCCTTGAGTAGTGGAAAGATTATGTTTATTGTTTATTTCTTAGCAGTCTCTGTTCAGTGTCCCACACTTCCCTCTTAAATATCTGGTATTAGCAACTACTGGAATGGTGATGCAGACTAAATAGAGCACTCATTGATTGATGCAGTGGCCTTAGTGTTTTTTCTGTGGTGTGGTTTGGTTTCTTGGGGCCCCTTCTCCCCATCTCTAAATCCGTTTTTTGGGTTGAATATCCTCTCATTTTACCCTTGGACAGGCTATGGAGTTCTGGCAACTGGGGATTGCCTGCAGATGGAAAGGAAGCCACAAATTTTGAAGTCATTGAAATACTCAGAAGCTCAAATCTCTACAGCTATTCCAGACAGCCTTTGAAACACGAAAGCAAGTTTTATTACAGAGATTAGTTTACGTTACACTCATTTATTAAAACCTAAGGACATCTTTATAAAAACTACTGTATATAAAGATGAGAGCAGTGCAATAGCAGTGTAAAACACATTTTGTTTTTGGTTTACTTGGCAATCACTTTAGAAAGACAACATGATTCATAATATGAAATCACAGAATGCTGCAAAAAATAGGACAGGATTAGACCAGGAACTAGATTAGCAAATCACTGGACACTGGCACGTATTGATTTCAAACATCAAGTGTAATGTAAACAGTATTATCTTCAATGTATCAATAAAGAGTAATCACTGCAACCCTAGAATTTCTAGTTAGCTTAATTAGCCTAAAATAATCTGCTGACTATCAAAATAGACTATTGTACTGTATAGATATTACCTTCTTATTAATTTACTACTTTTGTAAAAGGAGGACTAGAAGAAATGCCTGTCTTACAGAAGAGGACTTTTGAGGTTGAGAAAAGGTGTTTCTTCCTGGCCAGTGGTTGAGGTTTTGTTTCTGTTGCTTTACTTTTCCTACACAATCACAGGTGGTGGAATAGAACCCACCCTAAAAAATCATTCTGACGAGTTAACTTCACCTCTTCTTTGAGTGGACAGTCCTCATACAGAAATTACAACTGTAGTAAAACTATAAAAAACAGGTCTCTAAAATAGCTGCTACAATATGCTGAATTATACATTAAGAGGCCAGATTATTATCACTCTGTTTTTTTTGCAAAAACCCATAACCAGGCACAAAGGATGGTTAAATTACAACACCAAGTCCTGCACAAGCTTCATGACTTATCTTTTTATGTCCTACGTTATGCACAGCAATTACTAAGGAGTTGGACACAGTTCTCAGTGAAACAGGAGAGAAGAAATTAGTTGGACAAGGGATAATTGGCATTATCATGGAGCAGGAAGGTCACTAACAGCCACTGAGATAGACAGCTGCCATTGCCACGACTTTAGTAAATGTTAATTTCAGATCCCTTATTTTTCCAAACATATCCGGATGGACATAGAGGAAAATACAACTATTTTAGTCCAGATCATTTCTTTTAGAGGAAAATACAGCTATTTTAGTCCAGATCATTTCTTTTAGAGAAAGATGGTGTTTGAACCAGTCTCTTTCTGTGAAAATAACTGAAAAATTCATTGCAGTTTCTGTGGTTCACTGTAATTTTGATCAAATAAATGCAGGAGGATGTCAGCTCCAGAGTTATCTGAATGTTAATTTCAGATCCCTTATTTTTCCAAACATATCAGGATGGACATAGAGGAAAATACAACTATTTTAGTCCAGATCATTTCTTTTAGAGGAAAATACAACTATTTTAGTCCAGATCATTTCTTTTAGAGGAAAATACTACTTTTTTAGTCCAGATCATTTCTTTTAGAGAAAGACGGTGTTTGAACCAGTCTCCTTCTGTGGAAATGACTGAAAAATTCATTGCAGTTGCTGTGGTTCACTGTAATTTTGATCAAATAAATGCAGGGGGATGTCAGCTCCAGAGGTGGCTGAGGTGTTGAGGTGGCTCTTTGTGTAGCTCTTCTCCAGTTCCCAACCCCAAGGGAGAAGGGCTGACAGAAATGGTGCTGGGGAAATACCTGGTCCACTATTTCCCTTTAATTTAAGGCCAAACTAGCATTAGTCTTATTCAGCATCTTTCATTCTGCTAAAATGGAGAGATTATCAGGTGATTGTAACAACACAACTGAGGAAAAAATGTTCACCAGCTACGACGTGGATTTATCCATAAATTAACTGGTAGGCAAAAATCAGAATTTCAGCCAGAGAGTATCTACCTTATATTAACTGGCTCTGTATAGAGAATAAAAGAAAACAAACAAACAAAAAAAGCACATCCATTACAAGGTATACGTGTACCAGAAGTAAAGCATAAAACTGCTCATTAATAACGCACAATTCCCAGAGGGAAAAAAACCCTTACAAAATACAGTAAGTCACACAAACCAGTATTTAATACAAATTCCTTGATGAACATAAGCTTTTTCCAAAGCTCTCTGTGGCAGAGTCATCACCTCACAATGAAAGTAGGTGCTGGGAGAAGGTAAAAAGGACCAAGGAGTTATTCCAGAGCACCACCCTGGTTACTGTGGGTGCTTTTTTGAGTGTCTGCAGGGATTGTGGATCTTGGAGCCAACAAGGAAGTGTGGAGGAGGCATGGATGGCATCACCTCCAGCTGCTCAGTTTATTTTGCTTTTTTTGGGAGTTCTCAACAGCACTGCCTCACATCTCCCCTCTCCCAGCACCCAGCACAGAGCCCAACCCTGTTGAGCTCTCCTCCTCAAGGACAGGGCAGCCTGGGCTGCTGTTGCACAGCTGGCAACAGAAGGAACACACAGGTTCCAGAGCAGGAGTTGAATCTCCAGGCAGGACCCACCAAAAAAAGCCGGCCCTTCTTTATTCTCTTATTTTTATATGTTTCTAATGACAATCAGGGATTGGTGAGAGGGGTTAACACCTCTGAAAGTTTACAGGACAAAGACATGGTCAATCATCTTTCTCCACCCCAGGGGAAAGGAATGAAAAACAATCTACAAGTGCAAAACAATCCTGGCCAATTAAAAAAAAACGAAGACCATGTTTACAAAAAAAGCATGGAAAACTTGTACTACAAAATTACTAATATGAAACCCTGCAAAGCAGGGCAACAGCCTGCCAGTGCCTGCAAGCTTCTCACAGCCTGTCTTTGCTGGGGGCTCTTTTATTTTGAACAATTTTCCACTGCTTTGAACAGTTCTGCAGTGCTGATGACACATTCCTTTTAGGAAACGAGGCGAATCTCTCAGGTTTAGTGTGAATCTGAAAAACAGCAGCTGTTTCATGTGAGCTGCTGTGTTTCAAGGTGTAACACCCCAGGTGCTCTGGGGCAGCTCCCTGAGGAGTGCCACAGGCTGGGGGTGTGTGATGAGTGACAGTGGGCCAGGCTTCAAGCTCTTTTTCCTGGGGCAGGGTGGAGTTTAATGCCTGTGAATTTGTTCTTTCAGGCACTGCCTGCCATCGCTCAGTGATCCCTGGCGTGTTTAGTTGTTGGTTCACAGAGAAAAGGGGCGTGTGGATATTGGAATCCTGCTCAGACTGGGCCTTCTTTGAAGACTGGGCTTCCACTCCTGTGGTTTGCAGCTTTGTTGGGTCCACCAACACTGTTTATTCCTGCAAGGTTTTAGTCATGTGCCATCCTGAACTCCAGTAGCCATGAACTAAATCAAATCAGTGAGAAGAATGTCCCTTTTGGGTTCAACAGAAGGCTAAAATTCATTCAGCCAAAGAGGTACAAAAGGAACATTTGATTATTCATTAACAAGGTGTTCCTCATATTGGTTACATGATAAAATACATGTTTATTTTAAAGTTACTCAGATTTGCAGGATAAAATATTAGACGTGAAGGATTAAATTAACATGATCATGGCTTTGTGTTATGATTTCCAGATGAGCTCCTCTGTTTGCTTGTCATTGCCAGGTTCTCCATCTTAAATAACTGAATTTCACAGGATTTGCTCATGTAATGGATACTGTATGATTTTAAAATAACCCCATCCTGTGGAAAGTTAAGTCAACCTATTGCAACCCAGCGACCAAGAGCTGCACATATTTCTGTGGCAGAGTCATTGCCTTTCTGGCTCACAAATGGATTCTGAGACTTGTGTGGGGTAAACTCAGCAGCCAGTCAGTGACTGGGGGAATTGGATTATTGCCTTGGAAAGAAGAGGGATAATGATATTATTGCTTTTGAAATATTGTTGGTCTTTTTCTGTTTCTCTTTCAGCTTCAAGGAGTACGGGGGTGGAATGGGGTTGCATCCTAATAAAGCTGCCCTCTTAAGAACCTGAATTTAAGATGGGCTGACATGTCTTAGCAGAATTGTTGCCAGTGATGTGGAAATGTGGATTATGCTTGAACTGATTGCTACCCTGCAGTCTCTGACTCAATGAAAGGGCTCTGCTTACCTTTGCAATGCACAGGACAGTGTGGTCAACAGTGATGTGCATTGCCAGCATCTACCCCATTGTGTGTGACAAAACGCTCACCAGAGAACTTTGGAAAAACTCACATTCAGGATTCTGACACTTAAGATTAGGCTCAAATGGCAATTGATGGATGGGGAGGCAAAGAAAAGTTATTTACCAAAGGTTTGTCTCGCGGTCGTTTTCCGCCTTTGCGTGGATTTGCCAGAGCAACTTCATTTTCTTCCTCCTGAGCATTCTCTCAAATATTCTGCTTCCTTTCAGAGATAATAGTGCCAGTCTAGAATGAAAATATTGCATACAGCCTTCTCCTGGAGACTCTTCCTGTATCACTGGCCTGTAGGAGTTGTTTGGACGGTGTCTGTCTTCAGGTGACTCGCTCAATCTCCCTCTTGTAGCCTTTCTCTCTCCTGCTTATCCATGATTTTTTCAGCTCTTGGAATTTAGTTGATTTTCTTGAAAGCTGCTCCTTGAAGTCTGGTCTTACCTCTCCCATCTTGAGGCACGTCAATATAATTTTCTGGAAGACAGAAGACAGAAATGTTTCCACGTTTCAGTGGCACCCAACACCCAAGTGTTTCCTGTAAAGAAAAACTTGCAGTAAAAACTGTAGAATAGCCCAGGTGATTGGGGAACACTGTGGTGAACCATTTCCTGTTTCTATGATGATATATCCTGTCTGTGTGATGGTGTTTAAGGAATTTTCACTGCATGGTAATCATCTTTGCCCAAAGAACACTGCATGGTGAAGGTCTTTGCACAGTCTTTTCCTGCTGTCATTCTGTGTGAAGTCCATGCCCTCTGCTCAATCCCACACTCCAGTCTGGACAGTGGGACTGGGAGAAAAGCTTTTTCTCTCCCTGGTCACAGGCAGAGCTGGGATGCCAGGCTCACAAACAGCCCTTGGAGGCTGCACTGACTGTGACAGGGAACAGGAGTGTGCCCTCCTTCCCCTGGAATGGAAGGACAAGGGAGGACAAAGCACAATGCACCAGCCTTTGTAAAAGCCTCACCAGATTGAAAGGAAGGATATGGGAAATTAATTGCAGGACAAGCACTAAATGAGAAGCCATTCAGTTGTCTAAATATATTTCAAACCAGAAAGGAAATGGAATATAATCTAATCCCTCTGCCTGTGGAGTCTGCCAAAGAGCAGGGAAATAATTTTCATAGTTTGGCATCTGTAGATTCCTATGGCTATGTTATACAGAGCTTGAAACTTTACATCCAAAATACATACTGCAGGGTTGCTTGGGTTACCAGGACTAATTCTAAAAAGTTACAAAATTCCAGAATGAATGCTGCTGGTTCAGTCTCAATTTGCATGAAAAAAGTGGAGTCTCAGACATTTTAGGTGGGGCTCCTCATCTTTTTTTCTTTTTTCTTTTTTTTTTTTTTTTTGAGGAGAACATCAAAACATCTGAATGATTCAGGTTTTCCCAAAGCAGATGAAACTTCAACAACAAGAAAAATTTGCTTCAGGTTGGCTCAGTACTGAAGAGGTTGAATGTTTAGGTTTTTTTGGATTGACAAGGAACAACCCAGCATTAAGCAGTGGCCCTGGGTGTGGCCATCCTGCCATAAAGGAGCATTGGACTTGCCTCTATTTTCATCCCCTTAAGGCTGAATTATCTTACTTTTGATGGATCACAAGTTCTCCTCTGGTTTAGCTGTGAAATGAATCCCAGCACCTGCATGAGGTTCAGATGAGAGGGGGACCTTAAGTGGTGGCAAATCAATTTTGTCACAGCCACTGTGTAAAATGACTGTCACCACCGACAGCCACTGCTAATATTTGTGAATAATAGCTGGCTCAGGGAAGTCAGACATCTGGTGCTTAACGGAGTTTAAACAAAAGTCAGGCACTGCGAAAGTTCAACTTGAAAAACACACTGAAAATTTCAACCCAAGTGCTGTTCCTACCACGGCAGACAATTCTGCAGGAATGGAGAGAAATGTCAAAATATGTTTGCAAGCAAATTCCTCAGGATGGTTAAAGTTTAAACAGAATAAATGTGCAATACTGCCTGAGTCACCTGAGTTAAACAACGCTGCTTTGCAGGTGGGAAGAATGCATTTGGGTTATTTAAATTTCCTTTCCATTATGCTCACAGCTGTCGCCCTAATTTTTGCAGTGTTCTATGTTTGTACTTCTGTAGTAGAAGTTCCCATGCATTTTCTATAAACATAGTCCTTGTTTTTGTAACTGGCCAAGATTGTTTTGCACTTGTAGATTGTTTTTCATTCCTTTCCCCTAAGCTGGAGAAAGATGATTGACCATGTCTTTATTCTGTGAACTTATAGAGGTGGTAACCTCATTGACCAATCCATGATTGTTTTAAAAAAAATATATAAATATGAGAAAATAAAGAAAGGCAGGCCCTTTTTCTGGTCCTGCCTGGTAGTCCCTAACCTGCTACTGAAAAGTCTGCCTGTTTCTTTTGGGTCTGACAGTGCAACATACAGTGGTGAATTTTCTCAGCTGCAACATCAGCATCAAATAGGGTGTGTGAGGTCAGCCACGAGGTGTGAGTTGCACCTGTCAGGCTGGGAAATGCAGGTGGGAAACCTGCACCTGCTTATTTCCACTGCTCCTTCACAGCAGAATGGCCTGTCTGTGTAAAGGCAGCTCATTATCACCTCAGGGCATCCTGTGCTAAAAGGGTGATTGCTGCCAGCTCCCTCAGACATCAGAACATTGACTGCTTACAACGGATTGCTAGAAAGGCTCACCAGAAAAAAAAATCAACCAGTGAAGCAGCACAATTTTAAAGAATTTTCCATCTGAACAGTTTGTTATGAGTGTTGGTGAGTCTGCTTTTTTAAACTGCTCACTGTATTTCTTAAGGATGTCACCTCTCATAGAGCAGCTTAAGCTTGTGCAGCTCCCAGAAGGGCTCAGGGGGTATAAACCAAACTGCAAATCACATCCCATCACTTCTGAGAGCTGCTGCCTGCCCTTGGAGGAACTCAGGGAAGGTCCTGTGTTGCCAAGGATCCTGTGTGAGCACCAAGGAGGTGCTGTGGATGTCAGGAGGTACCTGCTGGCCAGGTCCTGCTGCTGCCCTGCACAGGGAGGTTGCTGGGTCAGGGGAGGTGCAGGGCTGCTCTCCGTGCGGGAGATGTAGGGGTTGTGGCCCTGGGTTACAAACATACCCAGGACAAATGCCCTTGGTGGATCAGTCCAGAAGATGGGGGGCTTGCCCCCATCCTGGAAGAATCTGTGGTTTAGACCACAAAGGGTCAGGCCAACCCCCGAGTTGCAATTGGTTTGTTATAATGTCTGTTAACAGTAGCTTTCTAGAAAGTTCCACTTTACCTGGTTGTTAATTCGTTGTCCCTTCCCAAATCCTCCCCTCTCTCCACCTAAGTGGTTGCCATCCTGCTGTCCCTCCCTGTCTCCTTCCCTTCTACCTGATCTGACTGGTTGTTCTTGGAGTTCATAAGGTGATGTACGGAGCTTCTCGGGGCTCTCGTCCCTGGGCTCCTGCACTGACATTAAAACTGTTTTTGCATACCCTTACGAGAGCCTCTCCTGTCCTTCCTCCACTCCCTCGGGTCTCTGAGCTGGGAACCCACCACAAGGCTTCTCTCTGGAGCTGTCTGCTTCATCAGAATCTCTGAGATTCCCTCGTTTGTGCCCCCTCCTGAGGAGAGTCAGGCGACTCGGGGACGCGGTGGCTGCAGGCGGGAGGGATCCTCAGGGATCACCTCCCAGACCCCGGATCGACCCATCCAGAGGGGAAAAACCATTGTAATAAGGGGGACTGACAAAAACCTGAAAGATTTAAACTTCACTGCTGCTTATTTACCAGATAATTCTGAACCCAATACTAAGACCTTCTTGTGTCTCTCCCACTGGTGTGCAGTTAGCCTTGAGACTGGGTTATCACACCCGGGCAGGGGCTTTGTACACCTCTTTAAATTCCTTTTAAATCCAATCCCGAGGCTTTCTGTTGCTAATACTGAGTTCAGAGATGGTTTTCAGAGGAACACTTTGCCTACAGCCTGTGTTTGGGCTGCACACTGGCAGCCCACACTGGTTTGGACGTGTGTCCAGGGCAGGGCTCTGATCTGGGCTCTGATCCCAGAGAGCTGGGAAACAAATTGCAGCCAGTCAGGAATTGGTTTTGCTCAGCCTGTTTTTGGTCCAACACTCTGGTCACAACACTACCAAAGACCTGGCTGCTCTTTTGGGATGTGCTGGGATCCAAGGCCAGTCCCACAAAGGGATGCAGGAGGAGTTTTGGCACTTGTGGTGAGCCTGGAGAGCAGCTGCAGGCAAGGACTGCCCTGCTCCAGCTCCTTCCCCTGAACTGGGGGTGTTAAAACAGCAGCTGGCTTAACTTTTGTTATTAATAGGGCAGCCTGGCCAACAGAGCAAAGCTAAGAGGGAAAACTGGTTTCCTGCAGAGTCTCTGGAATAGCTATAACTGCACAAATCAAACACATCTTTTGTCCCATCAGCTGGGTTGGGTGGGAGAGGAATGAAACCACACAGGATACAATTTTCTCTTTTTTGCTGTACTTTACAATACTCCCTTGCAAAGAGCAGTGATGTGAAACCAATTGGGTTGCTAGCATAAATAAATATGACTTACTGTAAATAATGGTTTCTGAAGTAATCCCATGCTCCTGAAAGTCAAGTATTTTTCAATTAGGAGCAATGTTTTTCATTTGGTAGTTCCTGAATTGGTTGATACTCCTGAACGCTGTTCTGGAAAGTAAAAACATCCAGGAGAATTTCTGAGGTTTGTTTTTATTTTAAATGGAAATATGAAGCGTTCAAAGTTTGATTTACAAGTTTTGAATGGAGGAACAGATGAAGATTTGAGGCCATAAACTGAAAGATGATCACTGAAAAGCTGTGTTTTTCCTCACTGAAGAGCTGAAGTCTGAATTTTCATGATCTGAAATGTTTTCTTCCTCCTCTTAAAGTTACTGCAGAAAAATCCTCAAAACACACCGGGCCTTCCTGAGTGTCTTAAAAGAGTGGGTGGCCAATTACAAGTAAAACTGAAAATTAGTTGGACTTACTAATTCTCCAGATATTTACAAAACCCTTGTGTCACTGCCAGGCTGCCTGAATCAGAGGTGGTGCTTGAGACTGAAATTCATCTGGTTGATTGTGGATGAATTTTCCTGAATTTGATGAATATGTGGCAGCCCTTAAACAGCTGAAACACCTGAACCAAAATTTCTTTGTATGATTCACAAAAATTTTCCTGAATTTGATGAATATGTGGCAGCCCTTAAATCGCTGATACAACTGAACCAAAATTTCTTTGTATGATTCACAAAAAAAACCCCAGCCCTGGTTTTGCTTCATGAACAATTTGAGCTACCTTCAAGTTTTTTCCAGGACCCCATGACATCACAATGCCAAGCTGAATGTGGATATCATGTAAGGAATATATTCCTTACATATATATATATATTCCTTGCATATATATTCCTTAATATTCCACTTGAGTCTGCTCATTTTCACACATTTTTCAGTTTAATTTAATTTAGTTTAGTTTAATTTAATTTTAATTTGATTTAATTTTCATTTAATTCCACTCCTGTCATAAAGGAAGATATTCAAAAACAGAGGAGCTATTGCTAGAGGCAAGAGAGTATTTTTTTTTTTGGTCTGCTTCTTTAAGGTCCAAGCGTGTTGCTTTGGAAAGGAGTTTTATTGCCTTGTGTAGTGTAATTTCATGGCATAGATACTCCAGGTGGGTTTCATCCCACCAAACTGCAGGTATCAGAATGGTAAGATGGGTTCATTTCTAGAGAGTCACCTCAGGGTCCTTCATTGTCACCAGAAAGCAGCAGCCACCTCTGCAGGGTTACTCTACTCCTCCTCAGGCTCCAAAAGAAACTGATAGAGCAGGAACCTGGGAGTCCCAAGCCTAACCCAGGAAATGAGAAGCACTGCTGGCCCCAAAAACTGAATGATAAAAATGTGCAGCACTGGTACAGATTTCTCTCAGCATCATCTTCCCTCTCACAGAGCCACCTGCAAATACTCGATTTGCCATGTCAATATTTGCAGCTCTGCTCTACAATCCAGCACCACTGAGGGGAAGGGTGTCACCCTGCTTTTTGCAGTGTTCCATCTTTGTAATTTTGCAGTAGAAGTTCCCATGCATTTTCTTTAAACACAGTCCTTGTCTTCCTAACTGGCCAAGATTGTTTGGAACTTTTAGATTGTTTTTCATTCCTTTCCCCTGGGGCGGAGAAAGATGATTGACCATGTCTTTATCCTGTGAACTTATAGAGGTGGTAACCTCTTTCACCAATCCATGATTCTCTTAAGAAAGATATAAATGAGAGAATAAAGAAGGGCAGGGCCTTTTTGGGTGGTCCTGCCTGGTGATTCAACAGCTGCTCTGAAGCCTGTGTGTTTCCTCTGTTGCCAGCAGTGCAACAGAAGGGTTTCTGTAGCCTCCATGTTCTGGTTGTAAACCTTCTTCCCTCGTGTTTATTCATGACCAGATTTGATTAGCATGTGTAACACACCTGTGACATCCTACAAGATTCTGATGGAAAACCCAAGGCCTGCAGGTATTTCCTCAAACACCTCTGGAAAGAGAAGCAGGTTCTGTTGCACAGCTGGCAACAGAAGAAACACTCAGGTTCCAGAGCAGGAGTTGAATCTCCAGGCAGGACCAACTAAAAGGTCCTGCCCTTCTTTATTCTCTTATTTTTATATGGTTCTAAAGACAATCAGGGATTGGTGAGAGGGGTCAACACCTCTATAAGTTCACAGGACAAAGACATGGTCAATCATCTTTCTCCTCCCCAGGGGAAAGGAATGAAAAACCATCTAAAAGTGCAAAACAATCCTGGCCAGTTAAGAAAAACAAGGACCATGTTTATAGAAAAAGCATGGGAAACTTGTACTACAAAGTTACTAATATGGAACCCTGCAAAGCAGGGCAACAAGATTCTTATCCTACACCTGCATGTAGATTTTTCCCCCTCTATCTCACAAGCTCAGTGGCAGGAAAGGTGAACCCCTGAGGCTGATGACATGCCAAGAGATGCTGCATGTCCCTGTGGGTGGGGTGACAGATGGGCACTCTCTGGAGCAGGGCTGGATCCTCAGTTTGTTCTTGGTACCGCTGTAAAAGCTATTTAAAAAAAAAAAACTGTGAACTTGAGTATTTCTGCATCAGTAGTAAGGGCTGAGCTGACTCTGCTTTCAGCTCATCCCAATTCCCCAAAAGCTGATGTCACCAGCTTTCAAAATCTGTTCCTAGAGAGTGACTCTGACATAGCCCAGATACTCAAATATTCTCCATGTGAGCTGAGCTCTCACACAGCAGAGCCAAACCTTTCATCTCAGCTCCAGGAGAGTGCACTGCAAAGTGCAGGAGGCTTTACAAGAGCCTGCCCTTCTGTGTTCAAATTCAGGTATATGATAGGAAAAAAAGGTCTCCTTTTGTGCTGGCTGACAATTTGAATTTAACAGATCCTCTAGAAATTGAAAGTAAGGTTTGAAAAATAAAAAAAGGCAGTAAAAGTTGGTATGTGATTTATGATGTAGCTTATTAGGACACTGCCTTTCCCTGAAAATACTGACAGGGATGTTTTACAAAATCCACAAACACCAAAACTTTGGTTTAATGGTATTGCCTGATTCAGAAAGAAGAGCACTTTTTCATCAATTTATTTATAACTAGAGAACATAATTTAAAAGGCTGTCTGTGCTAGCTATAGTCAGTATAGCTCAGGGTATTTTTACTTATGGGGATGGTCAATTCTGAGTGTTGTAACAGGTCTTTGCAAGTTCCAGGTGAGGGTAAATGCAGCTCAGTTACAGAGGACAATGTGATTTGTACCTTGGCATTAATTGAACTGCACAGAAAAGTGAGTGAGTGAAGGAGAAATGTGGCCAGATGTAAGGAATTATTTATTTTTGTGTTTATTTATGGATCTGTTTATCTGGTCCACAGTTCCTGTATACAATCTCTGACATTTTATATACAGGTGTAGCTTAGCTTCTTTGTAAAATTCAAGAATAATCCACTGAGCTAAACAACAGCTCAGGCCAGCCTGGACCAGATGAATATCCTGCTCTTTTTGCCCTGACAGTCTCTTGCCATCTGGGCATCAGCAAAATTCAATCTATTAAAATTGCTGCCTGATGTCCAACAGAGGCTAAAACCCAACCACTTTTGTGGAAACAGAACTGCTGGAACACGACACAAGGGGAAAAGGGGCCAGCCAAACATTAGATTGCCATGTTCTGGTTCCATTTGCAGAGCTTGCAGGTGCTGACTTCTTTTGGGGCCCACAGAAGTAAATAAAACTGAAAGCCACTGAGATTTCAGGGGATTTCTGTTAGGAGCAGGACAAGAGTTTATTCTGGATTCTGCTTAGAAGAAGGTGGCAATGCTGGTTTGCAAAACAGATCAAATGAGTGAATTGCTTGAACTGGATCACTAAGAAATATTCCAGGCTCTTGCTGCCCTGCTGCAGGGGCAGGGGGGCAGAACAGTGTCACCCTGATTTTTCTAGAGTGCTGTGTTTATAGTTGGTAGCAAAGGCTCTCACAGATTTTGTGTAAACAATCCATGTTTCTATAACCGGCCAAGGATTGGTTTGTACTTTGGGTGTTGTTTTTCATTCTTCTTTCTGGGCTGGAGAATGTGATGGGCTGTGTTTCTCACCTATGGAATTTCAGAGGTGGGAACCTCTTTGTCCAATCCATAACTGTCTGTAAAAAGGTATAAATATAAGAACAAAGAGAGGCTGGGGCTCTTTTTGCTCTCTGCCCAGCCTTGGTGGCTGAGCTCCTGAGTTACCTGAGTGTTTTGTGTCTGACAGAGGGACAGAACAGTGCAGGAGGAGGAGGAGGAAGAGGAGGAGGAGGAGGAAGGTGCCCAATTCCTGTGCTGGCCTCCAGGGATCCCCTCTGGGTGCTGGAATTGCTCCTCAGCCTTTGCACTTCATTTGGCTGAGGAAGTTACCCCTCCTTTTCTCTCTCCCATTTCCATTTTTCTCTCCTGAGTGTGAACAATCTTCTGAGCCAAGATGCATGTGCAGCTTCTCTCTGCCTCAAACTGCTCCAGCTGCACAACCAGCTATTTAGGGGAGGGAGGAATCTGTTTCTACACTTGAATTTTGAGCACCAAACCTGTGGTTTAGCCCAGAGTTATTTACTCCAAGTTAAATTAGTTTTTTTTATTTACCTCTGCACAATGCAGGAGATTCTGTCATTTCTGGAAATAAAACGGGTATTAATGACATGTGAGGAAAAAGTGATTTTTGGAAAATAATTATTCCTTTTACCAAAGAGCTTTATTTTCTGCTCTCACTTTTCAGTTTTAAGAGGGCTAGACTTCTGAGTCAGAGCTCAAGAGAAAATATGTAATCATTGCTGTGTTGAGAGCTTTCAGTGTAGGATGAAACCAGTCATGTTTCCTGCAACTGTTCCTTCTCTGTGTGCTTTTCTTTTCACAACTGAATTTGTGTGGCTTTTCCAGCAGCAGGAAAATTTAAACTATTTCTTTTAAAGCAGGTTTCTGAAGATACTTCAAAAAAAACAGCACAGAGCTGCTTTTTAACATTAGCAGAAGTATCAACAGCTAAAATCAATAGGAGTAAAGCCTTCGAAATTTAATCTGGTTTCTGTTCAGCTTCCTGTTGTAGATCCAGTGCATGTTTCCTTGCACATCATCATCCAAGCAATAAATAATTTTTAACTTGGTTTCTTTGCAGTTTGAAGCAGGAGGGTAACCCCCACAACACCATCATTGGTTACAGCACTGGAAGGGACATTAGAAATGCAATTTTATGCAGAAATGCAATTTTATGCAGAAATGCTTCTTCCCTCTTTCCTCCCCGCCCTTCCCATGTAAAGAAGTGATAGGAGAAATTGAGGTGTGCTGTGATGTGGAAAGAGAAGAGGCCAAGGACCCTGGGCAATTTTAGCAGAGTGCAAAAGGCAAGAAAACAATTTCTTTTCAGTGGTTATCTGAGCTGCGTGGCTGCTTTCACACAGGAACGTGTTCTGAGTGCTGGAGCTGTGGCTGGTTTTATTATTTTTAAATTGTCTCACAGCTGCATCGAGGGATGGCTCTGCTGGGCCATCAAATGTCCTTTGGCTGCAACAGGAGCTGTGTGCATGGCTCAGTGACAGTGCAGAGCAGCATTTCCTGAGTCACTGAGAAAGAAAAGCAGAGCTTGGTTGGTGCCACAGGACTCAGGAATTCCACTTGGTAAGGCATGGTTTGAATGATAATTGATGAAGCGTGGAAATTTTTTGTTGAGTACCATTATGACTGTCAGCTGGTGGGTTATTCTTGTTTTTCTCTACATCACTTTTCATTATTTGCCCATTTTTTTTGCAATTTCTTATGGTGCATGCTCATTTTTTATGGCAGGAATTTAAGCTTCCTAGAGCTGCCCAGTGATAACTGCAGCTATCATGTGAGCACCTCAACATCAGGGGAGAGGAGGAAAAAGGCTGCAAGAATTCAGGATGGTTGATTCCACAACAGCTTTTAGGTTCACAAACTGGGACAGACCCCACTGCTGGATGCTCTTGTGTCCACTGTCATCTCACAGCACTTCCACATGAAAAGCTGGGAGCCTGTTACATACAACAGTGATCTCCATCTCTTCAGCTGAGGATGGGGCAGGTGGTGCTGGGATGAGGCTTTGCCCAGAGATTCCCATTCTTTGCAGGGATTATGCAATCACTGTGCAGCCCCATCAGCAGCTATTGTGCAGCAGCTGCAAAATCAGGCATTTG
>VZTZ01004708.1:45446-59426 GCA_013400955.1 Drymodes brunneopygia
ATGCAGGAGATTCTGTCATTTCTGGAAATAAAACGGGTATTAATGACATGTGAGGAAAAAGTGATTTTTGGAAAAGAATTATTCCTTTTACCAAAGAGCTTTATTTTCTGCTCTCACTTTTCAGTTTTAAGAGGGCTAGACTTCTGAGTCAGAGCTCAAGAGAAAATATGTAATCATTGCTGTGTTGAGAGCTTTCAGTGTAGGATGAAACCAGTCATGTTTCCTGCAACTGTTCCTTCTCTGTGTGCTTTTCTTTTCACAACTGAATTTGTGTGGCTTTTCCAGCAGCAGGAAAATTTAAACTATTTCTTTTAAAACAGAAAAAAACCTGCTTTTTTAAAGCAGGTTTCTGAAGATACTTCAAAAAAACAGCACAGAGCTGCTTTTTAACATTAGCAGAAGTATCAACAGCTAAAATCAATAGGAGTAAAGCCTTCGAAATTTAATCTGGTTTCTGTTCAGCTTCCTGTTGTAGATCCAGTGCATGTTTCCTTGCACATCATCATCCAAGCAATAAATAATTTTTAACTTGGTTTCTTTGCAGTTTGAAGCAGGAGGGTAACCCCCACAACACCATCATTGGTTACAGCACTGGAAGGGACATTAGAAATGCAATTTTATGCAGAAATGCTTCTTCCCTCTTTCCTCCCCGCCCTTCCCATGTAAAGAAGTGATAGGAGAAATTGAGGTGTGCTGTGATGTGGAAAGAGAAGAGGCCAAGGACCCTGGGCAATTTTAGCAGAGTGCAAAAGGCAAGAAAACGATTTCTGTTCAGTGGTTATCTGAGCTGCGTGGCTGCTTTCACACAGGAACGTGTTCTGAGTGCTGGAGCTGTGGCTGGTTTTATTATTTTTAAATTGTCTCACAGCTGCATCGAGGGATGGCTCTGCTGGGCCATCAAATGTCCTTTGGCTGCAACAGGAGCTGTGTGCATGGCTCAGTGACAGTGCAGAGCAGCATTTCCTGAGTCACTGAGAAAGAAAAGCAGAGCTTGGTTGGTGCCACAGGACTCAGGAATTCCACTTGGTAAGGCATGGTTTGAATGATAATTGATGAAGCGTGGAAATTTTTTGTTGAGTACCATTATGACTGTCAGCTGGTGGGTTATTCTTGTTTTTCTCTACATCACTTTTCATTATTTGCCCATTTTTTTTGCAATTTCTTATGGTGGATCTATTGCACGCTCATTTTTTATGGCGTTTCTATAAGCTTCCTAGAGCTGCCCAGTGATAACTGCAGCTATCATGTGAGCACCTCAACATCAGGGGAGAGGAGGAAAAAGGCTGCAAGAATTCAGGATGGTTGATTCCACAACAGCTTTTAGGTTCACAAACTGGGACAGACCCCACTGCTGGATGCTCTTGTGTCCACTGTCATCTCACAGCACTTCCACATGAAAAGCTGGGAGCCTGTTACATACAACAGTGATCTCCATCTCTTCAGCTGAGGATGGGGCAGGTGGTGCTGGGATGAGGCTTTGCCCAGAGATTCCCATTCTTTGCAGGGATTATGCAATCACTGTGCAGCCCCATCAGCAGCTATTGTGCAGCAGCTGCAAAATCAGGCATTTGCTGGATGAGGTGGGGAGGAACGAGGCCACGTTTGTCCTTCAGTCCTGAGTGGCAGAGGGTGACTGTCACCCTGATTTTTCTAGAGTGCTGTGTTTAGAGTTGGTAGCAAAGGTTCTCACAGATTTTGTGTAAACAATCCATGTTTCTATAACCGGCCAAGGATTGTTTTGTACTTTGGATGTTGTTTTTCATTCTTCTTTCTGGGCTGGAGAATGTGATGGGCTGTGTTTGTCACCTATGGAATTTCAGAGGTGGCANAAGGGGCTCAGCCTGGAGCAAAGGAGGCTCAGGGGGGACCCTGTGGCTCTGCACAACTCTCTGGAAAGAGGCTGAAAAGAGTTGGGGGTCGGTTTCTTCCCCCAGGTAAGAAGCAATAGGGTAAGAGGGAACAGCCTCAAATGGCACCAGGGGAGGTTTAGGTTGGAGATCAGGAGAAATTTCTTCACTGGAAGGGCTGTCAAGCACTGGCAGAGGCCACCCAGGGCAGTGGTGAAGTCCCCATCCCTGGGGGGATTTCAGAGCTGGGTGCATGTGGCACTTGGGGACTGGGTCTGGCAGTGCTGGTGGGATGGTTGGACCCAGTGACCTTCAGGGTCTTTTCCAGCCTAATGAATCTGTGAAAATTGATGTTGGTGTGAGTCTTCTGGGGCTGCAGCCTCACCTGAGAGCATTGGGTCAAAATGTTTCTAAAATCACAGCAGCATGGTAGGCCTTGAGGAGCATGTTCTAAAATGTAATGATTGCTTAGTAAACATAATTATTTGGGAGGGGGGATGATAGAGAGGGGAGCTAAAACTTATGCTTGGATGGAAACAAAGGGAACTGAAACTCATGGTTGGATGGAAACAAAGGGGATTGAAACTCGTGCTTGGATAGAAACAATGTACAATAGAATAATATCGAGTTAGTGATTAACAAATGATCATATGGAAGTTATGTCAGTAAAAGGTATAAATATGTTTCGATTTTGAAATCCTGTCAAACTCCAGATTTGGGTTTGTACCCCGGAGTTCCAACGCCCTTCAATAAAGCACCTTCATAGAATCCTTCTGTGATTTTGTGTTTCCACACTAACAGACCCATTCCCCAGCTAAATCAGATTTTTGAAGAGCCATTCCCTTGGGGCCCTCAGTCTGGCCAGCAGTGCAGACCTGGCTTCCCATTCCTCCCACTGCTGCTTACATTCCACAAGCTCCCTTGCCAGCTTTAAAATCACAAGTAATGGGTGTTCTGCTGCATCTCAAGACATTTCCTTGATCAACTGCCAACTTTAAAAGAAATGCTCATTTGGAGGAGATGAGCCCCACTGGCAAATTTCAGCTGGATAAACGACTTCTATAAACTCATCTTCCAGCATAATGTCAAAAAAATTAATCAAGCCAGGCTTCCAAGCAATTTCATCCATGTTAAGATAGGTGGAATGAATAACCCCCCTGGAAATGCCTCTTTCAGGGTGTTAGTGAGGATAACAAGTAGATACAGGACTTTCAGATGGCTAAATTGACTGAGTTTAATCCTGCTCTTTATCACCAATAAAGATTTCTATAATGAGATCTTCCAGGTACTGGGTATTTTTCTATCTTTGCACACACAGTCCTCTGCTATCTGAAATCTCCTTGCCATGAAGAATTTACAGCCTGAGTTCAAATTGCCTTTTAATGCTCTTTTAGCCTTGAGCTTCTCAAACTCCTTAGTCTGACAAACTTTCCACAAGTCAGAGAAGCTCTGCAGCTCTTCCTGAGCACTCTCCCATCTGTCACTGGGATTTTTCCTGCCACAGGCCTTAGGGAAGGTGTTGTTTTTCCCTCCAGCAATCTCACCACTACTCGTGAGACAACAGCTCCCTGCTTCTAATTGGCATCTCCTCTCCCTGCATCCAGAATTCCATTTGCTGGTTTGGCCATGCTGTTGTGTAGGGAACTGATGGTGGGAGTTTCCCTCTGGGTATTTCAGACAGTTCCAGGGTATTCTCAACACAGAATATTCTCAACAGGTTGTTCTCAACAGATTACCAGAGAGGGAGCTGTGCTGTCACCCTCTCACTCCTATTAAACAACCATTACAAAATTTTACACGAATTAGAACGTCGCCAAATATTTTTGAGTGTGGCCCTCAGTATCCAGACAATTTTTCCATTTTCTCTGTCAAATGGAAGCAGCAGGAGCTGAGTGACACACCACAACCTGCTTAGGACTCACAGGCTCCTACAGCAACAACAGCACCAGCTCCAGCCACAGCCAGCAGCCTCTGAGAAAAATACAGCCAGACAATCCCCCAGCTCATTTTTACTGGCTTTTTTATACATTCCAGACCATGTCTGCACTTATTTAACTAGAATAAAGGGGAGAAAAAATTAAACTGAGGCAGCTGTTGCCCTCACAGGTGAAATTTATTAGTGTAACAAACACTGGAAGATCAGAGTGGGAAGATGGGGATTATTCATCACCATCCCAGTGCTTAACAAGGTGTTTTTTTCCTGTTATCTGATTTGTCTGTAACTCCTTCAAAACCTGCCCCTTGCAGCCAAGTGTGGTTGTTGGATGGCTTCAGGTATTTTTCCTTTTGCTTTATGTATTGCCAAGGAAAAGGCAACCTGAGGCTGACCCAGCCTTCTCTTTGTTTTTCTTCAATAGCATCTCAATTAGGTAATGTTTTTAACCCTCCCACAAAAAATGCATCCCAGTTTTTGTCTTCTTTTAGTTGTTCATGCAAACATTGGGGCTCCTTTTAACTGGGATGCCTATTTTTGTTATGCTCTGAGAGGTTTCTGTGAATTTAAAACAAAAAAAATAAAATGGAGTCAACTCTTAGTCCACCATGTAATTTTCTTTAAAATGTCTTAAAATGCAAATTAGGCAGGTGTGCTTCTGGTTAACTTCAGCAGCACGAGAGACCTTTGGGAGGTTTTTGGTGAGTGAAGGGCTGATCTCTGGCTGCCTTCCAAGGCCCCATTTCTTCAGAAGGATTTTGGTGAAGCTGTGCTGGAGATATTCAGGTGACAAACAGGTGCTGGGTTCAGCAGCTCCCTGTGACTCACCACTTCCCAGAGACTGTGAATGCAACAGAAAATTACCCTGTCTGCCTCCTCTGCGTGAGTGATTAAAATCTGTATCGCTAATCAAGGCAGAATATAGTTAATGACTGCTTAATTAATTTACTGTAATTCCTGATGAAGCTCAGGGCAGCTCCTTTTCCACGTGGTTTCCAGCAGGCAGGAGGGAGCAGAGCTCAGCTCAGGATCAGCTCCTTAACACACACAATTTCTGTAACTAGGACGGCTCCTTTGTGCAGAAACTCCTCCCTGGTGTCCTTCAGGAGGAAAAAATCTTGTAGGTGGAGCTTGTTCCCTTCCAGATTTCAGCCCCACAGTCATTTTTCCATGGCTGCCCTTAGCATTCACTGTCAAGAGTTCTGTCTCCCCAGTCATTCCACATCTGAGGTTCTGTGGAGCTTTTTCCCTTCCAGATTTCAGCCCCACAGTCATTTTTCCCCCTTAGCATTCACTGTCAATAGTTCTGTCTCCCCAATCATTTTACATCTGAGGTTCTGTGGAGCTTTTTCCCTTCCAGATTTGATCCCCAGTCATTTTTCCATGGCTGCCCTTAGCATTTACTGTCAATAGTTCTGTCTCCCCAATCATTTCACATCTGAGGTTCTGTGGAGCCTCAGAAAAGGCTCCCACTACACAGGAACTGCGGGAACCAGAGAACCCCACTGGGAACTGAAGGGAGGTGGCTCATTTCCACACACAGCCACTTTCCACACATCTTTTTTACCTTCCTGTGTGTTGTGACAGCTGCCAAGCTTCAACCAATTATTCCTCAGCTGCTGCTGCTGCTGCTCTGTGGAAGGTACATGATGTTGTGCAGATTAAACTAATTTCCACATTGTTTGAAGCAATTGTGCCTCACTTGTTCTGCCTCACTTGTTTTGGGATCGTGTCATCACCTGACATCAGCACAGTTCCTAATTGTGTTCCTGGGACATGTCACATTCCTGCCATTCCATGTCTTCAGCTGCTTTTATCTCCTCAGCTTTACAAATTTCTGAAAAAGTTTTAATGTGGATTTCAAACTCTCCTCAGAGGGGTGGTTTTTTTTTTTTTCCTGCAGTGAATTGTAGACGTCTGTGCATTTGTATTTCTGACAGTGTTGATCATGTAACTTCCCCAAAACCTTTTAGGCTCCTGAAAGTTGCTGACTGACATCAGAGTTCTCTCATGTCTCAATGAAGAGCAGAATTACTCAGATTTCAAAGCTTCTTGATCTGTTTTGCTTTTGAGACTTGAACAGCCAAGATACATCTGATATCTTGCTAATAATGAAAAACTGTGTCTAATTTCTGGCTTCCTCTTGAACAGTTCAGCCAAGCATCATTCCAAAAGCAAGGTCATGTTTTAGCACCTTTCTGATTAAATGACTACTGTGGTTGTTTTCATCATGATCTCATCAGGGGACAGGGAAAATAAAAAGTTAATGATGTGGTTGATTCCTGACCTCAGCTCTCACTGAAAATAATTGCCTGACATTGTGACCATTTCCAGTCCTGCCTTCAGCATTATCACCTGAACTTCTGATGGTTTCATTCATGTCTGGCATCCCATAATATGCCAGCATTTCACACAGGAATTTTAGCTCACTTAAAACCATCTTCTGCTACCCCATGGAAGGATTATTAATTACGCATGGCTTTTTGTTTAATAATAACTCTGAGAATAAGAAATAGGTCAGCTATTCTCATAAAGTATCTTCAGCTCTATTACCTGCTCGTTCCTCCCTGAGTTTAGGGAGTTACTTGTTTTTCCACATCCAGAATATTCATTGGGAGCTCATTTTCCAAGGTGACAGCAATGGCACCTCACTTCAGAGACTTTTTATCTTGTTTTTCCTTCTCCTTCCTTCTCACTTCTGTTAAGAGCATCAAGTGTACACAGACAGTTGTTCTGCAGGTATTTTAAGCAGCTCTCTGCAGCATAAACTACTGAAGATGGGCAATATCCTGCCTGTATTTTTTTGTTCTTTCTTCTTTTCAAAAAATGCTTTCTTTCCATTCAGAACAATGCATTACACTATTATGGATTATAAGTCTCCTACTCACAATTCCTGTTGCCACTTTGCATCAAGCAAAGCTTGTCTGTTTGGATCACTGACTCCAGCTCCTCAACACCTCCCCTTTTTTTCTCTAAATCACTGGAAATATCTTTGGCTGCTGCTAAAGTTTCTCTGTCGTACTTCAGAACCCAAGTGAGGAGGTGATTTTATTTTTCTGTGCACGTTTAAAACGCATAAAACGTTCCTCAATTACTATTGAGCATCTGGCACCTAAAAGGGTGCCAGGGGTAGGACTTCTGTAGCTACCAAAATATTTATGGAGCCTTCTAAGGTCCTTGGTTTCTGTTGTGACAGAGGAGATGGAATTGGCTGATGCAGTTTGGGGTGTCACACTCCTGCCTGTGTGATGTTACAGTGTTGTGACACTGTGCAGTGAAATTGTGGGCTTAATTGGAGTGCTCTGGTTTCACAAGAATTCTGTGCTGCTGTCTGCTGCTTCAGTGGTGTCATTCCAGATCTGTGTCGTGGAGATGAGCTAACAATAGCACTGCAAAAAAAATTCTGTCCTGGATAGATGGGAAAATTTAAATGCAGATCTTATTTCCAGTAATTTTGCTAGATTTCATTCCTCAGCACGAAGAGCTCGTTCAGCAAAAGTACTCAGATAACCTTTTAACCACTTGCTTTTGGCCTAATTACTGTTTTCTCATAATTCATTACCATATTTAAGTTAAACTGCTTCAACTGTACAGCCCCTTTAAAAGAAACTTCCCTGAAGCTGATGAATGCAACAGTCCCAACTCAGTGAAAAGGCTGAGAAACAGCTGAAAACAGGGAATATCCATCAGCCCACATCCCGTGAATCTGGAGTTAAGAAATCAGTGTGGGGTGTGTCATTTACAGAGCCAAAGGAAAAGGAGAATATGGCATGAAATGAACAATATTTCCTAACAAAAGATGCAGTTTGTGCATATCAATGCACACGAAGGTTTAGATGGAGGTGGACAAAAACCTTGAATAGTGGCCTAACTTCACATGCTGACAGGGAATTTCCAAACACAACAAAACAAGCAAGCAGGCACTCTGTAACTTCAATTATTCAAATGCAAAATGATAGAACCAAAATCTCTCAGTTTTCTGCACAAGCAAACAAAACTCAGGGCACTGCAGATTTGGAGGTGTTTGGTTCCAAATCTGCTGTGTGTTTGTGCTGTTGGTTGCCTGCCCTGATGTGCTGGTTTGGGCTGGGGGTAGAGCTAATTTCTGTTTTTGCAGTTGTGTAGTTCCCAGAAAGCAAGGTAAGAATATTTAGAAGAAAATGAATTCAGCAGTATCTGTTATTCTAACCTAATATATTCCAAAGCCCACAGATAATGGTAGATGTTGGCTCACACACCTGATCTTTGTAACCAAACAGATTTCCCAGGTGATGTCAATTCCCAGGCAGTTCTTTCATAAAAGTATTCAATTTTATTTCTTTCATCTTTTTAAAAAACCCAAAAAACTACTGGTGCTCTAATTTGCCATATTTAATCTAACATAAAAGTCTAGGTAGGGGCTCTAAATAAAAACTATTGGCCCTATGATGCAAAACTTTGCATATCTTTAAAACAGCATTATCCAATTCCTGTTCAGTGAAAGTAATCCTGCAAATGTGACATTGAGATCTTATTTACTTAAAATGGAAGGAGGCAGCTTTTTGTAAATGATTTGTAAATAATTCTGTAAAAAATTTGTAACAAGAGCAGCCTCTGCACAAACTCCTCTGACACCACAATGGCTCGGGACTTTGGGGGACCTTGGGGGACCTTGGGGGACTTTGGGGGACCTTGGGGGACTTTGGGGGACTGTGCTCACACTGCAGCACCAATGTCCCATGACAAAGGCAAGATTGCATCTTTTAGAGGTCACTGAACAAAGCACTGCAGTGATGGTCTAGATCCTGTTTCAAAATTTGGTATCAAAGCAAATTCTTTCACACAGTCTTTTTAACCAGCAGCAAAACATTGAGGTGTTTTTTGTGCCGTTGCTGTGGACATGCTCGGGTACCTGCTGGCTCCTAAACTCAGCCAGGGTTTTTATAGGCTTTATGCTCTCTGGTGCTTTGGTAGTCATCTGAAGATCTGTCAAGTAGCAGGTGAATAGCAGCAGGCTAAAAACTCTTCTGTTTATTGTCTGAGAGAGACAAAGCGCCCCAGAGGAATTCACAAAAGCAAAAGCAGATTCCGGCCTTTAATAAAGGAAAGGAAAATAGACTTGCCTTTGCCTAATCCATTCCAGCTGTGTAAAGGAAAGAACAGGGGCTAACCCTGCTGGGCTTTTTGCTGATTGTAGACAAAGCAGCAGAATCTGAAACGGAGAGTCCTGGAGCCTGTGTGTGATCACAGGCATTGCCTCTGCCTGCTCCTGGGCAGAAAAGCAGGGATGGTGAGGCAAGTGCTGGACTTCAAGATAGGATTTATTCCCTGTGATTTGCATCCTCGATGGAGGTGAGGAGGAGTTGAACATCAGCAGAGCAAGGCCGAGTGATGGATCAGGTTTCCCTCACATCCAGAACACAACACAGCCATGGAGGACCCGGAGAAATTCTGCCTGGCCCACGCTTCCTAACGTGATCTTCCTCTCTAGTCTGACCATTTTAATTACAATTAATCAACAATACTCCCACATCCGTGAGAACAAGTCATTCCAGCAGCCAGAACTTCGGCTCCCCCAACTCACAACATTTCCCTTCATCACCTCCCTGCCCTTCACTTTGCCGAGCAGTAGAGACAATTCTCCTGCTGCTTCTTGTGGCTCCATCTCCGGCTGTGAAAGCTTGCTCAGGTGACCAGACTGCAGGTTCTCCCTCAGGCCAGGGCATGTGGAAGGGCCCAGCTGGTGGCCTGAAGGAGCCAGCATCACGAGAGGGGCCACCACCATGAGAGGAGCCACCACCACGAGAGGTGTCACCACCACGAGAGGAGCCACCACCACAAGAGGAGCCACCACCACGAGAGGTGTCACCACCACGAGAGGTGCCACCACCNGCCACCACCATGAGAGGAGCCACCACCACGAGAGGTGTCACCACCACGAGAGGAGCCACCACCACGAGAGGTGTCACCACCACGAGAGGAGCCACCACCATGAGAGGTGTCACCGCCGCGTGAGCTCCGTCACCCGCAGGCTGGGACGGTGCAGAAGGGACATCCAGCAGGACCTCCAGCCCTTGGACAGCCCTCAGATGGTTTTCATACTAAAGAAGAAATCAGCGTTAGTTGGGCTGCAAAAATCCACGCTCTACAGGATGGAAACGTCTTGCCTGTGATCACCAGTGACTATTGGTGGTTTTTTTTTCTGGATCCGACTCAATCTGAGTCATTTGTGCTCTTGGTTCATGGGCTCTGTGCATTCCAAAAGCTGCAGGTTACAAGAATGAAAATATGGCACCTGTGGTAGTGTTTTACAAGCTGAAATACAGGGGATAAATAAGGTTTTGATAGGGAAACATCTACTGATTTCTTCCACTGAGCCATGAAAGGACTAGGGGAAAAAAAAGGAACAAACAGGATGAAGAAACGTTAGTCCAGACAGGGTTGGGTGCTCCTGAGATGAATGATTTTCCTTCCTCTCCTGGCACAACTCTGCTAGAGCAGGCAGCAGCTTTGCCTAATGGATTCCAGACCTCTCTACTTATAACAATATTATGGCTATACATGGTTCTCTTTGTCTCAAGTAAACAGTGAAGTGATCCACTGTGACAAAATGTTTAAACATCACAGGGATGCCTCTACCCACTCTATACTACAACTTGCTTCATTTTTCTCTCTGACAAACCCAATTCATAACACTTAAACTAGGGCAAGGGAAGAAACCCTGAAATAAAAACCAGTCACATAATTTATTTTTTTTTTAATCCAGGAAGATCCGAAAACTGCTCTACAAACTCTAGGTTAATCCTGACATCCTCCTTGGGACAGTTTGTTACTCTCAGTCAGTTCTCTGCAATACTCAAGGGATTTGCAAGAATCACTTTCCCATTATCATCATCCAATGTCTTCTAGAATGGGTGTATTTTTAGCTGTGCTCAGATGAATGTAGTACAGGAAGTTAAGGACTCCAACAACATCTGTCATCATGAAAACCTGCAAACTGGTTTGGAAAATATTTTTAGCAGCATTTAAGTTTTTTTTTTTTTATGGCTGGGGGTATATTCATATCATTAAAAGATCTATTCTGCATTTTCAAAATGCTCATCTGTACACAGGAACTGTTCTTATGGTATGATATCACCTGCATAAATATATATAAAAAATATATATATATAAAAATATATATGTGTATATATATGCAGAGATATATATACACACACACCTGTATATATAAATATATATATATATACACACACACCTGTATATATATATATCTATATATGTATATATACATACACACAGTTTGTTTGTGAGGTGCTAAAGAAAAATGCTTATTTTCTCTACATACAGCAAAGCTGGGATAACTTTAGAACATATTAAAATGGCAACATAAACTGAAAAGTTGATTTTTGTTTTTTTTTAGACTGGAAACTCGGGGTGTTACACCAAAGCAGGTGTCATCATCTAGAATAACAAAAATTTAGGTAGAAAATTAAAAAAGCACTATTTTAATGGATTCAGTGATTTTAGAAATGGTGATGGAAATGATAAATGCAGTAAGTCTGTTGCACTTCTTCACTGATAGTATGGCTACATTTTGAGAAGGCAGTACTGAGGTCATTCACCAAATATAGACTGCAGCAGAAAATCAGACTAAAACTGAGCTTAATTTCTGTAGGGCAAAATTACCATATTTTCATCTACATAACCTGCAGATTATCTAACAGAGAAATAAATAGCCAGGCAACCCACTCCCCACTGTTTTAGCAATTGCTGTAGTACACAAATCTGTCATTTTCTGAGGGGGCTGTTTACTCAAAATCCTCTTTTGCATTCTAAACATCTTGCCTGTGATCATCAGGGCCTGTTGCTATTTTTTTTTTTTCTGTATCCAACTCAACCTGAATCATTTGTGCACTTGGTTCATGGGCTCTGTGCATTCCAAAAGCTGCAGGTTACAAGAATGAAAATATGGCACCTGTGGTAGTGTTTTACAAGCTGAAATACAGGGGATAAATAAGGTTTTGATAGGGAAACATCTACTGATTTCTTCCACTGAGCCACGAAAAACTAGGGGGGAAAAAAAAGGAACAATTTTATGGGAACTGAGGGGAGCACCAACAGCTCACTGGGGAAGAGATGGGTGTTACTGGAGTGATTTATCAATGCCCCTCTCTCCTGTGAACACAGGACAAGGAGCATTTGGGGTGTGCTCACCTGATCCTAACGTACATTGCCCGCTTAACGCTTTGGGAAGAGCAAAGAAACACAGTCAGGCATGAGGAGTGACCAGCAAATCAAGCTTTCAAGAACACTGAATGGTTTCAATTTATAATGTTATGGCAGGCTAATATCATATCAATTTGCACAGGCAGTGATTTTTGTACATGTACACACACTTATCAAAAGGCAGGATGCAATTGCTGCACCACAAATGCAGTTCTTTAACACACGTGGCAATTTTAACTGGAGGCAACCAACGTGCAAAAAAATGCTGGAAGAATTAGAGGAAGGAGAAAGGAAAGAGGGAAGTGAGAAAGAAGAATGTTTACAACAAAGCACAAGCAGTTCTCTCTCTTGAGCAGCAGCCTCAGGCTCTTCTGTTTGAACAAGGACCTGCTGGGATGGTCCTTGAATCTGCTCTGCACTGGTAAATCCAGTACTGGCTCCAGAGCCAAACAATCTCTTCTATCACTGAATTCACCATCACTTCTCTCTCTATTGCAACAAATCCTCAACTCTCTTTGCTCTAGATTTACACTTCATTTTAAGGAGGAAATGATGAAACCAAAGGACTGTCACTGTTACCATCCCATCTGCACCACAGCAATACCCAAAGGTTTCAGTCTGAGATCACTGCTGAGGCTTCATGTGCTCCACAGCTCCAGCAACTGCTGTCATCTCTTTCACCCTGCACATTCTCAGAACACTTTATTTTGCCAAAACTCAACACTCAGCCTTCTGGAACTCTTCTAAAATACACTGGTGACTCGGTGCTCTCTCTGCATCCTTCCAAATCCTCATGCTTTCTTGCCAAGAAAAAAAAAAAGCCCCTGCTTTTCTTGACACCTTTTTCCAAGAAATGTTTCACTCAGCTCTCTCTCTCCCTTTGCTTTCATTTTCTTTGGCAAAACCAGTCCAAAATAATTCAATGTCATTGTGTCCCGTGGCTATCTGTGTTTAATTTCTTCTATTTATACTGCAAGTTCTGCTTGCTCCCATAGATCTGTCTCCCTTTTGGTCTGAGGGGTTATTTTGGGAGGTTTTGTCTTGGTTTTGTAGCATTTAACCTCACAGCAGCCTATTTGTGTCACTCTGTCAAATGGGAGCAAGCAAAGCTTTTTTGGCTCTGCATATAAAAAACTAACCTGGTTTTTTTTGTTGTTTCTGTGTCTCATGCCACAAATAGAGAGCAGATTTGCAGCATCTCACATTGAAGCTATTCCAACGTGGCTATTTATACAGCCTTTTAAAACCAGAGCAACAGACACACACAGCAATTAGTCTTTGGGACCAGATTAAAACTACTTTTGTAATGTTTGATGCAGAGTTCCAGTTCATTTGCATGACAGAGTAGTAAAACTGCTCAGCACTGAAAGATGGCAGCACCTGTTTCTGTGAGAACAGGATTAAAAGATGACTTAATGGATTTCAGAGCAAGGCATTCCTCCCAAGCATTAATTCTGGTCACGATATAAAGAATTATTTGGTACAAACGGCGCCTGAATTCCAAACACAGGTGATCATTCACACTCCAAACCAGCAAAAAAAACATTTATCAGCATGACTTAGATCACTCACCAGGCAGATGTACTCTGAAAAGACACCAGGGGTGGGCTTAAAGCATCTCCTTTCAAGGTGTGCACTGTCTGTGACCTTCGGGGCTGGGGCTGGGGTTGAGGCTGTGTCTCTGGCTGGGGCTGTGCCTGCCTTGGCTCCTGGGCAGGATTCATCCAGCGCCTCTGCCCCTGCCTCATCCACTTGCCCTGGATGCCCCAGCGGGCCAGGTAGAATTTGCAAATGTCATAGTTCATGGAGGAGTAATATAAAAGGTCCAGGATCAGTAAGATCACCACGAAAAAGCCATAGATCCACACTCCCAGCAGGGCGCTGTAGTTGCTGTGGAGGGAGGAGAGGGGAAAACAACAAAAATTCTCTCAGTAGCAGTCACTGTCTTGGTTCATCAAGGTTTTTTTGTTTCATTAATTATATAGATATAAATTA
>VZTZ01004708.1:64247-85504 GCA_013400955.1 Drymodes brunneopygia
CAGCACCATCATCTCCTGACAGCCCTTCACCTGCTTCCACAGGGATGACTGCAGCACCACAGAAAACACCAAAATCCCTGTTGTAAACAGAAATCCACACACCACGATTCCACCTGTCTTTAATCTGCCCTTTCCTTGTCCTGGAGGGGATGAATACCAGAATAAAATGGCAGGGAAAGCAGCCTGATCAGAATTCAGCCTTGGGGATTACACCAAGAGAAATCCCAGCAGATTAGAATGGCCAGAATGTCAATATTAAATAGAAAACTGACCTCAAGTGAAGATTTTTGTCCCTGTAAATAGGTAATCAGTAACAAAGCTCTACTTGCTATTTCTTTATAAATAAAAAACTCACATTTATTTTGGGGGACAGCCCTCAGCAGAACATGGAAGTACCCCCAGGTTAACAGGCAAGGAGACCACCCAATGTTGGTGTAAAATCAAATACATTCTGTTCCCCAAGGCCAGGGATTTTTTACAAGAGATTTAGATTCAAAACTTCAAGGATTCCAAACAGTGCATTTGGGTTGATAGGGAAAATGTCAGCTCACTCCCTTCTCTCACCTACGAGCAGCTTTGGGATTTATTTTTACTGATGCACATTTAAACATAGTTTGGACCCAATCAGGGTGAGGGAAGAGACTTTTCTAACTTTTACACGTAACTTTTTATTTGTCACATTTATGCGCAACTTTTACTCTCCTCGCAACGTTTACAGCCCACGTCCAAACAAAGGAGGCAAAACTGAAATATTCTCTCTTTTAGGAGCAAAAAAACCTTTTAGCAACGGGTTTTCTGTGTATGCAATTATTCTAATTGCTCCCATCATTAAGTTCACCCCAGACTCTGTTATCAGACTGGGAACAGTTTGGCGAAGAGCGCTTTCCGACTCATTTTATACTTACTTATGCATATATCCATCTGCATTCCCCGTTAGGTTCATCTGCATGACAGTCTGGAATTCTGTCTCATTGCAGCAATATTTGAACACTGTGTTGTTATGGTGACAGCAGAAGATGTAAGATTTGTTGTCAGAAAGGCGGGGGCAGTGGAAGCCGAAGTGGTAGCGACCTTTGTAGTCCGTGTAGGGCTCGCAGACCCGAAAATGCGTGGACAACACTGTGAAACAAAAGCAGCATTTCTCTGTGAGTCACTGCTGTTATCTGCACCTCACCAACTCTCGTTTTTCACTGGCAAGGCTCAATAATTGTTGGCTGGTTCCTGAAGAACATCAAAGTTTCAGGATTTTCAGCGCTGCAACGTTTGGTTCTTCGCGGTAACGATGTTCGGACTTCTGTTGTATTTTGAGTTTTGTTATTTCTGTGTTTCTGATTACCGTTTTAAGGGAAGGGAAGAAATGCCCTCCACATTAAGAGGAACAAAAAGGGAAATGTTTTCCATACTGCTGTTGTAAATCTAGGGCTATCCATGGCACACACCAATGTTCATGTTTGATTCGCCTGGGAGGACTTAATAAAAACAAAAAGTCTGTGTAGAAACTGCAATAAAAGTTTGATGGCACTTGGTTTAACTGTTCCTGATTTGTTTTCTTCTTCTCTTAAGGTCAATCTTTGATAGGGAATATTCTATCAGGAACAGTCATTACAAACAGTGTAACAAAGCCAAGCAACTCTCAATTTTCAAATAGAACTAATAAAATGCAGATGTTCCTGAGAGTTCTTACATTTCTTCTTTAACAAGTTCTCATGTAAAGTGTTTATTAAAGCTCTGAGAGCATTTTTCTCTTTAAAGTCTTGTGTCACACTGATTTCACCATCACTTTTACTTGGGGGAAAAAACCAGCTGTCCTTTTATCACCTCAGCTTCCCTGAGCTATTCAATTGTGCAGAGGGGCAGGACAGAGATCCCTCCCAAAATGGTCATAAGCAACCTTCCTGACAGCCTTCAATTTGGTTCCACATTGAAAATTGTGAAAGGTTCTCAGTCCAAATAGCTTTGGTCCTACAGGTTTTCAGTTCAGTATCTTTTACCCTCCATTCTTGAGGCAGTTTTTCATATAAGAAAAAAAAAACCCACAACAGCATCAACAACAAAAAACAAAGCACAAGTGATGCTAAAGCAATCATTACCAGCAGAATGATGTGCAGCCAGTCCCTGAGCAATTTTTGGCTGAATTCCCACCCCAATTTTACTGCTGAACATCCACCCTGAGGTACAGAAAGCCCCTTGGCCAGCCTGGGTCAGCAGTGCCAGGCTGTCACCAGCCACAGCTCTGCTGTGACACCAGCACTGCTTTGGTCACCAGCCTCCAAAACTCAGCCTTGAGCCCATCCCAGCAAGACCCAGCCCACAGAGAAAACACTTCCTCAATTTATTGTACTCTGTGTCATTTCAATTGCTGTCTTTCCTTCTCCATGGATCAGAGAGCCAAATAAACAAAGTGGGATTTGTTTTCTTCCAAATATTTTTTTTTTCCTGAAAATAACTTTGCTTAAATCCCCAAGTTTAAAGGTCCTTATTTCTACAGAAACACTTCAAATAAAATTATTGCACCTGTAAAGGCCTTGAGCTGTCTGTTGCAAAGGTGCAGCTGTGTCTGAAGTACAAATTTCACTATTTTGGGAACTGTTATTGAACAGCTGATGCAGATGCTCCTCTCTCTGCTCCAACTGATTTCAAGAAAATAATCTGCCATGCCTCATCATCACAAGGCTTGCCTGCTTTACCTTAAAAACTACACAGCTAGCAAACATCAAACTCTTACTTCCCTACCTAGAGATCTGCCTCATGTACATTTTAAATTTATTTACTACATTTTTAAAGCCCCCAGACTCTCTGAATGGCTGGTGTTCATAAGCTTTCCATATGAAACCACAGAAAATATTCACATGTATGCATTTTACCACATGCTAACTTGCTTTGTGGATGCTCATTTCCTACTTCAAAGAATTAATGCTGGAATGTGCAAATAAACTCAGCAATTTTCACTTGTTAATATAAGCCTTGCTGTCAGCACTGATTTTTAGAAATGTATTTTATAAATACATTTGAAATGAAAAAGCATCTACGTTTGCAAAGCCAGTCTAAGAGTTAGTGGTCAGAAAATCATGGTGCTCCTCCCATTATTATTATTATTATTATTATTAATTATTATTATTATTGCTATTATTGCTATTATTATTGGTGTTATTTTTGTTGTTGTTATTACTATTGTTGTTATTATTATTATTATGCCCAGTACAACCAGCCAAGCGTTCACAACACCTAAAATTTCACTGGGATTTTGCTGACACTGAAATAAAATCCCTCAAGTTTCAGTATTCTCAGTCCAAGAAATTGATTACTAAAATTGTGAATCTCAGTACACCAAAGACTTGGAAGTAAAGCAAGATCTTACAGATGGGAGCCTGTAAATCCAGGGCACTCAAAGGGAGCCTTGCCATTAGATTTTCATTTCAGCTCAGGTTAAAAATGATGTTCCTGTCATTCCAGTGAGAGCAGCATCCTTTTTTCCCCCTCCCTATCATTCACAGCATAAAGCCAGTAGTTTTCCTTTATGGAAACTGATCTGTCTTGGACAAAAAAAAAGGACATTTTCTGGCTGAAAAATAATAATAAATTACCTCCTGTGAAATGTGAAATGTGCTGTGAGCTACCAATGACCTAAACCCATTCCTAGAGATGACAGTGGCAGAATTTCACAATGAGGGAGCACAGTTTGGCTGGCAGGAAAGGCTTGTGATGATTCCAAATGAAGCCTGGGCTCTACATGTTAATAATGGACATCAAATAACAAAATATCAACAGCCAAGGAGCAGCAAAATGATAAGAAACACATTGATAAAGCCAACAGCTATCAATGATAATGGATAAATTATGCAAGAAGTCAAAGCTGTGTGTAATTGGTCTCAAACAAAAACATTGCACTTCAGAGGCAGAACTTCTAAAACAGGGGAAAAAACCAAATAAATCAGAACATTGGCTTTAAGTCTGGGTTTGAGGGAGTGCAGCAGTGGCTGGACAGAGCTGTTTGCACACCCAGTGCCACCACAATGTCCCACCCAGCTCCAAGGCAGGTGTTTGTGGGTTGAAGTCCCCTATAAAGGGTGGCAAAGGGGTGAAAACTTAAAAATCGACAGAAGAGACTGGAGCTGCTGGGAAAGTTTGATAAAAATTAAGAAAAGAGACTGGAGCTGCTGGGAAAGTTTTGTGATAAAAATTGAGAGAAGAGACTGGAGCTGCTGGGAAAGTTTTGTGATAAAAACTGAGAGAAGAGACTGGAGCTGCTGGGAAAGTTTTGTGATAAAAAAAATTGTCAGAAGAGACTGGAGCTGCTGGGAAAGTTTTGTGATAAAAAAAATTGAGAGAAGAGACTGGAGCTGCTGGGAAAGTTTTGTGATAAAAAAAATTGAGAGAAGAGACTGGAGCTGCTGGGGAAGTTTTGTGATAAAAAAAATTGAGAGAAGAGACTGGAGCTGCTGGGGAAGTTTTGTGATAAAAAAAATTGTCAGAAGAGACTGGAGCTGCTGGGAAAGTTCTGTGATATCTGATCACTTCACTGAAGACTCCTTGATGACTTCATTCCTACACCAGGGAGGTGGATTTTTGGAATTTCTTTAGCCCAGAAGACAAGAAAGGAGCAGCTCCAGTGCCTGATCCCAGCCCTTTGGAGGAGGAGGAGGAGGGCAGTTCCAAAATTAGGGATGCAGAGCCACTCATGGGGATGTCAGGGCAAGAGCTCCAAAGGAGAAGAATGATTTAACACGAGCTGAGGAGTGCTCTAATTGATCATTTTCTACCACTGTTAGCAAAAGGGCTGTGTCAGAGCTAAATAATGAACCATCATTAGCAAGAAATCAACTTGAACACTGCAAACAAGCTGTGAGACCGTGGGCAACAAAACACATGCTTGAACTGACTGGTGAGGAGATGAGTATTAATGATTTATGAATATTAAAGATCCAGGCTGAGTAGTAAATGATTTTAGCACAAGGATGCTTTAAGGAACACAGTGCCTGGTGAAGTTTGAGCTGNACTAAATAAGGACAGAAGCTGCTGGTGCTGGTGAGGTATTGTGATAAAAATTAAGAAAAGAGACTGGAGCTGCTGGGGAAGTTTTGTGATAAAAATTGAGAGAAGAGACTGGGGCTGCTGGGAAAGTTTTGTGATAAAAATTGAGAGAAGAGACTGGAGCTGCTGGGAAAGTTTTGTGATAAAAATTGAGAGAAGAGACTGGAGCTGCTGGGGAAGTTTTGTGATAAAAAAAATTGTCAGAAGAGACTGGAGCTGCTGGGAAAGTTCTGTGATATCTGATCACTTCACTGAAGACTCCTTGATGACTTCATTCCTACACCAGGGAGGTGGATTTTTGGAATTTCTTTAGCCCAGAAGACAAGAAAGGAGCAGCTCCAGTGCCTGATCCCAGCCCTTTGGAGGAGGAGGAGGAGGGCAGTTCCAAAATTAGGGATGCAGAGCCACTCATGGGGATGTCAGGGCAAGGGCTCCAAAGGAGAAGAATGATTTAACACGAGCTGAGGAGTGCTCTAATTGATCATTTTCTACCACTGTTAGCAAAAGGGCTGTGTCAGAGCTAAATAATGAACCATCATTAGCAAGAAATCAACTTGAACACTGCAAACAAGCTGTGAGACCGTGGGCAACAAAACACATGCTTGAACTGACTGGTGAGGAGATGAGTATTAATGATTTATGAATATTAAAGATCCAGGCTGAGTAGTAAATGATTTTAGCACAAGGATGCTTTAAGGAACACAGTGCCTGGTGAAGTTTGAGCTGTGGTGGTTGGGGATGTGATGTACAAGGGAATAAGGAGCAGTGATTGGAAAAAAAGTCTTGTATTAAAAACTGCCTCAAGAATGGAGGATAAAAAGATACTGAACTGAAAACCTGTAGGACCAAAGTTATTTGGGCTGAGAACTTGTTAAAATTTTATTTTAAATATTCACTCACCATTACAGAAAAGCCTAATGTCATAAATAACTCCTGAGGAGCAAATACAACCAGAAATCAGAGCACTCAGCTAATTCCCAGTCTAACAACCAGCACATTTCCACAGCAACCCTTGCTGTGTGCTAGCAGCAAACATCTGGAGCAGAACTCCCAAGCACCAGGAGAAACATCTCTGGTGCAGCCAATCCTTTAGATTCAGGAAAATTGCTTGGGTTCCAAGTTCAATCCTTCAGGTGCTCTGCACTCTCTGGTGTGCACATGGAAAAACCCACAGCTGGCACCTGGCCTGCTCTGCTTCCTGTGGATGGTGATTTATTTAGCAAAATGGATGTGTTTTATGGTGGCACAGAAATTATTCTTTTCTTTTCAGGTGAGCTGAAAAAATAGCTCATCAAAAGAAATAAAGTTACTCTTGCAACTTTCCAGTCTGTTTTCTTCTTGAAGTGAATTTTCAATTCCATTTCAAATTCCAGCTCCATTTACATTGGAATGAGATGATCTTGAAGGTCCCTTCCAGCCCCAAACCATTCTATGATTCTATTGTTTATTTATTATGCAATTAACAATCATTTGGGCTTGTTGATTTTGTAGGAACCCAGTATTAAATTGCAATTATTTTCTTTCCCCTGTGGCAACGCATCGGTAAAACAAATTATAAAAATTACAAAATTATAAAAAAATTATAAAACTATGAAAGTTACCTGCTGACAAGAGTAACGAGAGCAGAACTATCAGCACATTCAGGGGCTGCTGACCACAACTTGTCATCGTTGGCTTTCATTGGTCCATTAGAGAATTACCTGTTGGACAAGATGCAACATCACCATGAGGAGTCTGTTCCATCTCCTTCCACTGTTCAAATGTTCCCTTCCCCACCAAAGCTTTGGTAAATTGAGGTTCACACAATAGAGGAAAAAGGTTTCATGCAGTAGGGAAAAGAAAAAAAAAATTCATAATTTTTTCTGGACTTTGAAGTGAAAGAAATTCCTCTTTCTACGATTAAAATTCCTTTCTCATTTCACCATGGATATGTACAGCTGTTTACATACTTTTTCATTAACCCAGAGCAGAGATGAATCATACAAAGTCTTTACTGAATATTCATAGATCCCCTGTAATCCACATGCAGCAGAACTGTGCTTTGTTTTCCTGTCACAGGAACGGGCCATTGTATTTTCTGTGTAAGGAATAAACAGAAAAACAAATTGGCTGCTTTGAAAGTCACTCTGTTTTACCCCATTAGAGGGTGCAGTCGCTCAGAAAGTGGGTCAAGCAACTGAGATGGTTGGAAACACTTCAAAAAAAAAACATCTTTTCATCAGAATCAGAGCCTTTCATGGGATTATTATTTGTTGTTTTCCCAGGATGGGGAGCGAGGAGTGGGACTGGCACCTTCCTACAAAGGCTCTCCTTGGTGTTTCCCAGCCAGACTGAGCCCAAACTCCTCTTCTCTCCTCATTTTGGTTCACCAGCAGCAGCTGCAGAGCAGGAGCTGTCCCAGGTGTCACCAGCAAGGTGAGCAGGAGGAGGTGGCCCTGAGAAACCCAACTGATGCTGGGTCCTGGAGCTTTTCAGCATCCTGGACCCACACTGAGATCAGGGCACAGCAAAAGAGGCAATTCCTGCCTTTCCACACCAACCCTGGGAGCCAGGATGGCCCAGGGGGTGCTGCATGAGCCCCAACTCCTGCACTGCTAAAGGTGATTACAGTGGAGCAGCCTGGGGAAAAAAAAGAGAGAAATTATTTTACAAAAATGGCAATTTCTGTGAAAATGATGCCGCTCCCGACACCTCAGGAGACACCCTTTGCCAAATGCTCACGAAATAAGTGCTGGATCCTAAAAATACTGTGTGGTTTCCTAGCTGGTGCCTGCTACAACTGACTGAAACAAATGAAAAATCCCCAAACAATTGCACCTGCCAAAGGGGAGGGGGTGCAAATGAACCCCCCAGGAGTGACTGAGCTGTGAGTGACAGAGGTGGGCACTGGGGGGGAGACACAGCCACCCAAAAAGTGTTGAGAGGCAGGAGATTCACCACAAACACAAAATGCTGAGTGTGGCACAAGCAGATTCACCAAGAATTATCTTAGCACATAGATCACAAACCTAAAAAAAATCAGTGTGTAGCTTTAATACAAGAAATCACCATAATTTACATTGTTTTCTGCAAGCATGATTAACACCCAAATGTGTTTGTAGCTTTAAAATAAGGCAGTTCCCACCAGGGGAAAACAATTTGAAATTGGAACAGTGTAAAAAGAAAATAAAAGTGCAATAAACCATGAATGCTAAGTAAGAATATTTCTCATCAATGCTGTTTGAAAAATCTGCCTTTTCTTCAGAAGAAATACCATATTGATTAGAAAACAGACTCGAAGTTGGAATTGTATAAAAAAAAAGAATGAATATAAGCCAGATGTTGAGAATGTAGGACTTGAATCACAAAAAACAGCTACAAAGAACAATCTATTGCCAATATTGACAGGAATACAAGGAATTAGGTATTTTCCTGAGTAAACCAAAGCTGCAGGAATTCTGGCAGTGAGTCACTACTGAGGGAAATCTTGGCCTTCTTACCAGTTAATTAAAAAGAGATCAATAAGCACTCCCGTTGTGTATCTGGGATGACAAAGATGTTTGGTGCAGCTGAGACTATTAAATATTTCCATATCAAGAATAATTCAGGGTGACATTTAATGAGTTGATGCAAAGGTTTGTAATTTGATATGTGCAATTCTGTGTAATTTGCACCTAGTTATTTCAGCAGAGCTGGCTGGGGGATGTATAAATCATTTTTTCAGTTTGCTGGAAAGCAGTGGCAACTTCCAGAGGACCTAAAGAAACACAAGAACATTTTTAGAAGCAAATTGGATAATCCAGGTAATTACAAGATTGCAAGCGTGATGTCAACCTAGACAAAAATTAATGGCATGGTTAATATGCATTCCAATTAATAAATAATTAAGGTGAGTAATATAATTAATGTGTATCACCGTGGGCTTGAGGCAAAGTTAATTTTATTCCTCTCAGGGCTGTTGACTAAGCTTAAAGATAGTTATAATGCCTGTAAAATATCTCATTTTAGTAGCATGCAATTGGATCTTCTGAGGAACAAATACAGCCAGGGCAGTGAGAATGAGGAAAAAAAGTTTCTTTTCAGTTGTGGAAGAGCAGCTGAGTCTGGAAATCAGGTGCAGAATTGGAAAGTACAATCCTGTCAGCAACTGAGCACAGCCTCACTCCTTAAACAGCACTGCAGGTACAAATCTAGGAGCTTTTCAGGGAGGGGAAGATTTATTCAGTTCTATCCAACAATTTTAATCCAAATCATGCAATGCCTGTATTTTATGGAGTGTCAGCTGGGAGGATCAGAGTGAGGGACTGGAGCAGCAAGAGCCAGCAGAGTGACAGAATCTGTAAATAAACACACACACACACCCAGGTGTGTATTTGTGGCAGTAGGGAAATGCTCCAATTTCATAACTTAATTAATAAGTAATAATTTATAACTTAATATTCAATAATTTATAACTTATTAAGCAATAATTTATAACTTAATAATCAATAATTTATCCCTTAATAAGCAATAATTTATAACTTAATAAGCAACAATTTTATTTTATTTATTTCAGTGATCACTACACAGAACAAGACCATTTTGCAGAGGTCAGAAATACAAATAACTCTTCACTCCTTGACTATTTTGAATTTTTTTCATGTTAAATATGCTAAAGCCATCGCATTTCATGCAGCACCATGATGACATCTCTGAGCTTTTAGAGCCCAATCAGCCCCTGGAAGAGAAATGAACACACACACACCCCTAGGTGTGTATTTGTGGCAGTAGGGAAATGCTCCAATTTCATAACTTAATTAATAAGTAATATTTTATAACTTAATAAGCAATAATTTATAACATAATAATCAATAATTTATAACTTAATAAGCAATAATTTATAACTTAATAACTTAATGTCAAACTCCAGATTTAGGTTTGTACCCAGATTTCCAGAGCCCTTCAATAAAGCACCTTCATATAATCATTCTGTGATTCTGTGTTTCCACACTAACATCCTTATTTCCCTCTCTTACTGTTGTTTATTATTATTATTATCATTATCATTATTATTATTGCTATTATGCCAGCAGCTGCCTGGCACTCAGCTGCAGCCTGGGGTTCAACCATGACACATCTCTAACCTGGAACAGCAGAAATGGTCCTCACTCATGGGATTTTTTTTGGCTATCTTCTTTTTGCTTATCTTTTGCTATCTTCTTTTTCTGCTATCTTCCTCATTCTTCATCAGAATAAGGATTCTGTCCAGAACATTGCTCTCCCTTTCAGGAAATGCAGCCATGCACCATCCAAAGAGAGCAGCACTCAAAGCAAAGATGCTCTGATGTTGTGATCAAGGGGAACACAGAAATGGATCAGCTCATCGTGCCAGATTTTACTTTTCCTTGACATTTTAGCTCTCCCTCTGCTCCTACCTACACTGCTTTGGTTTTCCTCATGGTTTTATCTGGCTGTTTTTTTCTTGAAGGGGAATCAGTGAATCACTGCAAAGAAAAGCTGCCAAGAGAAACAACCATTTCAAGAGGGAAGATTCTGATAAAGGAATTCTTTTCCCCTGACTTTGAAGGGAAAGGAAAGTTATGTTCAGAAGAGATGTCTGAAAAACAATGCATATTTTGCTATTTTTTTTTTTTTTGGTTAGCAGGAAGAACAAAAGGAGCAAGCAAGAGAGTTTATTAAATACATCAGCACTGCCTCACAAGTTTTCTCTCTGCCTGGAACAACAGAAAAGAGGGCAATTCAGGAGATCATTTAATTCCTTTTCCCATCATAGCATTAAGAACATTCAAACCCTTTGCAGGAGTCCCACCACCAGTGTTTTCCAGCCTTCTCAGGCAATTCCCTGAGTGTTTCTCTACCCTAGAAAGGGGTCCCTTTGCCCAACTTGCAGCTCCTTTTTGCTTTGCTTGAAGCCCCCTCTGTCAGGAGTGGGGTTGGAGGAGGATTTACCTGCAGACACACTGGTTACACCAGTCTTTTAATCTTTTAATCTTTTTAATCTTTTAATCTTCACCAATCTTTTAATGAATACAGACAAGAAGTGCTGTCCTACCTTCACTCAGCCTTTCCTTAGGCTCACAGCTGACACTTCTGGCAGCTTTTCCTTAAAAAACATCCTGGTTACACCTTCCATGCCCCCTCTTTTATCTGCCTCTGCCCTTTATAGAAAGGCTGTGCAAAATTAACTTCAGTGCCATTCTGTTTTCAGTTGTTTGTCTTTTCTCAGTGCCCAGAAAGTCCCTAAGAAACATCCCAGTTCTTCCCAGGTAAATAAAAACACATTATAAAATAATATTATAAAATAAATAAATTATATAAATAAAAACAACATGCACAGAGTTTCTGCTGATGCCCAGTTACTCAAAGGACACACAGGAAAATCCCCACTGAAGCAAGAGAGGAACATCCACACCCAGACAGTGCTCAGAGCACCAGGGCTGCAGCACAGACTGATTTGGGCAGCAGTCAGGGGATGGGAAACACAACCAGAGCATCCCAGTGGCTCAGAAAGCTGTTTGAAATTAGATGGAAAAGGGAAGGCTGTGATCCAAACCTGACTCCTAGCCCAGCTCTTGCTCACTTCTCACATTAAAGAGGGCTTAAAAATGCATCCAGTGTGTGCTCATGGATGGAATCACAATGAAATTACAGGCCTGTGACAAAGGAAGCAATGGAAGTGGCATGAAAGAAAAGCTGATTACAAAGAAAACATGTGGTTTCACACTGCAATAACCTCAGCACAAAGCTGATGAAAAACAGACACTGGCTTTCAATTGACAGTTGTCTCACTTGAAACAACCTTTACTTGAAAAAAGGAGCTGCTGGTAGAAAACATTCTGGGTTATGATGCAGGATTGACATCAGTCAGTGCCTCTTCCCAAAAAAAACATCTCACTGCACATTTTCTGGAAGTTCAGCATGTGTGTCTCCCTGATTTTTCTAGAGTGCTGTGTTTATAGTTGCTAGCAGAGGTTCTCACAGATTTTGTGTAAACAATCCATGTTTCTATAACCGGCCAAGGATTGTTTTGTACTTTGGATGTTGTTTTTCATTCTTCTTTCTGGGCTGGAGAATGTGATGGGCTGTGTTTCTCACCTATGGAATTTCAGAGGTGGGAACCTCCTTGTCCAATCCATAACTGTCTGTAAAAAGGGATCAATATAAGAATAAAGAGAGGCTGGGGCTCTTTTTGCTCTATGCCCGGCCTTGGTGGCTGAGCTCCTGAGTTGCCTGATTGTTTTGTGTCTGACAGAGCAAAAACCATGTGTGAGTCTCTACCCAGCTGCAGATAAAGCATTTGCAGGCAGGGCTTTAGTGATGCTGAAGGTGAGCAAATGCACATTACATTTCGCCAGGCCACTAAATTCTTCCCCCTTATTTTATGGATTTTGTAATTGAAAATACAAACTGCTTTGTTTTATTTCACACGCCAACCCCTCAGTGTTCATTATTTCCCACAGCTGTTATGAAGAGACAACATGCATAAATCCTCAAAAATAAAGCTCTGAAGTACAGCCTGAAGGCCACCTTGTGAACTTCAAGCTGTTTTTGACAGGATGGGGCCAAGAAACCTGCAAATGCTTTAAATGTCAGCTGTCAAAGCCACTCATTAATCTCCTTTTACCTCTCTTTTACCCAACACATTTTGTGGGAATGATCCCACAGTGACCTCCTGAGAGACAAGTCACACACAGCCAAGCTGGAAATTGGTTTTAGCAGCTCCCAGCCTAAGCACAAAGCACAGGAAAATCTGATACAGGAGTTAAAGGGCCCCTTTATTACAAGGGAATTAATTTCAGGGAGTCACCAGTGCATCCAGACTTTATAATCACAAAATTCAACTGATGAGAAAATTCCACAAGAGAGCACAAACCTTTAATAGACAGCCAAATTCTGAACTGTCCCCACAGCACATCCAAAGGTATTAAAGCTAATCCATAATGTAGCTGTGTAGTGCAAATAAGTGAATCATTACATATTTGCTTTTGGCAGAATAAATGTTTGATTTCCTGGATTTATTGCTGATAAAGGTCAGGAATTTTGAGTCTGTTGTCTGTCCTACAACTGGCCCTGCACTGGATACATCAAACCTCATTTTTTGGGGGGAAAATACCTACATTGCTTTGTGGAGAGAGCTTTGTAAAAATAACAGTTGTGATGATTTCCTGACACTGATAACTTCAGCTACAGCTCAGTGGCAACTTTCTCACTTGGCATTAAACAAAATCCATCCTGCAGCTGAGAGCTGCAGCCTTCCCTAATGCTCTGAGGCCAAAACATCTGTATTTTCTCATTTGCATGTGCTTTATCAGCCTGAGCATAGGAAGAACCCTTGTTTTTAGTGAAATAACTCAATTGAGATGCACACCTGGATTATTGAGGCAGCTGAGGGGATTTTGTGCCACCCAACACCTTCCACCTGTGGGAGCTCAAATGGGTTCTTTGTTAATGAATTCAGAAATCCGGCAGGGTGAGACCATCAGGCTATGCACAAAACAAAACAATCTGAGAAAACTGAATTTCCACTCTGAAATGATGAATTATCTTGTTCTCCCATGAGGTGGGAATGATAAGGAAATGCACACAGCTGTGTGATAATATTCTAAGAGAGTTTAAAAATGTATTCTATCCCTTTCTTAAGTGACTCCAGATCTCCACTGTTAATGAAGTTTCAGGTTTTAAAGAAACACAAGGCTCTTCTGCTTATGTTTTTTGAGTTACTTTCACTACGGAACCACAGCAAATGTGCTTTAATTTAAAATATTACCAAGTCTTAAATTAATAATACCATTTCTACTAGTTTATGTGAAACAGTTTGTCCAAGTAATTCTAAGAAATAAAATGAGTGTTGATGGTAAGATTAGAGGTTTTATAAATCTCCCAGATCTAATCCCTCATCTCTCCTTTACAGTACAGCTCTAAAACTTGAGCATGTGTGTACCTGTAAAAAAGGGCAGTAAACCTGGCTAGTGTATTTTTAACAGCCATTGGAGAAAAAAGTCATATATCAGCAGTTTATCTAGTGACAAACGTGAGCACATTTCTGCTTTCCCCAACATGCTGTCAGCTGTGAATACACAGAAACCAAAAACTACCTTACAGTGTCTCTGGGAACATCCTGGACACATTTTCCTTTCCAAATGGCCTCTACTGGAAAATAAAACTGTCTATGCAAAGCCTGTGACATCTAAATTTGATTTCATTCTGACATTCCTCAGCACCAATTCTCAACATGTGTATCCAACCAGATGGGTTCCTGACCTTCTGCCACTCTGGGGCTGCAGACATTTCCAAACCCTGTTTTGTTCCAAAGTGAAAAAGGACCGTGAGCAAGTTAAACAAAAACTGAAGCCAACTCAGAAAAAAAACATTAATTTGATCATATCAAATACAAAGGAAATCATAAATCTCATAAATACTTTTCCCCTCTTTCCATGTTTCCATTTACGAATACAAATCATTACTCCATTTCTTTATAATCTAATTAAATATTTCAAAATGAAAAAAAACCAAAAAAATCTTCTTTTTTTTCCCCCTGATGAGGATCATTTCACCATGCCAGCACAAAGTGTAGCTTATCTGACACAGATGGATCTGCACTACAATTATTTTGGCAGCATCACTCCAACTTTCCTAAGGAAAACACCTCAATGTGCAAAAGGCAGGACTTCATTTTTTTTAAAACACAAAACTGGTCCCTTAAGAGGAAAATAACTCTGAATTCCTGCAAACATTTTGGTCAAATGTTCCTCACTCTCTCATTAAAGAAATGAAAGAAGGCAGGACTTCTTCATTTTTTTTTAAACACAAAACTAGTCCCTTAAGAGGAAAATAACTCTGAATTCCTGCAAACATTTTGGTCAAATCTTCCTCACTCTCTCATTAAAGAAAATGGTAGAAACACCAACAGGAGAGAAGTCACAGAATAAAGATGAAAGGGACCCACAAGCATCAGCAAATCCAACTCCAGAAGAATTTGCCTCTCCCCTTAAAACATCTGCAAACATTTCACACATTGAAATGTTTTTTTTTCTGGGTAACATCACAGATGAAGGATGTTCCTAAAGTAGACTCCAAGAGGAAGAGGAGCTGTCACTGCACCAGCTAAGGAAAAAGGAAACTGTGTGGGAGCCTGAACCAAGGGATGCTGGAAGGAAAAAATGCACAGCAGAAGGTGGGAGTAACATCCTTTTCACCTGCCTCATCCTGCCTGAGCACTCCAGCCCCACACTGCAGGACAAAAATGCCATTTTTCACTGCTGAACACACAAATACATTCAAAATCTGTACATTAAATGGCTGTGCTACTGCAACCACCCGAGNAATACAAAGGAAATCATAAATCTCATAAATACTTTTCCCCTCTTTCCATGTTTCCATTTACGAATACAAATCATTACTCCATTTCTTTATAATCTAATTAAATATTTCAAAATGAAAAAAAACCAAAAAAATCTTCTTTTTTTTCCCCCTGATGAGGATCATTTCACCATGCCAGCACAAAGTGTAGCTTATCTGACACAGATGGATCTGCACTACAAGAGTTTTGGCAGCATCACTCCAACTTTCCTAAGGAAAACACCTCAATGTGCAAAAGGCAGGACTTCATTTTTTTTAAAACACAAAACTGGTCCCTTAAGAGGAAAATAACTCTGAATTCCTGCAAACATTTTGGTCAAATGTTCCTCACTCTCTCATTAAAGAAATGAAAGAAGGCAGGACTTCTTCATTTTTTTTTAAACACAAAACTAGTCCCTTTAAGAGGAAAATAACTCTGAATTCCTGCAAACATTTTGGTCAAATGTTCCTCACTCTCTCATTAAAGAAATGAAAGAAGGCAGGACTTCTTCATTTTTTTTTAAACACAAAACTAGTCCCTTTAAGAGGAAAATAACTCTGAATTCCTGCAAACATTTTGGTCAAATGTTCCTCACTCTCTCATTAAAGAAATGAAAGAAGGCAGGACTTCTTCATTTTTTTTTAAACACAAAACTAGTCCCTTAAGAGGAAAATAACTCTGAATTCCTGCAAACATTTTGGTCAAATCTTCCTCACTCTCTCATTAAAGAAAATGGTAGAAACACCAACAGGAGAGAAGTCACAGAATAAAGATGAAAGGGACCCACAAGCATCAGCAAATCCAACTCCAGAAGAATTTGCCTCTCCCCTTAAAACATCTGCAAACATTTCACACACTGAAATGTGGTTTTTTTTTCTGGGTAACATCACAGATGAAGGATGTTCCTAAAGTAGACTCCAAGAGGAAGAGGAGCTGTCACTGCACCAGCTAAGGAAAAAGGAAACTGTGTGGGAGCCTGAACCAAGGGATGCTGGAAGGAAAAAATGCACAGCAGAAGGTGGGAGTAACATCCTTTTCACCTGCCTCATCCTGCCTGAGCACTCCAGCCCCACACTGCAGGACAAAAATGCCATTTTTCACTGCTGAACACACAAATACATTCAAAAGCTGTACATTAAATGGCTGTGCTACTGCAACCACCCGAGCTCACAGCCATTCTAATTAAAACTCCTGAATTTCCAACCCCAAGAACGCTGGATCGGTAACAAAAACTTAATTTTGAAAGGAACAAGGCAGAGGAGCCAAGGAAAAAGGTAGGGAGCCCTTTGTCCTCTCCTCTTAAGCAGAAATACCTGCAGGACAAAAGAAAGGACAATTTTTAGTAGGCAGAACAGCAGGTGTGGAGGTTGCCAAGCAGAAGGAGAAGAAGCATGCAGAGCAACAAAAAAGTAGCTTTCAACAATTTAGCTTTTTCTTCTTCTTTTTTTTTTTTTTTAAAAAAAAAAAACCTTGCAATTCTTGGAACTGAAAAACCAGGTAAAAACAAAGCTGTGCTGCTGGTGGTGCCATCACACAGCCCCAAAACTTTGTTCCACACCCTTTGATTTGCTAAAAGCTGCTTATTTTATGCCTGGCTTGGGGTGTGTGCAATTGTACGACAACAGGTTCAGATATCTTTGAAGGATCATCATTAATCCCCTCAGACAGTGAGGAGCAGCTCAAAATTAGGTAAAGAAGTAAAATAAGAATGTAGAGTTTTAAATCTCAATAATTACTTTAAAAATTATATGTTTTGTCTCTGGAAATTTGGGCTGAACAACTGTTTTTCCCCTCTGTAATAATACTACATCACATGAATTACCTCATCAAAGTTGAAATAAAAACAGGGAACAGTTTCTCACACAGTCTCCTAATGACCCATTCTTTGGGGTATTTTAGTAACATGAAATTAATTACATTTGGCAAGCAGCAATTTTATTACCATATAATACAGACAGTTTTAGCTATTTCCCTTAAAGGGGAAGCACAGAAAGCTGATCATAAAAAACACATTGAAAAAATGAAAACAAATCCTGCAATTGCAGCATCCAAGGCAGGGAGGGCCCAATATGTTTGCAAATTTTATGAGCAGGGTATTATTTTAATCCTGGTATCTCAAGGCATTTTCAAGGTCTGTTCCCAAAATGTTCTGCCTATTGTAGCAACACTTCTTTTAGCCTCTTGTCTAATAAAAATCTAATCCTTTCAGCAGCTGCCACAGATGCTCATTCTGCAGTGATTTTTATTTTTTCACTAACCATAAGGCCTTTGATGCCCACTTTGTAATAAACTTAACAGTATGGATGAAGTCACATAGCCCAGACAATCAATTTTGTGTCTTGGCACAGTAAAAGACATCCAAAATACACTGAATTGTGAAATCCTTAGAACTTCAATGTAACTGAACTGAATCTAATGGAATCTCTGAAGAGCAGAGAGGCTTTTTATATTTAAAATTAACCCACTCCAGTCACAGGTTACAAACACCAGAATTCCCCACATAAAGAGGCCTGATATGGAGAAAGAAGGACTGAAATGTTCCTTATTTTAACCTGGAATGACAACTCACAGAGACATCTCAGGGCAGCTCTGGGGGAAACTTTTCCTGGCACAATTCTGGAAGAGGGGGAGCTCCAGGGGTGGCTCCTGTGAGGAGCTCCCAGAGCCTCCCCCAGGGTCCAGCAGAGCCAAAAACCAGCCCAGGCTCCAGGACAGAGCTGCCACTGGCCAAGGCTGAGCCCAGCAGAGATGGTGGTGTCACCTTGGGGACAATGGATTTAAGAACAAAAAAACCCCAAAAGTTCTTGCACAGCTGTAATTTGGTGTAGAGAAGAGTGGGGTGAGATGTGTTGGACTGCCCTGAACCCCCATCCCCATCTCCTTGTGCTGCTGGAGGGAAGGAGGGAGAGAACCAGGAATAATCCTGGGAAGGAGGGAGTGGTGTTTTTGAGATTATGACTTCTCATTATCCTGTTTTTTTTTTGTTAACAAATTCAATGCATTTCCCCCAGTCTGAGTCGAGTCTGATTTTCCCATGACAGTGATGGGGGCGGGATCTCTCCCTGCCCTTATCTCAACTCCAGAGCCTTTCATTCTCTTTTCTCTCCTCTGTCCAGCCAAGAAAGGCAGTAACAGAGAGGCTTTGGCAGGTACCTGGCATCCAGCCAGGTAAAACTGTTCCCACACAGCAAAAAATTGATTTTTGAAGGTCTCTGACTGGCTGCTAAATGCCTGAAATACAACACAAAGAGATGCACTTGAGAAGAGACCTGTGGGGATTTCAGCTCAGTGAGCTAGAAACGAGCTGTTCCAACTGAACCATCCCAATTGCAACTGTGTGACACAGTCAGCTCAGGAGAATGTCCACGTGAAGGACAAACAAAGCATCTGCAACTAAAACAATTCATTTGAAAATTCGGGGCAGTCGTATCGGTCTGACCACCCATGGACACCAAACTGCCTGTGGGAAGAGAGTGATCAGCCTGGTTTTGAAAGCAAATATTGCTATTAAAAGGCAGATCTCCCACAGAAGGGGAGGTTTCAGAGTAGGTCAGTGCCTGGAAGTGGTGGCCAGCTAACCTGAGTAAAGTCTTGTCCCAGCTGGGTCGCCAAATTTTCATTGAAACCGCGGGAAAAACAAAAACTCTCCAATGTCAGAGAATCAAGGCATTACTTTATTGTGTACCACAGAAATCATCTCACCCACACATTGCCCAGGTGTGCAGAGAGGATCATGCCATGATAAACAGCTTTTACAAGATTTTCCAGGTATTTTACACAGTCAAAACTCACAGAAACAAATTGGGTCAGTGTTCATTGGTCTGGAGTTGAGCAACCCCCAGTATCTGGTTTTTCATTGGATCTAAATTCCCTCGCCTCTGATGTTAATTAAATCTTTTTTTTTCTTATTCCTCTTTTTCCAGCCCAGGTGTCTCCAGCCAGCCAGGGGTGTTGTTTGGAGTTGATGGTCTGTCAATATTTTGTTGTTTGCCTGAGGTGGAAGGGAACAAGAGCCAAAACCGAGTTCATCCTTCCTCCTGCCAGAAGCACATCCGTGCTCTCTGAGGCTGCTCACATGGAGCAAACACCAGAACCACCAGGAACTTTGGTGGGAACTTCCATTTTTTGTCTCACAACCAGGGAAAAGCACCTAGATCATCCAGCTTTTCTCCAGCCAGGAAAGCAGTTGCATTATATTTCAATTTGCCTTTGTATTTGGAGCATGAAAAAACACCCTGGAGAGGTTTGTTGTGCCCGAAGGGGAAGAAATAACCATGAGCATTAAGTATTTATATTGCACCATATGTACATTAATGTCACCTATTTTTACCACTAAAAACCACAGTAATGTTTTTCTGCTTTTAATAAAATTTGTTATTGAAAATAAAACCTCTTTGTGTATTCTGTGTAATTCATATTGTTCTATCATGCAAACATATGGCTCAGATTGCTCATTCGTATGAAGATAAATGTGTTTATTCTCCCACTGACTCAGTGCTGTGAGAAACTCAATTCACTCGAAAGTCACCCACAAAACAACTCAAAAAACAAATATTTAAATCCTTCAGAGCCTTTTTACTGGGGAAAAAGGTAATCTGATAATTAAAGCGAGCTGCTTTTCATCAGGCAAATCAGTAGTTTTATAACAGAAAATAACTCCTGGTGCAAACATTAGCATTTTCTTCACTGTCACAAATATTCAATCTGACTGTGTGCAATACAGGTAATTTCCATATATTTAAGCCCAGTCTGCAGACAGCACCCAACAGCCTGGAGTGGTACTTTATTATTCAGCAGTGCACTGGCTAAAAATTCTACCCAGTTGCTCAGCACTCCACAAGCAACCAACAGTTTGGGTCTGAAGTGAGCTAATCAAGAGTTATTGTTATTAGATAATTAGCACCACAGTGCTGACAGGCCACTGCAGGCACACCCTCCTGCCAGGGTCAGGCACAGCTCTGGCACAGGGCTGCAATCCTTGAGCATCAGCACAATCCCCTCTGTTCTCTGCAGAGTAAAGAGCCAGACTGCAAAACAAAAAAAAAAAATTAAAAAAAAAAAATCAAATATCTTCCTTCTCTTAATGGACTTGGACCTCTTTGATGTCTCACCCTTCTATTTTTCAAAGTTAAAAAAATGACTCTGTCAATAATCACAAGCAGACTTGAGATCAAACATGACAAGTTTTACTTCTGGAGAACAAGTTATGTGCAAGTGATTTCCTTTGTTGGTTGGAAGATTCCTGTTGCATTTCCAGATGATGTATTTTCAGGCATTCATCTTAGGCAACGAGAAAATATTCTTGGACATTCTTTTTTCCTTGCAAGTGTTTCTGAAGGGTTTTAAAATCTGACAGGTATATTCATAGTGCCTTAACAACAGCAACTTGGATTTTGCAGAGTTATCACTGTGTTCAGTCCTTTTTGTCAGCCCAGAAGGATTCTGTATTGGACAAAGCCAGAATATTTCATGGAAGCAACACCTGGGATCAGAAACTGATTCCAAAGATTTCGAAACATTCCTGGGTTTAACTGAATGACAGAAAATTTGCCTCTGAAAGTTTCTTCTTCCACTGTACTTGACACTAAAATGGAAATGGCATTTTAGACTTTTCTGCTTTAACAGTCCTCAACTGATTGTGCAAAAATGATTGAAAAGGATGTGATATAAGTGATATATGTGACATTTGATACCTGGGACATGCATCATATGACATCATATCATATGGACATCTTAGACATGACAATATGATTACAAAAATCACATGTTCTATAATCACACATGGCAGATACAATATGTGATAAACAATAGATGTGATAAATATGTGCCATTATTACTAACAGCACCTATATAATAGATATATTATATATATCAATGGATATGAAGTAACAATCCTTTTTTTTTTTTT
>VZTZ01004708.1:85534-96253 GCA_013400955.1 Drymodes brunneopygia
TTTTTGAGAGATCCTCATAAGAACAAGTTCCACCAGACTGAGCTCACCTGTTTTCTGGATTTTTTTGTGTATTTGAAGAAGGAACAGGTTTAGAAAAAAAAAAAAAGATGAGTCACAACCTTGTGCAGTCCTGAACAATCAGGAAAGCAATGATTCTCATTACCACAATCTCCACTTCATGCTCAGTGAAAACTTCAAATATCATATAAATTCTCCACTTAATAGCTGGATTTTCTGCAATCTGCCTGGATTAAGCTACATTGTCTCAAGATACTGAGAAGTGACAAATCTCATTTTCCAACCTACTACAAAATGTTTTAAAAACCTATTCCAAAAGCCCTTTGACTGCCTCTCAGTAAAAATCACCTATTAACTATGCTGAATCACAGTGCACTGTATAAATGGAAGCAAGGCTCTAATAAAAGATAGGATATTAATAAAAATGAGGAGTGGGAAGATGGATCAACAACTGAGAAAGCCTCTTAGCAACGACAAGGGTGCAGGAATGAAAAGGATGCTGCACACAGGAAGCAAATTTATGCAAAACACAGGCTAGAGTACAACTGAACAAGTATCTGCCTTTGAGTAATAAAGGAGCATTTCTTTCCCATGTTTAAGAAAATATACTTAGTTAAAAAATATTAGCACTTCCTACTGGTAACTGGACTATCAGGTGTGGGTATTTTTGTACAATATCGGGGTTAAAAAGAGTTTTCTGTCCTAAATACACTTCTAAATGAAAGCAGTGATGCAGAATGAGAATTCAAAGCCTGTTCCAATCATTTGAAGAGTCAATGTAGCTAAGGAAGAACGTCAGTGAAAACAGGAAGAAGGGGGGGATTTTTTAGCTCCATAGCAATCATCATAGAATACTTCATAATTGAGAAAAGTTTTAAGTCACTTAACAAATGGCTTGGAAAGAACAATTCCTTGAGCACTTGGAATGGCCCCCTGCTTTTTGCAGGGTTCCATGTTTGTAATTTTGTAGCAGAAGTTCCCATGCATTTTCTATAAACACAGTCCTTGTTTTCCTAACTGGCCGGGATTGTTTTGCACTTGTAAATTGTTTTTCATTCCTTTCCCCTGGGGCGGAGAAAGATGATTGACCATGTCTTTATCCTGGGTACTTATAGAGGTGGGAACCTCTTTCACCAATCCATGATTGTCTTTAGGAACAGATATAAGTGAGAGAATAAAGAAGGGCAGGGCCTTTTAGTTGGTCCTGCCTGGAGATTCAACTGCTGCTTTGGAGCCTGAGTGTTTCTTCTGTTTCCAGCAGTGCAACACTTGGAACAGGGTCAGTTCTGCTGCCCAGAGCCTCAGATGCAAACAGCTGATGTCTGTTTTGTTTTAGCCCACATCTGTCCAATCAGTACCATGCAAAAGGCACCTCTGAGTTATTTTCACCCACACATTCCCCCTCCCCAGCCTCTCATCTCCAGAGAATTCAAAGGTTAAATAACCACCACCAACTGATGGCAACGAGTTACAGAGTTTAAGAAACCGAAAGAAAGGAAGTATTAATCTATTTAATGGCTCAGTAATTAAACAACAGTGCACATCCCTGTGAAGGGCCTTATTCCAAATGCCAGCCTTGCTATTGCCAGGCAGCAGTGACTACACAAGGCTGGAGTTTTCTGGGCACTTGAGATCTGTTGTCTCATTTTTCTTTCCTTGTCCAACTTGATGAACTTCATCAAAAGGATGGGCTGGGTATTTATCCAATAATTGACACTAATAAGAGAGGGATGGAGGGAACAAGACTCCTGGATAAGCTCACATCACCCCAAGCAGGAGCTGCCTGCTGGCCCAAGCTGATGGATTGACCATGTGTGGTCACTCCTGCTCCCATCTCTGGACACTGCCCTGTGAAGGGCCCATCTCTGGGGGACAGACTGCTGTGCTCCAGCCTTCATTTCCAAAATCAAGAATGGTGTTCTAGGAGGAGAAACAAAGCTAGCCAAACCACACCAAAGCTGCACCAGGACAAGGAATCTGTTTTGCACTCAATGCCTCTGGGAGAAGAGGGGGGAGTTAAGGGTCCCCAAGCAGAACTCCCCTGGCAGATATTCAGATATTCCTGGCACACCTCTCACCTTTCTTTAGGAACTTCCTGCAGCTCACACATCTGTATCTATGCTCAGCTCAGGGAGAGGGGCTTTCCACGTGCAAATCAACATCAACATCTCCTTTTGGAAGATAAAAAAGGTGCTGCTGACTCCTCTCCTTGTGCACGAATACAGAGTCCATCAAGTCTTATCTTCTAGCACTGGGCACCAGCTAAGGCTCAGACAGGTGTAGGAAACCTTATTTTTGACAGTTCATTGTCTTTCAGTCAAGTGTGACAGGCAGGGAGAACCATGGGTTGGCCTCATCCTCAGAGATGCACTGAGAAGAGACCAGGAAAACAAACACAGGAAGATGCAGCACTGAACTTTCTTGAGGAAATCAGGATGTGCCAAGTGAAGAAAACCCAGCAATGCAAACTGCAAAGAACCCAGACTGTTACAAACAAAAGAAATCTGATGCTGAAAGTTGCCCTGGACCTCTGGCAAGCTCAGAGCACTGAGGTAACTCCCTGCCCTGGGAAGGACAGATGCAGGGACTACAAGAGGATTACTTGACTTAACAAGAGCACATAAGAACCAGAGCTTGCATAACACCACTGAGAACCATGTCAGGAAGAGAATTAATTCAAGAGTATTCTACTTCAGAGTTACGTACAAGGTTTTAGGGGAAGATCAGCAAGACTGAAATTAAACAGGCTGCTCATTACATTTGTGTTTGGCACAGCCAGGCCAGCATAGTTAGCCAAATCATGACCTCCAAACTTAAGGAGAAAGCACTTCACAGAAAGGAGTTCAAGTGAAGTTCAAGAGCACTTTGCTTTTGCCACATCAGAACGCTGAATAAAATGCCTCAGTAAATGAAGTGAGAAAGGTGTAGCACACAATGGAGGAGGAATTTCCCATCACTGAGATTATTGAGAATTGCTCACCAGCCAGGCCATTCCTGCATGTATCAAACTGCTAACCCAGGGTTCAAGGACAGTGTTAATGTGGCACAAGAAGGGACAGAACAGATCTCAAAAATTCAAGCACCTTGCTGTCGCCCTGCTTTTGCAGGGTTCCACGTTTGTAACTTTATAGTTCAAGTTTCCCATGCTTTTTCTGTAAACATGGTCCTTGATTTTCCTAACTGGCCGGGATTGTTTTGCACTTGTGGATTGTTTTTCATTCCTTTCCCCTGGGGTGGAGAAAGATGATTGACCATGTCTTTATCCTGTAAACTTACAGAGGTGGTAACCCCTCTCACCAATCCCTGATTGTCTTTAAAAACAGATATAAATAAGAAAATAAAGAAGGGCAGGCCCCTTTTGGTTGGTCCTGCCTGGAGATCCAACTACCACTCTGGAACCTGTGTGTTCCTTCTGTTGCCAGCTGTGCAACACCCTGCTATTGATATGTTACTATGAGAAAAAAGAGACTAACAAAGACTGAACTAATGACAAAAGTGTGGAAATCTGATCACAGAAACATGGAATGGATGGGGCTGGCAGGGACCCCTGGAGAGCACCCAGCTCAACCCCTCTGCTCAAGGGTGACCTGGAGCAAGTTCCACTGGACAAACTCCAGGTGGGTTTGGAATCTCTCCAGGAAAGGAGCCTGCACAGCCTCTCTGTGAAGCTCCAGGGCTCTGTCACCTGTTGCACAGCTGGCAACAGAAGGAACACACAGGGTTCAGAGCAGCAGTTGAATCTTCAGGCAGGACCGACCAAAAGGGCCCTGCCTTTCTTTATTTTTCTATTTTTATATGTTACCAAAGACAATCAAGGACTGGTGAGAGGGGTTAACACCTCTGAAAGTTCACAGGACAAAGACATGGTCAATCATCTTTCTCCACCCCAGGGGAAAGGAATGAAAAACAATTCCACGAGTGCAAAACAATCCCGGCCGGTTAAGAAAAACAAGGATCATGTTTACAGAAAATGCACGGGAAATTACAGTTACAAATCATGGAACCCTGCAAAAGCAGGGTGACAGTCACCCTCACACACCCATGAGCTCTGAGCTCGTTCTACACCCAGCCCTTGGCAGAGCTCAGCACATTCCAGTTGCTCTCCCACACCAACAGCAGCTCCCTCACCTTGCCTGGCTGCCCTGGCTTTCCCAGAAGGAATGGAGCCATCCAGGGCTGCATTCCCACCCAGGGAATGCAGTCACATCCCAGCCCTGATGATGGAGAGCAGAAAGGCAGAAGCAGAACCATTGCTGCCAATTCCCTTCCTCATGAATTTCTCATTGCTGTATTTAGCTCACTGCCCAGGAGTGCATCCCCATTCCTGCAGAGAGGACTCAGCAAGGGTTTGCTCTCACAACAGCAGCCCTCAGGCACACAGGACTTGACCCTGCTGCCATCCCAAAAAACAGGAATGTGCCCATGGGCTTGCAAAATAGGATACCTGCCTTGAGAGCAGTTATTTCACATTAAAGGAATATTAGAGCCCTGCTCAGTAACTCTTGACTTGTGCCCTTCTACTCCAAAATAAACGTAAATTGTTGCAACACAAGTTTGTAATTTATAGATGCAGTTCTACGTGTGAGGCTCCTAGAAAGTAATTATCACCAGCAATGTGTGATGTGAGCTGGTTTCTGATGCAGAATTTGTTTCTCAGGTAAACCCCCTGGAGTTTCAAGGGAGCTGCTTTTGACTGACCCGAGCTGGGAGATGAGAAAAGGAAGGAGAGAAATGGGGGGAGTGACAGGGCCTGACCTTTGCAGCAGAGAGGAGCACAGAGATTTGAGCACCCTGCTGCTCTTCCAGGAGTGGGAATCCTTGTCAAAAACCTCAGGGCAGAAGCAGAACAGCACCAAGGCCAGGGGACCCTTTCCCTTTGCCAGCTCAGGACGTGGCCAAAGCTCCTGCACCAAATCAGTCCCTCTGCCAGCCCCTCACACAACTCCCCACAAGAATTCCCAAACTTGCCCAAACAGGGGTGAGAGGGGCTGCAAAACAAAAGTAAAAATTAACAAATCTCCTACTTGTGTGTATAGAATCTCCTGGCAGAGCTGGCTCCACTGATTGTTCACTTTCTGGCTGCGGCCCAGGTTTGCTAAATCCCTGCCAATAGTATTTCTAAAAATGAATTTCCAGCAATATCTTCATCAACAAAATGTTGCCACCATCACAACGCTTTGCAGCGGGATCACAATGAGTTACTTTTAAGACTCCACACAATTAAAAAAGGTAATGAGCATTAATTATACTGAGCTTGCCTCTTAAAAATGGTTTCAGTGCTGAGAACTCACTGATTTCTGCCAGGACTTTTGCATCCCAGCCCTGGCTCCCAAGAAGTTTGATGCTGAACCAGTGTTTTATTCAGGTCAGGGCTCCTTCACCACTAATCTAAAAGGGGAATTTAACTGACAATATCAGCGTTAGAAGAATGAATGTCTTGTTTTCACTACAAAATAGAAATTAAACCCATCCTGTGAAGACATAGCTCAGTTTTCATTCATTTCCATTCACACAGGCTTGACATCTCCCTCCTTTGGGATAAAAAAGTTCTTCAGGACTATAATATTTTGGGCTACAGCTTTCAAGTAAATTGTCTGAGAAGTCTTTTTTTCAAGCTCTGCATTCTGGGATATCTGTACCTTTAGAAATAAAAATGTTTAGTAACTTGAGGAGAGGAAGCTTGGCAGCTTTCATGTCCAGGGATATGCAATGGTCAAACTGAAAAAAAAACAAGACATGAACAAAGAACCCAAACTTAACTCTGGATTTTAATGCACATTGAACACTTAAAGTGTCTGAAGTGGATGCAATTTCCTTGGAAAACTTTATCTCCCTAGAGTTCTGTCTGCATTTTCAAATGTTAAAATAGCAATTACCTGAAAAGTGACATAAGGGGAAAGCATGTAAGCTACCTGTTTTACAGGACATAGCTTTTTTTTTTTATTTTAGCAAGTGTACTAACTACTGCACAGAGGAAGAAGTAAAAAAGAATTTAACAAATGTTGAGACACCACAGGGGGGAGGAAAAGCATTTTCCCAAATGTTCATCACAAAAAACCCAGTCCAAGATGGGAGATAACCAGAGAAAATGATGCCACAAGCTGAAAATTGTGTGAAAAAGCAGCCCCGAGGCTCTCACATTTGGAAATGCAACACAAATGGCAAAAACACTAATCTGTATCTCTTCCCACCACTTTCCTGAACCCTGACAGCTCTATTTGGGCAGAGCAGTGCCTTTCTAGTGGCAAAATTACTGGAATACATGATCTGGGAAAGAAAGGAATTGCAGATGCCTCTGAGTTACATTTTGGAAACCCTTGCCTCCAACAGGCTTTAGGTGATTCATTTTAATCCCTCTCAAAGAAAAAGCTTGTAACTAGAAAGGATTCACTGCTGTGGAAGAGCAGCACAGGAATGTCAGTAAAATGAGGGCTGGAACATCTCCACCTTAAAAAAAAAAAATAAATAACATCCAAAGGAAGAAGAAAAAAAAAGTTTTAGTTAGGAACCAGCCTGGCTGGAGCACAACTCAGAGCAGCAGAACTGCATTCCAAAGTTTTCCTTGGTAACTTCCAAGAGTCTCCCACATCATCAGTGTGGGAAAGGGCATTTTGCTTCTTCTTCAGGTAAATTGAAATCCTGCTGCCTTTACTGCTCTTCTTAGCAATTCCTTGGTGCAGCAGCCACTCCATCACACCTCACTGCTCCTGGAGCTGACACCACCTAAGGGGCTCAAGTGGCATCCAGTAGAATAAATAAGATTTTATCAGCAACATGCTGAAGCCTCAGGTTTTGTTGTTTTTTTTTTCTCTGGGCAGAATGAGAATGGATAATCCTGGACAGTGCTGCCCCTGAGATTTGCTGCTTGCAGAGCTTGGTCTGCAGACCTGTCACTGCTGAGAGCCCTGAAACTCAGAACAACACTTCATGTCCTGTGTTATGTGAGCCTGGGTTCTTTATTAGGAAGTTTCTTTCTAGCTACTGAAGTATGTTTAGGAACACATCTCGTTCCTATGGAAATCAGGGAGAATTCTGCCCTTGCCTCCAAACAGAGCAGGAGCAGACTCCCTGTCTGCAGCATCTTGGCATCAAGTGAGAAAATTGGGAGGGCCTGCTCAGCCTCACTGGTGTGGAAAGGTCAGCCCACAAATCAGGAGGCTGCAGGAGAAGCAGGCAGAGGGGAGGGCTCTCCCTGCCTCACCCCCAGAAAATATCCCAAATCTGCTCCTTGGCTGGAGGGAAAAGGCAGAGCAGCAGCAGTGCCCCATGGCTGAGGTGCTGCTGAGCCCCATCACTCCCCTCAGCAGCACACAGCTACGGGAGGAACTCGAATTTCAAAGTCATTTCAGCTGATGTCTCTGTTTTTTACAGGTAGAAAACACATCCAGGTCCAAAATTTTCAAAATGACTTGGGAGTTTGAGCATGTGAATTTGCAATCAGGCATCTCAGAGACAGGGGAGAGGTGTCCCTCCAGAATGCATTTTTTAAAAAACACAGATTCCTTTGGGTTGTTTCAAAATTGGGGCTTGAAAACCTCAGTAGTCCTGAAATTATTATGCACGGTTCATTAAGAATATGGCAAGTAAATCAGAATCAGAAAGGAGCTTTCCTAAATCTTCACATTTAAAAAGTTTCATTTTTTAAAAATAATAAGATGACAGAAACAAGAGAGTTTTACATTACCACTGGTATGTAAAAATATAGTCTTTGTTTTACCTTAAGTCTGGTCATTTAATTCTGATGAAAAGCAGAATTAAGTTTACCAACATAATTATCCATATTTATAGACTTAACGTTCATAGCTGTGTAACTTTTTCCCACTCCCTCAAACAAAACCCCTTTATCAGTGACAGCTTGATATACTCAGATGTTCTTCTCACAACCTTAAGTGATTATTGTCCTGAAAATATCTAAAAAAGTAATAAGGGCTGGGTTCAAATTACCTTTCTTGCTGCCTGTTGGAAGTCTTCAAAAAAAAGTAAGAATTTTTTTCCTCCTCTCATGGCACCTAAGGTCTGAAACATGAACTGTAAAATCTGTTGCTCTTACTACCACCAATAATCAAAGGATGTAAAGCACAGAGTAAAACCTAAATCACTTTCTCTCTACTTGTACTGACTGCACAGCATTAAGTAGTAAAAATTTAATTGTTCAGCGTGGAAATTTAAGTCAATGACATCCAAAGGAGACAAGATGACAACCAAGATTTCTTTTCTTTTCTTTCTTTCTCTTAATGGGATTGTCACTGGTAACTCGGGGCTGGTGATGGTCCTCAACTCACAAGAAATATTTTCAGACAGGTACCTTGCTATTAAAAAAAAAAAAAAATTACAAAAGTCAAAGTCACAGGCCTTAGGGGTATTTCAGTAAAAATACCTTTCGGATATTTCAGTAAAAGCTGGATTTGGAGTGATTTGCCTGCTCTAATGCATTTGGAATGAGGCACGTGTTTCAGCCCTTTGCTGGACTGAGCTGAGGATATCCTTTCTCTCAGTATGAAAAAGACAGTTATTTTATAACAGTTTATTCACTCAGAAGGAGTGCTTCAAGAAAGGAGAAAGAATGAATGCTTCATACAGAAGTTCCCTTACTATTATAACTTCCTACCCCTGTAATCTAAAACAGTCACAACTGAACATCTCCCAGGCAGTATTTCAGAACTGAATATTCTGAAACACTCCACAATAATGCTTCTCAACATAACACTATATATATATTAAACTGTCTCTTGCAAAACCATGGAAATTTGCAGAGTTTCAGATGTTTAACCTATCACATAGATAAGTTAAAAGTGTGTGTTTGCTCATTCTCTCTAAAAAAAAAAAAAAAGGTTTGAAGTCCCTCTCAGGTTGCAATGCTAAGGCAAGTGATCAAGGCTGTCATGCAGTTTTACATTTTCTTTCCTTGCTGTAGCATCTTTTCACTGGGTGGGTACTCTTTGTGACACTGGATATTCCTACAAATTTCAGAATGCTAAAGACTCTCATTTTTACCTGGATGATGAAGTTAACCCAGGAAAGCAGTTAAAAATGGCATTAGAACCACTGTTTTCAGCTGGATGAACACAGTACATATCTTCCAAAGACCAGCAGGACCAGCAGATGTTAAATAAAGACTGGACTTAAAAAGGAGGATATTCTTCCTCTACCATCAGGGAAAAGAGATGTATAATACATGTTCACTCCTCATAAGAGGAAACAATACATCATAAGCTCAGTTCTAACAGTTCTCCACCTTAGATCGAGCTTTTTGCCCGATTAGCTCAGAGCACAAGTGCAAGTGAGCAACATTTCCTTTTGCTGAGCAGAGTGGGGTAGGAAGAAGTTAAAGAGACCTGTCAAGGTCACACCACAGCACGATGACAAAGTTACACAGGAAGCCACCACTGATTATTTCCCAACTCAGGTGTAGCAGAGACTGCAACACAACGCTCCTCAAAGGGTCCTGTGCTGCCAAATGACACACAAGCAAAAAAGATAAGCAACATCACAGTTTTTAGCACTAGCACGTCTCAGGAGTACTTTGAACGCGAGATAAGTCAGACCAGGTCTTAGTTTGAGTTTTACACCTAAACGAGGTGATGCCAGCAGAACAGGTGCTCAGAAACCCTGTGTAACTCTCACACTCCCTTCATCACGTCCACGGATCGTTAATTAAGTCTGGGGAAATCGTTGGGCGCTGGAGGAAAAGCGAAGAGGGGCCACAGGATCACGCGGGGTTTATTTGCGTGTTTTTGTCCCCAGTGACAAAACACGATACTAGTACGACTACGAAAAGAGAGAAAACCGGGCAAAGAGACAACCCCGAAGGCTCCGAGGGGTCCCGTTGTCATGGAAACAACTCGCCGCTAATGAGCTTTCCACGGCATCAGCGATTAATAACCCGAGCCCTGCGAATAAATATTGATTCCGAACCCAAAGAGACACGGAGGCAGCCGCTGGATCGGGGCGAGCAGCAGCAGCAGCAGCAGCAGCAGCGCGCACACGCCGCGTTTCCCTGCGCACAAAGGGGAGCGCACAAAGTTTCCCGAGCGCTGCTGCCACCGCGCTGCGCGGGGGAGCGACAGCGGCAACCGCGCAGCACAACGCGGGCTGGACCGGCTGCTCTGACCCGCTCCGGGGGCCGGGCCGGGTGTTCTGACCCGCTCCGAGGGCCGGGCACGGTGCCCGCAAGGTCTCCGGAGCAGCGCAGTCCGCGACCGACACCCGCACGGACGCAGCAGCCCTCACCTTGCGCTGTCGCTGCCCGCGCACAGCCACTTTCCCCAGTAGTTGCGCGGCGAAACCACGAAGGGAAGTGCGGCTCTCGGAGTGTGGCCAGGGTGGCGGAGGCACCTCCGACCCCGCCGAGCCTCAGAGCACGGTGCTTCAGGCGGCGAGCGGGGGGAAGAGGCAGCGATGCACAGGAGCTGCCGCTGCCACCTCCCTCCCCGGCTCCCCCATCCCCTCCTGTCCCCGCCCGCTTCCCCACCTTCTCTCTGCCTCCCCCCGCCCCCGCTCCAACCAGCTGCTCTCACTCCACCTGGGCCGGCTCTCCAGGTGCCTCCCTGCTGCCACCCGCGTCCCCTACAGCAGCTGGAGCTCCGGGCCGGCTGCTCCGCCTCTCGCCGCGCTGGCTCCGCTGTCCCGCACGGAAACTTCCCCGGCCCCCGGCGCTCCTGTCCGGTACGGAGCGAGCTGCTCTCCTCCACCGGGGACATC
>VZTZ01004708.1:96285-116704 GCA_013400955.1 Drymodes brunneopygia
TCGGGGACAGCCAGAGCCGCCCGGAGGTGGCCACTCACCTCAGGAAAGCCCCGGCGGTGCTCTCCGGGGATGGGGGTGGACGCGGCGCTGGCGGCATCCCCGATGGAGGTGGAAGCCGGCGGGGCCGCGGGGCGCACCCCGTCCCTGCTCGCTCGCTGTCCTGCTCCTGTCCTGCTGCTCCTGCGGGGCTCCCCGGGGAGGGACGCGCTGCTGCCACCGCCGGGCCGCCTCTGCGGTGGCCGCCGCCCGCCCTCCCGAGCCGGGGGGGAGGATGGAGATGAGGGAGGGGGCGCTGGCAGGGCGGGTGCGGCCGGAGCGGAGCCGGGTGGTTCCGCTCTGCGCTGCGCAAGGATCGGCTTCCCCCCGGGCAGGCTGGGCTCTGTCACCCGAGCCAGGAGGCGACAGCGCGGCGGCTTCCCCACAGCTCCCAGCCAGGCGCTGCTCCTTGCCCGGCTACGACCCGAGCCCGCTCCCCTCTTCTTCTTCTTCCTCTTCTTCTTCTTCCCCCTTCCCGCAGCCGCCCTCCCCTCCCAGGCGTTACGAGGGCACCGGGGATTAAGTGTGCTTTCAATTTTAAGAGCATTATATTAATAAATAGCGATTCGGTGATTTTAAATTACTCTGCGGGCATCCATCCGGCAGCCTGTTAAGAAGCAATCCGCTCCGGGCACGGTTTAATCGGAGGGATCAGAGTGCGGGCGCCGCATCCTCCGCTGCCTCCGGCGGGGCTCGCCCGGGGAGCCGCGGCCGAACGCGCACCTGCTGCGGGCTTCCTTAGGAAAATTCCTCCCGGGAGAGCCCTGCCTGCGCGCAGGACGGAGGGAACACCGGGAGAAACCCGGCCTCCGCCTGGGGAACAGCCCCAGAGTTTGTCCCGCGTCTCACTAGAGATTAAACCAGCCCGGGCTAGGCAGGGGCTGAGCCGGGCAGCTGGAGTTTAGATGCTGGAGGAAGCGCACGTCTTTAGAGCAGTGGAATTTTGGCTTTTACACGGCGGACGCACGGATGGGCAGGGGGATGCGAGCCCTCCTGACTCCTCAGAGCGATTCTCGAGCTCACCTGCGCACCCGGCGGCCCCTCGCTGCTGCAGCAGCACACCCGCGGCTCCGAGACAAAGAATAAAGCAACTCCGGGATGGGAGGAGGAGGATGGACACTGATTTGAGCGCTAAAGCTTCCCCTTCTCCCCCTCCTTCCTTTTGCATCACACCTCCGGAGCCCAACAGGTGGTGGTGACCTCAGAGAAGTTCTAAGCTAATCTAAGTAATGTCTATAAATGACCTCTCTCATGAATTCAAATTATAAGAATAAAAGATTTTTCATTTACATTTTAATGCATAAATCATGCAAAGCAGAGAGCTCCAGACACTATTGCAAGAGTGATGACTCATGCCCACCACATGTACATTATTTATTGTCTGAGAATGGGGCCGTGTTTAAATTAGGCTGCTTGATAACCTAATCTGGATGTTCTGAACTGCTTCCCCATAATTACGTTTTGGAGAAGGCAAAGCATCTTTTCTTAACCCTGGTCTCTCTCCCTGACACATTTGAATTCAGAGTCTTGTGTGGAACTGCATGGTTTGAATTTCCTAGCAGGTGGAGTGCCCTTTCTGCACAGGCACTGCACGTGGGAAGGAGTGAACCCAGATGCACTTCTCAGATCAGGCAGGAATACAAACCATGACTTTCTTCACGTTCGCAGGTGAAAACTGTGAGTTCAACAATTTCAAACGGAAATGAAGATTCCCCTGTCAGCTCGTGCCAATTTCTCATAGTGGGATTGCAAGGCTGTGTAAAACTAGACTTCACCATCCTGTTGGGACTAATTCTGTTCCAGACACCAAAAAAAACCCCCTTCTTATGGCTAGGGGGGCTGCTGTTATTTTTTCATAAAATAATTACAGAGCAGAGAAATGGTTGGTCACCAGTTCATCTGTTTGTTTCCTTCTCACAGCCCTGTGCTATTGCCAATTCTTCCATTTTACTAAACCTTGCGAGTACAAGGGCAACAAGCTGCTGTGTTCCCTATTCTTCATTTGTTTCTTCTTTTTCTTTTCAAGCAGATGGTATCAAGGAAGCTCTTCCCACACACACACACACAAAGATTCAAAGCCACTCCTGTGAGGAGCTCGGGCTTCAGCTTCTCCTTTTGTTCTGTGCTTCTCTCTCTGTGAGAGAGACAAACTCTCACCCTCACCCGTTTCATTATTGTGAGTGACCAAAGGAAAAGTGATGGCCAGAGTCTCCCCTAAATATGATACAAACAATTCTGTGTTTCTCATGCCTATTTCATGAGGAGCAGACTTTTTCCAGTGTAAATGTGTGAGGGGAAAGACCAGGGTGGAGGGCGTTGGTTTTTGTTAGAAATTTTGGAGGGAAGAGGAAAATGCTGGACTTTTAGTGGCTTGAGCTTTCAAATGGCTTTTGGTCAGATCCCAAACCCACAGGGCTGAAATGCAGCAACTACAGTTTTGGAAATGCAAATTAGGAGAAGAAATGAAAATTAAATCCCGATCAATGATTGTGTCATCCCATGCTAGTGCCAGATGCAGCAACCAAATGCTTGTGTCCCAACAGCCTCATCATCATCTGCTTGATGTTGTGTGGCTCTTTTGGCAGTAAATATGAAATAAACCCAATTTTATATTGGTTAATGAGGTTACCATCTCTACAGTTTTACAGGGTAAAGACATGGTCAATCATCTTTCTCCGCCTTAGGGGAAAGGAATGAAAAATAATTTAGAAGTTCAAAACAATTTTGGCCGGTTACAAAAACAAGGACTGTGTTTATAGAAAATGCATGAGAACTTCTACTATAGAAGTAAAAACATAGAACACTGCAAAAATCAAAACGACAGGTAGACACTTTCTATTTTTTAAAATATCTACGAGGCTTCCTGCTCTGGCACTCCTGTCTCATAAAATAAAAGGTGCTTAAAATCGTGACTTCTGCAAGTGCCTCTCTTGGTGTGGAGGGTGACACCAAACAGAAGATGGGTGGTTTAACTGTCACTCCTGCCTAAACCAGTGCTGGAACTGGTGTCAGGATTCAATGAGTGTGGCAGTGTTCCCAATCCAGCCTATGCTTCTTCAAGGTTTTGAAATTAAAGATTTATAATAAAAAAATACAAAAGATGGTTTGAATGCAAGCAGCTTAATGTGGAATAAAGAAACCTGAAATGGGAACCTCATTTGGGCCTTGGGACAACACCACAGTAAATAATACAATCATGAAAAACAGCATAAAGCTGTTATTCAAAGAATCCTTTTTTCCCTCCCTTCTGAAGTTAGTGAAAGACACTATCCTAAAGTTCACAACATCTGAGCAGCAAATTTGCTATTTTAGCCCTCACAGACCAGCTCTGCTGGCTCACATAAACCAACTTTGCTCCCAGGGAACGTCCCAGTGAGTGCAGCAGGGACAAATTCCCACCCCAGGCTTTACAGCACAGATTCTGTGCTGAAACATCTCTGTCAGGGGGCAGATGCTGCAATGATTTGCAGGCACGAGTTACACATGAAGACAAGCACGTGTCGAAGCCTTTGTGGGTCTGACCCCAAATTTCTCAGGTGTTCATGGCCAAAGATGAAAAGCCCAAAGCCAGCAAGGCCATGTTGTTCCATCCTCTGCTTTCATCCTGTGTGTGACTGTGTGACATGAAGTTTTTCCTTGGCAACACCAGGAAATCTTGATAATGCATTGTAAGCACAGATTTATGCAAAGCAAATGGGAAGTGTGATGAGAAAAGTGAGCAAATGCTGGGGCAAGCTTTATGTTCTCCACAATTTTACAGTTTAAATTATTCTACAATACATATCAGCTAATAGTTTATTCCACAAGTTCAGTTTTTTCACTGTTCACTTCCTGTCAGAGATTATGACACGGGGTTGGATTGTTGAACAGTGGCTGCATTTCATTCCAAATATGGCTGCACTTCAGGGGAGGGATTGTTGTTGTTGAATTGTCTTAATTTTTAAAGGAGTCTGAGATCCTCGACATGGAAAAAGCAATGTAGACATGTGATGATTATATTTTTTATAGATATTTACCAAAGCAGGGAGGAGAGCCAGCAGGGTGGGTTTTCATGTGCTCACAGCACAAAGTTCTTGAGAATCCTTTTTTTGTTTTCCCCCCTTCCTGGGTCTTTGACAAGAGGAACCCATTTTGCTTTATTCATCCACAGCATGAACACAAAAATATCTGCTCTCAGGACGAATTGTTTGTCGAGTATTTTAAGGTTCCCCAAATGAGAAGGAATTTGTTTTGTTGTGTTTTGCTCACTGGAAACCAGCAGGAACTTTTCCACAGCCAGCTCTGTCACTGTGCTGGCTCACACTGGGGGGGTTTTTGCAGGGTGGGACTGACTCAGGGTCACGTTTGTCACCAAAAATGACCTTTCCAGGACAGATTGGTTGGAAGTTTGCTGGGAATAGAGGTTAGCTCTGGGTTCTTTCAGCCCTCTTACAGGGTATTTAAGGATCTGGTGCAATGAGGGAGGGAAGGAAGGCTGCTTTTCAGTGAGCTGGGAGAGGTTTTATTTTGATGGGCGCACGAAATGAGATTTCCCCTCTAATCCCCCGTGTAATTCATTGGTGTAATCTCTTTGTAGGCACATCATATTAATCCTTGTTATTACAGAGAGCACCTCCAACCTGGAAACTTCCAAAACGTGCTGCTGTATGGAAAAGGCCAAGGTGTTGGATCTCCCTGCTCTTCACACCATAATAAAGATTTACATCATTTATTCCTTAGCAGTTCACTGGAAATAGTGCTTGGAGTTAGGAGGGACAGAAAAAAAAAAAAAAAAGGAAAAGGAATAAAATGAGAGAAAGCATTTGGATTGAGAAACATTGAGCAAAGGGATTTTTCTCCTGTGTGGGAATGAATTGCAGAAGTTGGGTGAAAGGGCTTTAAATGCCAGTGGAACCCAGAGACTGCAGCACAGTTGGCAGAGCTGCTCATGATTCCCTTTATATTCAACTCCCTGGGTTCTGTCAGAGCAGAACAGACACACGAGAGAAAATCATCTATAAAACCTTAATGTAAATAGGTTTCTCTTGCACAATATTCCATGCTCACAGGTTTCAGATTGCCATCCTTGGGCTGGGGTTTGCATACAGCAAATGTGCCTTTATTGTTGTGTGGGCATGGCTTATAATCAAAATCCCCTCTGTATTAGAGAAGTGATTACATCCAGAGCAGTATTCCATCCTCCTGCTTAGGGTTTGTTTTTTTTCTGATGGACTGGAAAAGGAAGTTCTTGAGACCACTGTAAAATTTTATTCTGGCCTGAAATGGGAACTTCCTCCCTGGTGGCATTTTCCTCCCTCACTGCACTGCTGCATCCTCCCTTCCACACTTCACTCGTGTGTTTCCTCCTTTGCCAAAATGGACACACCAACCATGGGCAGATTGGAGGACACATATTTACATGTCCTCCTAAACCATCTCTGTCCAACCTTAGAGTTATTAAAGCATCAGAGTAAAACTGCTCCATATCCTTGAGCTTCTGGGTCAGAGATGTATTAGAAAATGTTGTCTTCACTTTGAAGTCCAACTTCAACACAAATCTGCTTGCTTCCTGCTGCTCCTTCTCTTCCTGCTTATTTATACCACAAACCTTTTTGTTAGTGAAAGAAACAGAAACAGGTTACTTGGTATCTCAGTCTCTTAACCATTAAATTTTGAACCACTCTTTATTCTGAGGAAAATAATCTCTTTTTAGGGTTGGCACACCTACGTTAAAATCACTGACAGAAAAGGAAGAGATTGTAAGTGAGACTTCTAAAATGAAGCCCAGACTCTGACACTGAAGCCCTTCCAGGGCAGCCAGGCAATGCCACCAGCCTGTCTGGTCATCCCCACTGCAATTCTGGACATTCTCTGGGGACAAAAACATTTGCAAAGAAAAGGAGTCGATAAAAAGAAGTCACGAATATTTTCACGGCTGTTTCTCAGTGTTGGAGGTAATGTTCAAGAATTTATCCTCTTCCCTTTTCCCACATGTCAGGGCCTTGTCCCAGCATCCTGAAGATCAGAAATTGAAGTTGGGAGGAGTTGCAGAGGGTCCAGGTGGAAGATAATATTAATATTATTATTGAATACTACTACTACTACTTCTTCTTCTTCTTCTTCTTCTTCTTCTTCTTCTTCTTCTCATTATTATTATTATTATTATTATTATTATTATTATTACCATCATCATTATTATTTTTCTCTTGATTTTACAGAGTCCCAATAATTTTTCTGCCTCCTGTATTTTTATAGCACTCCTATTTAAAAGGATATTGTTTAATCAGAAGCTGTCACTGCTTTCATTATAACTGCAATATTTGCTCCACAGAGCTCTGTAAATAAGGCACGCTCGCACCCTAATCTGCTGTTTCCACATCCCATTTATTTGCAGGGTTCTTAATAATTGTGTGAGAGCTGTTTAAGCTGTCCCTGGTCTCCTCTGCAGGAGAATCACATTTGGCTGGATTTCTCCTGCAGCTGAAGCAGCCTGGCCACCTTCTCTTGGGCTGTTTAGAGATGGGAACTGCATCTACCTGTTCATTTGGGTTCACAGTGGAAGGTTAAAAAATAATCACACATCATTTGGAGCTTTTTTCCTTCACAGCCAGGCCAAGACTTGCCCAGATTTTGAGAGCTGCTGACAGAAACACAGACTCACTTGGCAATGCCTGCTGTGCCTGGAATCAGCCAGGGAAGAGCCTGGGTTTGTTCTGCTGGCAGACAAGAAAATAACTCTTAATAGTGGATTCTAAGAAACCTTCACACGACCAGAATCCACATCCAGCTGTTGCCACCTTTTGGGCACGTGCAGTCCTGGCAAATCCTGCAGTCCTCACACAAAGGGAAAATTCCCACTGGAATTGGCAGGAATTTGTGTGAACCAGGATTGAGTAAGTGCAAACTCGACTCAAGGCTTTTCTCATGCAGCATCCAATTAAAATTAATGAAGTAACTTGTTCAAGGATCACCCAGGGAAACGATGGGAGAGGCAGGGGTAGGACACAGATTACACGAGTCACTGCCAAGTTCCCTGATGTTAAAAAGTCAAGAACACTCAGAAGAGAGAAATGCTGAAGAGTAGTGAGAAATGAGAGCCATTAGCTGAAGTGGCTCCCAGGCAATCTGTCTGGGGTGATCAATTTACATATTTATCATTACTGAGATACAAACCCTGTGATATTTCTTACCTTCCTCACATCTAATTGGGCATCATGGTCAAAACGTGAGAGTATTTTATCTTTTGGAAAGGAAAATAATTATGTCTTAACATACCAGGTGGACTTCATCTCTGTTTTCTTCAGCTACCCAAATTTCAGCTCCCCCTTGACATTTCAGACGCAGTTGGCTGTGCCTGATTTTGCCCCTGACCCAGCTCAAACTAGAAAATTATATTCTGCCTGAAATTATATTCTCTAGCTTCCCCTCTTCACTGGCAGCAGCTGGAGGGAGGTGACATCCCCTTGCAGGCTGGCTGAGAAAGCAGCTGTTAAATCAATTTATCATCACCTGTGATGTCAGATTGGCATGAGAAAAACGGGAAGAGTGTAAGGATTTGCCCTGCTGCTCACAAAATAAACAGCTTTGCTTGCTCCTGTTGCAAGTGCCACATGGGAGCCAGTAGAAACAGGAAGAGTTTCAGAAATCTAATTTGCTTTTCATTGTGTATGCTGTTTGATTACCTTGTACCATTCTTTTCTGTTTGCAATAAAAAGAGTGACTTCCCAGTCATTTTCATTTTAGGTCTCTCTCCCTGGCACTCACCAATATGACATTTGAATTGCAAATACTTGGAGAATTTATTAGAGATAGTCACTTCCTCTGGATTTTATATGTATAGGTGTCTATATCTTCCTGATGTTTTCACTTGCTGTGAGGGTTTATTCTGTTTTTCAGAATTGTGGATTTTCCAGGTGCCTTTTAAATAATTCTGTGTCCATGAGAGAGGAAGAAAGGAGGGGACAGTGTATTTAATGGACTTCCCTGGAAAAAATGTTCAACCAAAATTCTTTAAAAGAACTTCTGAATATTGTGCAAGAAGAACTTCAATTCTCAAAGGAAGTTCCCCTTGGCTGAGCAACCTTGTCTGACACCCATGCAATTTAAATGGTGAAATGAATTCAAGGGGAAGATCCTATAATGAAATTGCATCCTCTCCTATTTTTCCAGCTTCTCCCAGAGTACCTAACTCAAAACGAGGAGATTGCCTGCTGTGCTCCATTACACTCCAAAAGGAGCAAGAAATTGTCTGAATGAAAAGAATAAACTGTGTCAACACAAGTCCACAAGTGTCCCTTCCAAGTCCCTGAACCCCAGAACTCAAAATTCAATATCCTTTCTCCGCTATCCAGCTGCTCATGGGAACAGCACAAGAGGAACAACAAGAAAAGCAAACTTCTCCAATGCAGAGCACAAATTCACACTGATAAAGGTGAAAAATGGGTAACACTCCAAAAGGAACAAGAAATTGTCTGAATGAAAAGAATAAACTGTGTCAACACAAGTCCACAAGTGTCCCTTCCAAGTCCCTGAACCCCAGAACTCAAAATTCAATATCCTTTCTCCGCTATCCAGCTGCTCATGGGAACAGCACAAGAGGAACAACAAAAGAAAAGCAAACTTCTCCAACATGCAGAGAACAAATTCACACTGATAAAGGTGAAAAATGGGTAACACTCCAAAAGGAATAAGAAATTGTCTGAATGAAAAGAATAAACTGTGTCAACACAAGTCCTCAAACCCCATCCAAGTCCCTGAACCCCAGAATTCAAAATTCAATATCCTCTCTTCACTATCCAGCTGCTCATGGGAACAGTACAAGAAGAACAAAAAAAAACCCCAAACCTCCCCAACAGGCAGAGAACAAATTCACACTGATAAAGGTGAAAAACGGGTAAATCTCACATGGAAAAACCAGTTTTCCCAAGCTTCTTCTAGGGAGGGTGTGAAGCATTGGTGCAAATGCTGTGAGCCTTTCTGGAAAAAGAACAAAGGGCACGTTGGGATTTCAGTCCCTTCAGCTGAAGTTGCAGAAGCCTGGGTGGTGTTGAAGAAGGAAAAGGTGCCTTGATGATATTGAAACCTCATTTTATAGAAATAAGACCTAACAGTCTTATCTTTCTGCTCAGCATTTCAAAACAACCCGATTTGTGTATATAAAAACATAAAAAACACAGCAATAATGTCCTTTAACTGCTTTCCATTTCTCTATTTTCCTTCTACTCCTCTGAGAAACAAGGAGGTTCCAGCTACTTTTTTTCCCCTAAATTTAGCTGATAGAATATTGGTATTTTATACTTGCTGAGCTATAAACTTAAGATGGAAGGCATCAAGAATACAGATTTGATCTCAATATGCCTGGATGTCTGAGTGCCATCCCATGAGCAGAGCTGCAGATTAAAGTGAGCAGATTATGCAGAAATTGCCACTTTTGATTGCCTCTGGCTGTGTTTGGGGGATATGGAGTGACAGAGCACGGATCATGAAGCCAAACCAAATTTCAAGTTCCTCAATCTCCTGACAAGTGGTATTTTAGCAGTAGGATTCCCCCATTCTCCCACTCCCTTACTGCATCCATAAACTGAAATCAGTGCTTTGATTTCAGCCTAAATGATGGCAGATATTTTAATCTTGAGGTTTCTGTATTGAATTGAGTCATTAGCAGGTTTCCCTCCCCTAAATGATGTCCCTGTTTTCCCTTCATGATAAGTTCTCCTAACTGCATTTTCAAGAAGATTCCCATCCTTTATTACAGAATGCATTTTTAAGGTTCATTTCTTCCCTTTTTACAGAAGACACACACACAAAGCTGTTTCAGAGCAGCACCAACAGAAATACTGTTTGAGTTTGGAAAGATCCAATTACTAATGTAGAAGCAGCAGGAAGACCTAGAGGCTACACAAAATCATTATTTTTTATAAGTCAACCTCACAGTTCAGTGAGTCTGGTGTTTATCTCTAGGAGAGACTTGCACCATGTGCTTCATCTGGAGGCAAATCTCCTTGCTGATCTCATTCCTTTTGCTCCTGGCAGTAGCTAAAATTTGAATTACAATGAAAACTGTGCTGGGAATTCAACAAAAAGCCCGTGGCTGGTGCTGGACCCCTGATGCTCTGAAGAATGTTGGTTTTGTTCATGCTGAATTCAAGTTTGTAGCTCACTTGGGCTACCTGTGACAAAAAGCTGCTGTGGTGCCCAATTCCCTCCTTCCCCAGGAGAAAGCAGCTGCTTTGCCAAAATATCAGTGGGGAAGAATATTGGCAGGCAAAAAGGAACTTCAGTGGCAGTCAGAGGAGAGGGAATGGAGAGATGTGGGGTGTCCTGAGAGCACAAGGTGGGCAGGCAGCATTTCAAACAACATTTCAAACAACTTTCCATTCCCATTCTGCCCTGTGCCACCTCCCAGAGAGGAGAGGGAAGGGGGGCTGGTGATGCCTCAGTGTGAAAGGAGCCACTTCCCTCCCTCCTGCACAGGCAGAATAACCTGATTCCCTTTCTTTTATGTCTGATCCAGGTGAATATCTGCTCGGGCTGTGTCAGCACAGGGTGGGTTCTGCAGAGAGAGGATCTTTGGTGTGTCATTGTCACAGCACAGAGAGGACATTGCCTCCAGGCACACAGAATCCCTGGGGGATAGGACAGCAGGGAGGTGGCCTGGGAGAATCATTGCTCTGGCCCTCCTCCCTTCTCCACAGCCTTTCTGTCTCCCTGATTTTTGCAGTGTTCTGTTGTCGCCCTGGTTTTACAGGGCCCCATAAGTTGTGACACTGTAGCTGTAGTTTCCCATGCTTGTTCTGTAAACATGGTCCTTGTTTTTCTTAACCGGCCGGGATTGTTTTGCACTTGTGGAATTGTTTTTCATTCCTTTCCCTGGGGTGGAGAAAGATGATTGACNATCTGAGTGTTTCTCTCATGTCCAGCAGTGCGACACCTTTCTGCATTTTCTGTCTCCTGCCTGAGGATCAGAACGAGCCATTGGAATTCGTTTGGCAGCAGAAATGTTTCATTTTTTGGTCAAAGTGAGCCCAGTCTGCCAATTTTGCCTCCGTGACCTGAAACACCAGGCACTGTCAAAAATAATTAATGACTCAGAGAGAGAAGTACTAAATAAAACAGGAAGGTGGAAATATGCTGTTATTACCACATTGTCTTTTATAAGGAACATGACACCTTGATAAATGAGGGTCCAATTCATCTTTGATAGGAAAGGAAAAGAAAAAGTTGAAATCCTCCACTGAGTTGGAAATGTAGGTTAGAAATGTAGAAATGTTAGAAATGTGTTAGGAAACACAAAGCTCCTTCTACATCCTGGGACACTCTGTTGTTTATTTGAGAAAATTGACTCTGCTCTTGACATTTGCTCTTGTGTTCACGACACCAAAGCTTTGGGAATCTGCAGAGATTGTTTCTTAGTACTTTGGTTTATGAAAAAAAAAATCCATGGATATCCAGCCAGCTGTACAGTTCAACCAACAAAAAAAATGCCAAATTTATTGCTAATTGCCTGTTCTAAGTCAGATGAGCTGAATTTCTGCTACCTCACATTTTCACTGGGCTAAACTCAACTTTTAATTTTTAAAATTTTTTTCACTAGCACAGGTTCTAAAAGGAATAATTCAGAATTAGTGAATATTTTCACTGACCAGAACAGAAGTGCTGTCTTTCATTCTTTAATCCCTCCTATTTTGTTTTTTTTTTAATGTTGGCAACTTCAAACTGGTTTTGAAGGCAAAAGTTGAAAAATCTTGTTTGAATTTGGCATATTTATATTTATAACTTAGTTTCCATTTTTAAACCATCAGCCAAATCAGTGAAGAACTGTGACTGTCCAACAAATGCATTTTTGGTAAATAATTAGTAAAATTAGTAAAATTTATGAGTGTGATTCACTCCACTCTAGACACTGTTTGTCAGAATTTTCTGAGATCATTCTTTGTTTGGAACCATGGCTGAGTTCCATCTGTTTGTAAAGCTCTGAGTGCATCTCTAACCCTGAATTACATAAAAATTGATGAACAGTCTCTAATATTTCCATAATTGCTGCTACAGCACATCCCCACTGATACAAGGCTTCCACTGGATTAAATTTTGGGCAAACAAAGCTGATCTCCCTGCCTAGAATCCCTCCTAAAATGAGAATAGAATCCCTTTAAAAAATAAGAGCAAAAGAAGAAAACACCAAAATCTGCTTTGTCAGAAGTTGGGAGCTGAAACAAAGGCAGAGCCGATGATTTGCTCACAATTTTCAGGAAATCAGAATTTTCAGAAAGTGCAGCAGCCTCTCCCAAAGCCCTGCCAGTGCCTTTCCAACAGGAAAATCCCTCCTGGTGAAAGGAATGAAGAAACTTGTCTTCAAAAACAGTGTCTGAGAGATCAGGCTGGCACCCAGGGAGAAAAGAAACAAAGGGGAGAATTCCATTGTAATTCACATTTACAAACGAGCCACAGGTGTACTGATAAATCAAACTGAATGTTGGAAATGAGTATGAATATGCTGAATGAATATGAAAATGAATATGAAAATAAATATGAAAGTATTGCCCTGATTTTTTAGAGTGCTGTGTTTAGAGTTGGTAGCAAAGGCTCTCACAGATTTTGTGTAAACAATCCATGTTTCTATAACCGGCCAAGGATTGTTTTGTACTTTGGATGTTGTTTTTCATTCTTCTTTCTGGGCTGGAGAATGTGATGGGCTGTGTCTCTCACCTATGGAATTTCAGAGGTGGGGACCTCCTTGTCCAATCCATAACTGTCTGTAAAAAGGTATAAATATAAGAATAAAGAGAGGCTGGGGCTCTTTTTGCTCTCTGCCCGGCCTTGGTGGCTGAGCTCCTGAGTTGCCTGAGTGTTTCGTGTCTGATGGAGCAACATGAAAGGAACCAAGAAGGACCATTCTGGGAAAGAAAAAGGGGGTGGGAATTATACATTGGGAAAAGGGGGTCTGTATCAGGAAAATCTGTGCCCCTTGAGTACCTCAGGCTCTGGGAAAAGAGAGAAGGGAAATGAAGTCAGGAATTTGGATAAAGGGAGGCTGCATCCCCCAAAATTTTGAGAGACCCCATGGGAAATGCCCCATGGCCTCTCCCTTTATTTGAATAAAGTCCCAGGGCTCCTCTGTCTCCTTTTTGGACAGAAACCTCTGGTGTTCATGGATTATTCTCCTCACACTGGCAAGGAAAGGCAATCCTCACTTTGTTATCCCATCCTGTCCCAGCTGCCAGGGTGGGGAAGCTGCAGAGCCAGGGGTCCCCTCTGTCCCCGTGGTGCTGATTTTGGAGCAAAGCCCAAATTTAACTGCACTTGGAGAAAATCAGAGTTCCTGAGTCAGGCACTGCTGGTGCCTCCAGTCCCTGGAGTGCTCAAATTGCAGCTGAAATCAGGAGTGTGTAGCAATGACACATCATTATTTTTATAAATAATGACAGGCTCAGAGGCATATGAAAATCTGAGTTATAATGTTCTGATGAAAGGCTCTGTATTTATATTCTTATAGAAAAAAATAAATCTCTTTGGAAGACAATTATCATAATAAGTTCTCTTCTTTTTTTTTTCCTATTTGGTCTGTTATATTTTTTGGAAGATTTCAAGTATAGATGTCCAATAAAATTCCCAGGAAGAAAGTCACAAAGGGAGAAAAAATTATTTTCAAGAAGAGAAATTACATGGCAATCTGAGAGAAAGATAATTTATTTTTCTTCTAGCTAGCATGCTAGAATGGATATTGTTGTTTCTAAGAATATTTATTTGATAAAAGTAATCCTGCTATGTATGAGAAAAGAGAAAATGAGAGATCATGAGGAAAAAAAGTAAGGGAAGGAGATTTAGCTCAACTCTTGCCTTTCATTTTAATAAACAACACAATAATGTGTTAAGAAAATGCTCTTCGGACTGCAGATCCAAGAGCTGTGCTCCCCTCCCTCCAAAACGTATCTGAAATTCCTGCTGTCTGCACAGACTGTGTATAAATAAATTTTAACTACAACATGTTTCACTCTTCCTTAAGCACTCTTTCTACTCTCCATCCTAAGTTTTACTCTCTATTTCTGGTCTTTGGCTGGTGCTAACGAGCTGAGCCATTTCACATCTCAGTGACACAGAGAAGTGTGGGAAAAGCTGCTCCAAGGAGGCAGATACTTGGATGCTGCTCTTTTAGGCAGCATCTCACACTTTGTGCAGCAGCCTCACTCCTGCAGCTCAGTGACAAACCCAGAGCTGCAGGATGGGATCCATTCCAGCCACCAGGAGCCTTTTCCCAGGAAGAAGCAGGAGACTGGTCTGGGTAATTTAATATTTGACGCTGTTGATCAAATTTACTTACAGGTTTTTAAATGCTTTGTGGAAAGTTTCAAATTCATTGAGTACTAGAACAGCAGTAGAATTAGGAAATGGTCAGGAAAACCTTTTCCCTTTTCCTTTTCCCATTTCCATTTTCTGTTTCCTTTTTCATTTTTTCCTTTACTTTTTCTGTTTCCTTTTCCTTTCCTTTTCCCTTTTCCTGTTTCCTTCTCCATTTTCCTTTTCCTTTTTCCTTTCCATTTTTCCTTTCCTTTTTCCTTTCCTTTTTCTGTTTCCCTTTTTTTCTTTCCCTTTTTTTCCTTTTCCCTTTCATTTTCCCTTTCCTTTTTCCTTCTCCATTTTCCTTTCCTTTTTCCTTTCCATTTTCCTTTCCTTTTTACTTTCTTTTTTCCTTTTCCTTTTCCTTTTCCTTTTCCTTTTCCTTTTCCTTTTCCTTTTCCTTTTCCTTTTCCTTTATTTTCCTTTTCCCTTTTCTTTCCTTTTTCCTTCTCCATTTTCCTTTTTCCTTATTCCTTTCCTTTTTCCTTCCCTTTTTCCTTTCCATTTTCCTTTCCTTTTCGCTTTCTTTTTTCCTTTTCCTTTTCCTTTTCCTTTTCCTTTTCCTTTTCCTTTTCCCTTTCCTTTTCCCTTTCCTTTATTTTCCTTTTCCCTTTTCTTTCCTTTTTCCTTCTCCATTTTCCTTTTTCCTTATTCCTTTCCTTTTTCCTTCGCTTTTCCCTTTTCCTTTTCCTTTCCCTTTTTCCTTTTGCTTTTTCCCTTTCCTTTCCCCTAGTTTCTTCCCCATGGATTTTTTCTCTAGGTGTTTGCAGCAGAGCACAAAGGTTTCTAAAGAAGAGGAGCAAGTTGGGTGAGAGAGGAGCTTTAGAACAGTCAGGGTCTGGAAGAGTTTTCAAGATCCTTCCAGCTTCTGCTAAAACCCCTGATTTTGGTCATTCTAAAACACCAGGATTTGTAGGAAGACCTGAGACCCTGTTTTCAGTGAGAAAAATCCCTTTTGGATAAAGCCCCTCTGAAAACATGAACTGTAAATGAATCATCCCTCCATCAAATGAAAACCAAACTGCAAAATCTCGAGAAACGACATTTAACTCTCGCTCTGTTTGTGCAGATTCTGCCAAAACTGAGGACTCAGAGCTGCTCTTGCTCATCTCATGAAATTCTTGAGGAGAAAACGAAAAGTCACAGCAGTGTTGTGTTGAGTTTTGCTGCCTGTGGTGGAATAATTTCGTGAGTTCTTGCAGCTTCCAGAAGGAAAGCTGAGGTAACCATAATAGCACTCTCTATAACAAATAAGAATTGTTAAATGCTCATTTTTAAGGGCCCCATTCCATTAGGTTTCTTACAGAAAACCTCATTTATGCATCTGCTTCTTTTTTTTTTCCCTAGGAAAATGCAAAATTAAGTCATCATGACAACATTTTATTGTGTGCAAAATTAGCTGGATTACTAAATGAGACAAGAATTCCAATAGAAACAGATAGAACAATGGTTTGGCAAACAAAATCCTGTTTTTGCTCCTTCTTCCCCTGCTCAGAAAACAAAGGAAGATTGGCCACATGTTATGGCAGGTCCTGCATTGTTGGCTGTATAGTGTAAAATTATGGATTTTAAGGGGAATTAAATACCTCCATTCTGCCTGTTAAATTTGTTCTAATGCTGATAATGTTTTTTATACACAAAAACTGTGTGGAAATGGAGGATCCCAAACATCTACCCTTTATTTTTTTATTTCTCCTAGATTTTGATTTTATATCCATGTCCCAACAGCTGTGCTGTGGTTCCTATGGATCAGGACCTGGGAAGAGCTGATAACTTTCAGCACAAATGAGAACAATAAATCCCTGAAAGGACAGGAGGTACCAGGGCAGCAAATTCTGCTCCTCCCTGACTCAAGGCCCTGACAAGTCAGACACTTTGCTGTGTGCTCAAATTAGAAATAAGGTCATGTCAGGTTTCCAACATGGTTAATTCATGTTTCCTGAGGGAGGAGCAGCCCACCTTGGGAATGAATCACCCCTGGAGCTTCTCTCACTGCAAAGGCACCCTCCAAGTGACCTCAATCCAGATTTAGATCCTCCAGCCAGGTACTGGAAGTTAGTTTAAAGGAATTCAGGACTCTCCAGGTAGATGGATGAGTTTAGTTGAGAGAGGGGGGATAAAAGGCAAGATGAAATGGGAAGTCGTGCTGTGTTTGAAGAGCCCGAGCACGCTTGGTGTTTGAAGTTTTGATAAGAAGAAAAACTAAACAGCTCAAAGAGGAGCTTGGTTCCCTCATTCTTTGTGGCCCATTTTGGTCTCTGGCCTTCCATTCTAGGAAAGAATCCAAGCCAGAAATAAATCCCCCCCAGCCTCCTGCTCTAGTTAGGGGGGTTACCTGCTCAGCAATGTAAGACCACCTGTCATGGGTCAGGCCAAGGGTCTTTAACAACCCGAGCACACTTGGTGTTTGAAGTTTTGATAAGAAGAAAAACTAAACAGCTCAAAGAGGAGCTTGGTTCCCTCATTCTTTGTGGCCCATTTTGGTCTCTGGCCTTCCATTCTAGAAAAGAACCCAAGCCAAAAATAACCCACACCCCCCTCCTGCTCTGGTTAGGGGAGTTACCTGCTCAGGAATGTAAGACCACCTGTCATGGGTCAGGCCAAGGGTCTTTAACAACCCGAGCACACTTGGTGTTTGAAGTTTTGATAAGAAGAAAAACTAAACAGCTCAAAGAGGAGCTTGGTTCCCTCATTCTTTGTGGCCCATTTTGGTCTCTGGCCTTCCATTCTAGAAAAGAACCCAAGCCAAAAATAACCCACACCCCCCTCCTGCTCTGGTTAGGAGGGTTACCTGAGCACAAGAAAAGCAAGAAGACAACTCAGGCTTTTGGAGGAGATCTGCTAAACAGGGCAGGCTGTGTTTCTCAATGAACTTTTCAGCCCAGCTGCAATTCCAGCTCAGTTACAAAGTGCATCCTTTGCAGGAACCAGGAAAAAAAGCTCTAATATTTGTGCTGGTTTGTTTGGCGTTTCCCACCGAGCTCCTTTGAGTCATTGCAGTTGCCTGTTCCAGTTGTGTATCAAAGCTTACCCAGTGGCCGTGACAAACACATCCAATAACCTCCTGCTCTCCAAGCACATGCTGCATTATCTCCTGGAACAGGCACAGCCAAGTCGGGATGTGAAATGGTCCAGCAAGAGAGAAAAAGCCAATCCCCCAGGGCTCTTCTTGAGGGAATGAAATCGTGGCAAGGAGGATGCTTTTGAATCGTGTTGTTGGTTTCAGGTTCCCCCAGGCGTGGCAGGGAGTTAATGACACCTTGGCAGGCGCTCCTAAAAGCGGGCAGATCAATAGAGATAATTTGTTTGCAGATCCTGCGCTGTTATCTCCACCCTCGAGTGCTCCAAAGAGATGGTTTCCCTGCAGGAAAGCACTCGCTTGGCTTTGGAAAAGGAGGGCCTGCAGAAAATCCTGCCGTGCCACCCTGCCTGCTTTCCCAGAGCCCGCAGGGGCTGCTGGATCCACGTTCTGGGCTCAACAGAGTGAGCTGCTCCTGCAGGATGGCACCAGGGGATGCATGGAGAACCTGGGTGATGCCTGAAAAAACTGAGGGATGCATGAATAACCTGAGGGACGCCTCAATAACCTGAGTGATGCATTAATAACTTGAGGGATGCAGGAATAACCTGAGTGATGCCTGAATAACCTGAGGGAGGCCCAAATAACCTGGGTGATGCATGAAAAACCCGAGTGATGCATGGAAAACCTGAAGGATGCATGAATAACCTGAGGGATGCACGAATAACCTGGGTGATGCATGAATAACCTGAGGGATCCATGAATAACCTCAGTGATGCCTGAATAACCTCAGTGATGCAGGGATAACCTGGGTGATGCATGAAAAACCTCAGTGATGCATGGAAAACCTGAAGGATGCATGAATAACCTGAGGGATACATGAATAACCTGGGTGATGCCTGAATAACCTGAGGGATGCAGGAATAACCTGGGTGATGCATGAAAAACCCGAGTGATGCATGAATCCCATTCCTTTGTCTCCTTTTTTTTAAGAGGTGTTTGGAATTATTGCTGGGGGCTGAGGCTGAGGGGAGCCCTGGGTGGGGCAGGGATGCTGTGCTGTGGCTCCAGACTGGGATCTCTCCCCCACAGTGCTGCTTAGAAACTGATACAGGAGGCTGAAAATGCCTTTGAGCTTCATTTTGCACCCAAACCCAACTGGATTTGTCCAAAACTTCCACAACCACTGGAGTTTTTTTGTACCACTGATCAATGTGGTATTTAGGCTTATAGGGAGAAAAGGAGGTTTATCTTTCACTATCCACAAACTTCAGTGTTTCAGCTTCATTCCAGCATTCAGGTCTTGTACTCTATCTCTCTCACCAGCTTCTCACATCATGAGCTGAAGAGTCTCTGACATTTCCATTGTCTTCAGAGGCATTAAGCCATCATCACATTATTCCTTTTGATTTGCTGCTGAAGCACAAACTTTGAGAGTTCCTTCAGACATTTCAGCCATCCAATGGGGCATGAATTAATAGTATATACTATTCCTCAGGACTCATCTATCCAGCTCTGTAAATCAGAAATTCAGCCTTGTTGTCCTTTCAGACCCAAAAACGAGTCAATATTTGAGCCTGAAATTAATGGGGGGGGAAAAAAAAGTGAATTGTTGGAAATCTTCCAGCAGTTGTGTGATGGAGGATCTCTCACACAGGAATCTCCACAGGGAAATGAATGTAATTAAGGACCAAGGTAATAAACTGCCAAGAAATTTTAACTAGTTAGAGAAGCCTTATTTAAACCCTGAGTTCTCCCAGTGAGGTGAGCAGGGAGTGTCATCTGCCTCTGAGCTGCTGCAGAGAGAATTTTAAGTACAAAAATTAATATTCTGCATAAACCCCTCTGTATTTTCTGTTGCCTCTCCTTATACACTATCCTACCATATTAAAAATAAATTAATAACATTTGTAGAGGTCTCCTGTGCAGTTCTGGTTAGCACCTTGTCTATCTTTCAAAGAAATCCAAATTATCACAGGCTGAGTGGAATGTGTTCTCCTTTTCCCACTGCTCTGAATTGCTGCCTTTAGTCCTGTAGCAATAATTAAAATTAAGAAATTAGATAATTAAGAAATAGCCCTGGACAGTCACACAGACCAGAAGAACCTACAACACTTTGCTAATGAAGAAGAGCATCAGCCTGGGGCTCTTTGTGGAAGGAGGTCACCCCAGGAAAGGGTCCTGCTGGCAGAACTTGCTGTAACAAGAGAGGTTTTTGTGGCTCCCTGATGGCTTTGCACAAAAATATAAATATCAGTTTTATCAGACACACTCCGGAGTTTGAGCTGGCAGAATCCTTTTTTTCTCCAGTGCCTGAGAGTGCCATGATAAAGAAAATAGGGCAGTGGTTAAGAGTTGCCTGGGACTGCCCAGCAGTCAGGCAGAGAAGGAGCAGAGAGAGGCACAAGAATTAAAATGGTCTTTAGGAGAAAAACGTCTCTGAACAAACCCCATTTGCTCTGTTTATTTGCTGAACTGCTCTACACCAGGTCACAGTGACTCTGGGTTTGGAGAGCTGCATGAAGAGTGTGATTTTACAGCAAACAGAGAAAGAAGCTGGGGCCCAGAATGGTGAAAAGAGTGTTTGGCTGGGGAAGGAACAGAACAGAAGGAGCAAATTCCACCCTAGAGAGTAACGAGACAAATTCAACCCCACTCCAGGCAATTGTTTAAGAACCACTGAGGGGCTCAGTAAGGAATTTGAGCCCTGCCCTTCCCCCTCTGCCCTCGTTCACCCCCTCCCCTGTTTTGCACATCCCATCTCATTTTACAGCAGGAGCACTCACCCTCATGTGTTGTGTCCGTGCTGCACTCTCTGGCCTCGTGCTGTCTGCAGCTTTGAAAAGCTTTAAAATTGCCTGATTGCAAAGTTCTAGCTGAGATCCTGGGAATCAGGCAGCATTTGGGAATGTAGGGGGGGAAAAAAGGTACTTTCTATTTGTCTTTCTGAAACAATTTAAATATAGAATTGGGAGGTGTCCCTGCCTGTGACAGGAGGTGGATGGAGAGGAGTTTTTAGATCCCTTCCAACCCAACCCAACCCAACCCAGC
>VZTZ01004708.1:122875-142411 GCA_013400955.1 Drymodes brunneopygia
TTATTTATATTTATATCTGTGTCTATACCTATATATACACCTGTTATTTATATTTATATTTATATTTATATTTATATTTATATTTATATTTATATTTATGATATATATATTTATAATATCTATTATATTCTAATATATTTATATTTATATTCAGTTTCAGCTGCATCCTGAAACCATTCTCACCTAAAGTCTGGACAACATTCTGTGATGTTAAGCCAGAATTTTTTTGTGTCTTTTGATTTTCAAGCACATCTGCAGTGTAGTCTGAAAGAGATTAAGGATGTGCTGCTGTGGGAGGTGGAACCACACCTCTGGAAACCAGAGCAAAGTGAAAAGGGTGACAGCAAAATAATCCCAGGCTCAATCCCCTTTTATTGCTGGTTAGAGCAGAGTGTGACAGTGAGCAGCACATTGCACAGTGACAGGCACACTGTGACAGTAATTCTAGCTTTGGGTTAGTGGGAGTCTCATCACTGACTTCAGTGCAGTCAGGATTTGCATTTTATAATTTTGGGGTGTAATATACTCACATCCCTACACTCCACAGAGGACTGACAGAAATCCAGCATACTCTGCTCTTGTTGGTTTTGCTTTATTTCTCTTTTCCCTCGGTGTTTTTTAAAACTCCCTGTAACCTTCTCAGCTGGCCTTTAGTTTCTCATCTGTATCAGACAGATTTCATGCACCACTTTGCTGCTCACAGACTTTTTTCTGTATATCTGTATGCTATGTATGTATCATATATATCTGTGTGCTTTTTTCATATAAAAGATTGTTGCACTGTTGGGTACGACAGAAACACCCAGGCTTTAGAGCAGCACTTGAATCACCAGCCAGGACCACCAAAAAGGCCCTGCCCTTCTTTATTCTCTCATTTTTATCTCTTTCTTAAGACAATCATGGATTGGTCAATGAGGTTCCCACCTCTATAAGTTCACAGGATAAAGACATGGTCAATCATCTTTCTCCACCCCAGGGGAAAGGAATGAAAAACAATCTAAAAGTTCAGAACAATCTTGGCCAGTTAGGAAAACAAGGACTGTGTTTATAGAAAATGCATGGGAACTTCTACTACAAAATTACAAACATGGAACACTGCAAAAAGCAGAGCAACAAATCAGCTCCCTGCAAAGCTCCTGCTTCTCCTTTCAGCTCTGGGACACCCCTTTTCATCCTCTCTCTCCATCTTTTTCTCCTCTCTTTGGCATCTTTTTGCTGCCAGGCCTTTCCAGCCTTTCCTTTGTCAGTTTTCTCATCTGAGGAATTTCAGGAGTTGGCAGCTCTTGGCAGTTTTCTGGTGGTTTCTCAGAAATCTAAGAGCTGTACATAGATTTTTTTTTTTTTTGCAGGTCACTCTGGCCTTGTCACAGGTCTTGGTTTAAGGTTAAGCACTTGAAGGTTCGAAAATGCTCCCTGGTTGAAAGGAAGGACAAAATTCAGGGGGTCTGCAAACAGTCAGAGGGGTTTATCAGTAAATTAAACACTTGGAATGTTAATTCCTGAGCTGCTGTACAGATAGGGGGCTTTGGATAAAGGGGCAGGGTGAAGGGAAAAGAGAAATTAGAGGGGCTCATGAAAAAGGGAGAAATGAATTGAAGGAAAAGAGAAAAAGAGAGGAAGAGAAAGAGAAAAAAGAGGGGAAAAGGGAAGCAGGGTGAAGGGAAAAGAAATTAGAGGGGCTCATGAAAAAGGGAGAAATGAATTGAAGGAAAAGGGAAAAAGAGAGGAAAAGAAAGAGAAAAAAGAGGGGAAAAGGGAAGCAGGGTGAAGGGAAAAGAAATTAGAGGGGCTCATGAAAAAGGGAGAAATGAATTGAAGGAAAAGGGAAAAAGAGAGGAAAAGAAAGAGAAAAAAGAGGGGAAAAGGGAAGCAGGGTGAAGGGAAAAGAAATTAGAGGGGCTCATGAAAAAGGGAGAAATGAATTGAAGGAAAAGGGAAAAAGAGAGGAAAAGAAAGAGAAAAAAGAGGGGAAAAGGGAAGCAGGGTGAAGGGAAAAGAAATTAGAGGGGCTCATGAAAAAGGGAGAAATGAATTGAAGGAAAAGGGAAAAAGAGAGGAAAAGAAAGAGAAAAAAGAGGGGAAAAGGGAAGCAGGGTGAAGGGAAAAGAAATTAGAGGGGCTCATGAAAAAGGGAGAAATGAATTGAAGGAAAAGGGAAAAAGAGAGGAAAAGAAAGAGAAAAAAGAGGGGAAAAGGGAAGCAGGGTGAAGGGAAAAGAAATTAGAGGGGCTCATGAAAAAGGGAGAAATGAATTGAAGGAAAAGGGAAAAAGAGAGGAAAAGAAAGAGAAAAAAGAGGGGAAAAGGGAAGCAGGGTGAAGGGAAAAGAAATTAGAGGGGCTCATGAAAAAGGGAGAAATGAATTGAAGGAAAAGGGAAAAAGAGAGGAAGAGAAAGAGAAAAAAGAGGGGAAAAGGGAAGCAGGCTGCAGGCCAAATTAATGCTTGCTGCTGAATGCCACAGTCTGTTCAGATCAAAGGAAAAATTGGATTTTTTTTCCTTGTTACTTAATTGTAAAAAGGGTCTTAACCTTTGGGTTGATTTTGCACAGAGCTCCTTTTAAAAGGCTTTATGTTTATTCATGAAGGTGCCAAGGTTCTCACTAAAGCAGTCCTTTTCCACCCCCATACCCAGTGGCTTTTGTTTCACCTGCTGTAGAAAAGGGATCCTTCTCTTCACATTCTTTTATTTCCAATATTTTTAATGGGTTTCAGTTTATATTGGCCTTTTTAGAAAGTTGTCTGATTCAGTCCTGGAACTGTAGAATCCTGACCTCGCTTTCCTCACACTGCATCTCTATCAGAGAAATCTTCTTTTCTAGGAAATTAACCTTTACTGTCACTTTTCCTGACTGAATCATCAGCAATTATTCTGTCCCTGAGGAGTGTTTTTATGGCCCTGCAGAAATTTATGGGGAACCATCTCAGACGAGCACAGCCACAGAAAGGGCTTTATTTCCACATTTTGAGAAATAATTCAGGCAAATTAGGAGGGAGTTAATGAGCCCCCAGGAGCTGGGACATTGTCTGCAGGGGTAGGTGGGGCAGTGAGGATGATTGAAGAGTGAGAAGGATTTTTGGGGTTTTTGTTTTAACTGTGTGTTGGAGAAAAGGGTTTAATAATTCAAGCTTTAAATTGGAAAGTTGATTTCTTTGACTTGGAAAACAGGAAGGTCGATTTCTTTCTTGATAAATGAGCCAAAATATTAAAGAGCATTCCAGGGTTATATGACAGGGGTTTATGGCAATCAGTTTAAAATTTCCAAATTGCCTGATCTATCAAAATTGAGGAGATTTTGAGTGCTCCAAGGATCTACTGTGAGATTAAGGTGATTTCTTTGCCAGATGTGTTTCATTCAAAGCCTTGGGGAAAACCAACGTGTCCAAAGCTCCATGATTGTGATCCCTGTGACCCTTCAGGTTGGGAAAAGAAAATTCAAGGCAGTTTGTCTTCACAAAGAGGAAAATTTGGCTCCTTTATGAAGTTGTGTTGCATCAGTGAGCAACTGATGGTAGCACAGCTGGGAGCAGGGAGGGGGAGCTCAGCATCTTATCCATGGCAGAATCACCAGATTGAACCCAGAATTGTTTCAAACAATTTCCTTTTCCTGGTTTTACTGCAGTTTCTGTGGTGAAACGAGCTTGGAGTTAATTTTTTGTGGGGTTTTTTATGGTTTGGGTTTTTTTATGGTTTGGGTTTTTTGGTTTGGGGCTTTTTTGGTTTGGGGCTTTTTTGGTTTGGGGTTTTTTTGGTTTGGGCTTTTTTTGTTTGTTGGGGTTTTTTGTTTGTTTTTTAGTTGGGTGTTTTTGGGTTTTGGGTGGGGTTTTTTTCGTTTGTTTGTTTTTTGTTTGTTTTTTTTTGGTTTCTTTTTTTTTTTTGAGTAGGTGTCAGCCTCTGTGTGTGGCACTGCTGGGATGCAGCTCTGGGTTACCAGGAGGTGGAAAATGCTGGGTAATTGAGGAATTTGAGCTGACAGATCACCAAGGTTTCCACTGTTCCCATTCTGCTCTTGGCTCATCTTGCCTAAAAGAACACCAGGCAAATTAGTTGCTAAACTATTGTGAAGGAACAGGATAAAATAATAAAGAAACCAAAAAGAAAATAAAAAAAATAAGGATAACCACCAGTTTAAATGTTTAATGCCACGTATTTTTTTTTTTATACTCTCCTGTTATTTACTTGACCTTTATTCTGCCTGGCTCTTCATGTATTTTTAAAAGCTTTTAACAAGCTGCACAGAGGACTGGCTGTATCTGCCCACTGCTGACATAAATAACATGCCTGGGAGTGATGAACCACAAGCTTTCTTTAAAAGTCTTGGAAATGGGTGCGTGGCAGGAGCAAGAGTTGCTATTAAGCAGCTTTTGAGACCTTTGCCAAACCCATCCTTTTTATGCAAGTTTTGTCTCAGTGCTGGAGGGAACCTTTTCCCAACCTCTTGTGCAGCATCATCTATCCCTGCACACTCCTCCAGGCTGTTATTTCTCACACCACTCATCCTAGTAGAGGGAGTACTTTCAGCCTGAGAGCCTTTTTGAGACTGAAATACCACCAGCAGGTTGCTTGGTGCTGCCTCTACCCAGCAGTGTGGGATGGAATTTTGGCTTCTCTTTCCACTCCCAGTCCAGGCAGGGCTGAGCTCAGGGGGCTCTGTGGCCTGTCAGGGCCTCCTTCTGCTGTTTGAGGAATCAAAAAGTTGTGTCCTGATGCTGGGATGGTGTTAGCATGCAGCACTATCCAATGCTAAGGACATTCTCAGCTCTTTCCCTAATTAGTGCCTTAATTAGTTTTCTGCTTGCCACCCCCATCAGACTTGCCTCACTGAGCAAACGGCTGTTTGAGTAACTGATAAAAGGGAAGTCAGATACAAGTCTGAAATAAATGAAATAAAATTTCATTGCTATTGGCATCTTTAACATTCCAAGTGCCTGTACCAATTTCAGCTCCAAGGAAGAACCCTGGTTTCATTTCCATAGTTAATTGCTGTGAATTCCTTCACTGCATTTCCTGCGTGGCTGGGCTGATGGAGACAACATCTCATCAGGAATTACCAGCACAATCTATCAGGGCAGGCTTTCTTTCTGAAAGAGATCTCTGTGATTGGAAGAGTTTTATGATTAGAAGGAATAATGAATTATTAAAGGGAGCCTCTGAAGGCAAAAAGTGACGTGGAGTGCACAGGGGGGACACTTTTGGCCACAATCCAAAGTGAGCTGCCAGCTGACTTCAGTGACACTCAGCAAAGTGACACTCAGTAAATGACACTCAGCAAAGTGACACTCAGCAAAGTGACACTCAGTAAATGACACTCAGCAAAATGATGGCCTTTAAATCATAAATCTTTACTCACTTTTCTGTTGTCGCTGCTTACAAATTTGCATGTTATTTAAATGAATGTCTTTGCAGTTCATACATTAAAAAAAAAAAACAAACGCTCCTGAGCCAGAGCTTTTTGACAAATGGTAGCTGCATTTTAACTGAAGCATTCAGTGTCATTCAATGGAACCTCATAACCATTTTTCATTTTCCTGCACCAGTGATAAAAAATTATTTTCCCTGTCTGGCTTTCAGTGCTTTGCTTTTTTAATTTTCTTCCTTCCCCACCTCTATTTTCTACTGCTTAAAAAAGGGAGAAGGTAAAGGAGGAAGAAATGTACAAATGTCAAATCTTATGTGGGTCATTTTTTGGCAAAAATATGTAACAAATTATTCGTTGTTGTTAAATATGAATTTAAAAAAATTGTTAGAAGAAATTCAAAACACAAAATATCCTCTTCCTGCTGGCTTCTTTTCCTTACCTCCACTGACCTTAATTTTTATTTTTTTTTAAATTCTAACACATTCCATTGTTTCTACTGGAAAATGTTCCTGGTGGTATAAATCATGGTCACTGCTTATATAAACTTGCTTTCCTATTTGCATATTCATAACAAGGCTGAGCAGTAAGGAGCCATTAAAGCCAAAGCTAAATGAAAATATTTCAGATTTATAGGCAAAATATTTCTCAGACCCCTCATAGTATGCAGTCCTCCTTAGCAAGCAGTGTTAGTAAATTAGAAATTTGCATTAACAGCCTGGCTAAGGACTTTTAATTTCCCACCCTCTACCCAGGAGCTCTGAATCCACAGAGGGAGTTAATTACTTCCTGACTGCATTTGAAAAGGAACTGGGGTCCAGTCAACATTTTCCAAAAAGATATTAAAAATACAAGAATATACCAAAAATGTGCACCCTAAAAAATAAAAATCTGCCATCATTTAACTAAACCAACTGTTCTGTCTCTCCTGAAAAGGGCTCCTGGAAGCCAAAGAACTCAGTTTCCATTTTCAGTGTGGCTTTGCTGGGTCACATTCTCACCTCCCCATTAAAAAAATCCAAATTTCACACTAAATATACCCCTGGCAGCAGGGACAGGAGCAGCTTTCTCAAACCCCTGCCTGCAAAGCTGAGCTTGTTCTCCCACCAGGACCCAAGATCTTCTCTTTGGAACCTCGAGGAGCAATGGAATAATGGAATTATGGGGTAGGGTCATGTGTCTCAGTATTTTAATATTTAATGTGAGGTCTGTGCAGAGTTTCTCCTTCCATGGATTAACACAGACTCAGCTGGAGATTTCTCAGTCTCCCATTTTGGTTGGTTCTGAGAAAAAAAAAAGCCTCTAAAATAAAAAATGTGTGCTGCATCAACCTTAGAATATTCTGATTGCAGAGAGAGGTTGTCAGGAATTAATTGGAATAGAAGTATTTTGAGCTTTGTTTAAATGTTGGTGACTCCATGCCAATAATGGAAATGTCTGGGGTTTGGGTCTTTTTTCGTTGGTTTTTTTTTTTGTTTGGATTTTTTATTTGGTTGGTTTTTGGTTGTTTTTTGTTTGTTTGTTTCTAACTTCAAAAATATTCAAAAATAACTTTCCTCCTTCATCCTTCCCAGAAGCAACTGCTGCATATTTGGACACTCTGTAAGGAATCTGATTTTCTCACTCACTTCAATGTCCAAACAAATCATGAATTAAAATTTGGGGCCCTGCTCCCACACACCAGGCAGGGCTAATTATTGAAACTCTTCCAAATATCAACTTTTAACCCCTGAACAGTGCAGTCCCAACCTCCAGAAATGCCACAAATCCCCGTGGATTTCACAAAGGCAGTGGAGGATGCTGGGTCTGTGTGAGCTCCCTGCACTGCCAAATGTTGGTGCAATGTTGGTTCAGTGGCTTTCCAGATTTCCACATTTCCACGGGGTTTCAATGCCCTTCAGGAGCTGGAGAAAAGCCCAGAACTCGTGTGAAAATTGTCATTTTCCTTTCTGAACCTGGGGTTGTCTGTAAAACAGGTTTGCTTCGGTGTCAAAAGTGAATTTCTCAGGGTTTAGCTCACACCAAGGTGTGCATCATCATCATCATCATCATCATCATCCTCCTGCTGAAGGATTCCTGGAGCCCAGGAGAAGGGATGTCAACCTGGGGTTGTCAGTAAAACACGTTTGCTTCGGTGTCAAAAGTGAATTTCTCAGGGTTTAGCTCACACCAAGGTGTGCATCATCATCATCATCATCATCATCATCCTCCTGCTGAAGGATTCCTGGAGCCCAGGAGAAGGGATGTCAACCTGGGGTTGTCAGTAAAACACGTTTGCTTCGGTGTCAAAAGTGAATTTCTCAGGGTTTAGCTCACACCAAGGTGTGCATCATCATCATCATCATCATCATCCTGCTGAAGGATTCCTGGAGAAGGGAGGAGAGCTGGGGCTGGGTGACATCTCTGGAAAAGCTGCCTTTAAAACCCTTGATGTGATAATAACCCTGATAGTCAGAATGCTGATCCAGCTACATAAATATGAATGCCAGCCCTACATTCAGGCATAAATAACTCTCTATTCCTGGAGTTTTTCTCCTGCACGTTGTCAGCCAGAGAATCAGATTTTTCCCGTTTATTTGTTTTGTGGTGCTGAAGCAAGGAAAGGGATGATGGCGAAGATGAGAAAACAGACATTAATTTTCCAAATCCACTCTTGCTGAAGGATAACAGACTTCAGCTGAAAACTCCCTCCAAGAATTGAATTATCCCAGCAGAACACAGGAAATTTTTCTGTTCTCTGTGGCCATCAAGTCCTCACTGTGCCTCACAAGCGTTGGCTGGGGAGCTGTGATCTCCCAGAAATTACCACAGGATGAGGCTGGTGGCAAACCAAGCCCCAGTTCCCCCTCTCCCCGTGTTTGTGCTGGCAAGGCAGGGAGTGTTGTGTGTGAGGGGGTGGCAGGAAATGGGAAGGATGAGCTGTCAAGGAGCTGGGTGTGAGTGGGCTGCCTTCACCTCCCTGAATTTTGTCTGTCCACACAGCAGCTTTATTTGAATCTGCAGTATTTGTGCCAATTTTTGGCAGGGACCCCTGAAGGGAGCAGGAGCAAGGTGGGTTTAATCAGAGCTGTTTGTATTTTCTGTTTCCAGCTCACTCCATGATGTAGAAGATTGTGCTGTGGTGGATGTGGTTCTTCTGGGGGATTGTTTGCATCTTTTGGGGGATCTGTGAGGGTGCAGCTGATGCCTTGGGTTTTTAACTTTTTATTTTCTAGATCAAGATTGCCCTAGTGTATGACTCCAAGACTCCATAAATTGTCAGCTACTGTTCTGTCACTGTTATTTAGATGAAACAATTTCTCTCTAAGCCTGAGTTTCAAGGACAGACTGTTTCTCCAAAAGCCCAAAATGTAACCAACCATGGACAGCAGTGAGAGAAGAAGGGGACAAACTGGGGATGGGACAAACTGGGGATGGGACAAACTGGGGATGGGACAAACTGGGGATGGGACTTCAGGACCTGCAGCTGTAATTGGACAAAGGCTTTCTCATACGCAGATGGACTGAAGGTAAATCTGTCCAAAAACCACGTGCCGGGTGTGTCCATTTTGGGTGCAGTCCCTGCATGGCCCAAAGTGCTCCTTGTTTTAATAAACACTTCTTTTATTCTTTTAACTCTGCCCAGCTTCTCTTTCAGCTCAGCCTTTCCTAAGGCATCACAGCCACTCTCTGCACCTTCTAAGAAACAGGGAAGGAAGACAGGCTGCTTTTANTTGCAGGCAGCCACCTGCAGGCAGCACAGCCTCTCTGTGTGCATTTCCAATAACAAATGCAAGGCAGTGGATTAAACAGTGATAAAGCAAAGGTGGAGCATTTTAAAGTCACCTGAATTGCTCTACAAATGTCTGTTATCCTCAGCCAGGCTCGTGTGTCACTGCAAAATGCCACAGGGTGCAGCAGTGTTTGTTTGTTCCTCTCTGCAAAGGCCAATTCTCAAGGCAAGACAAATGGCAGGTGAGTAGATCCTGGTGGCCAAATATTTGCCAAAAGTAAAATCAATCTTTTTTCTTTTCTTTCTTTTCTCTCACTTTTTTTTTTTTTCCTTTTTTTTCCCCCCACTTTTTTGGCTTTTCTGCCGTGGTTCACTTCAAAGCTAAGCAGAAACTCCAAGTGATGTCCTTTAATTCCTGTGCCCCTGTTCAGGCAGTGGAACCCCTGCTGCAAGAGGTCAGGCCCTCAGCTGTTCTAGGAACCCTTTCTTTGATTTATGTGGCCAATAACACAGCCCCTAACAGCTCCCCAAATGCTGCTTTTGAGCCATTCTCTAAAGGTGAGCCACGGGAATCATCCTGTCCCCCACCCCCACTCAGAGGGGGAGTTTCTCCCTGGGAAGGAGCAGATTTTATCCCTTCACCATCCCCACCTTCTCTCCCAGGAAATGCAGGACCCCTCTCCTGATGCCTCCAGAAGGTTGGAGCCTGCTCCTCACTGGCTCCATGGCAGAGGGATGGATTATTCCAGAAATCTTTCCCCCTGCTCCTTTTAGTGCTGCCCAATTCCCCAAGCAGCAAAGCACAAATTTGCTTCAGGCTGAGCCGTGCTGTGTGCGCAGGGGCAGGCTGAGGGGTGGGGACACCTCCAGAAGTGTCACCCACCTGACAGTGTCACTGGCTCTGAGCTGGAGCAGTGGCCAGCAGGTTCACAAAGCAAAATCACTGCATTTGATAAGGCCAGAGGGAAATAGGTGAGACTTTGCCCTTTTGCTGAGCTGAGCTCTCAGAATTTAAGCAGCTGCTGCTGTTGCTGAAAAGCAGGGGGGGGAACAACCAAACAGAAAACCCCGTGGCTTTTTGTCTAATTCCTTTCTTTCCTGGAAAATCTGCTTGGCTTCCCTTCTTATAAAAGGCATCCAGTCCTACCTCAAAGGTTTACCCTGAAGACATTTTGTTTCTGTCATTCTGAATTTCTTTTGGAAAGAAGGACAAGAGCAGAGATTTGCTTGCCAAATGCAGATTAATCCAAGATAGTAGCAGTACATCCAACCCATTTATGGGGAAATGGCTTAATATTAATCCCATCATTAGTAGTGTAATTCACTAAAAATGAGGAGACAGTTAAGCAGAGCAAACATTCAAGGTTTAGAAGTGAATTTTTTAAGCAGCAGTAGCCTTTCAAAGCTTTTGGAATTTAATCAGAGGGATGCTGGTGATCTCAGACCACCTGGAGAACTTGGGTCTCTCTGGGAATTGGACACGGGGAGGAAATCACCTCTCTTTGGAAATATCTGATTTACCCAGCTTGGATTATTAATTAACCCTCAGAAAGATGCCTCTGCTAAAAATAGGTGCCAAAAAAAAAAAAAAGTAAAATAAAAAGGAAGGAAGGAAGGAATTTTGGAAGGAAGGAATTTTGGAAGGAAGGAATTTTGGAAGGAAGGAATTTTGGAAGGAAGGAAGGAATTTTGGAAGGAAGGAAGGAATTTTGGAAGGAAGGAAGGAAGGAAGGAATTTTGGAAGGCAGGAATTTTGGAAGGAAGGAATTTTGGAAGGAAGGAATTTTGGAAGGAATTTTGGAAGGCATTTTGGAAGGAAGGAAGGAAGGAAGGAAGGAATTTCGCAGAACTTTATCCCCAGTTTTAGTCTCTCACCAGCTCTGGCAGTTCCCATCCCAGCAGAAAATCCTGAGAGCGTCCAAAACCACTTTTTTGAAAGAGTCCCAAATATTTGCCTCCTTGTTTAGCATCTCCATCTCAGCTCCTGCACCTCCCCTCTGGAAAGAAACTCTGTTCACCTTTCTGGAAGCCTCTCTGCAAGCTGCTTTATTAATAATGCATCGTTTAATTTTTCTATTACTGACTTAAAGAAATAAAAATTTAAACACTGCATTAATGTGTGATGTATGAGCTGAAAGGTACTTAGTGCAAATTCATTAACACTCGCCATTAATTTTCCACCCTTCCCCTGCTGCCCCCATTTCAGGTCTGTGGTCAGAAGTAACACTGGCAAAAGTTTCTTTTACTGGGTTTTGCCATCCCTGGCAGTGACAGCACTGGCAGCAGTGGCAGCAGCTGCACAGGATGGACAGAGGAAACCTTTTCATGCTGCCATCTGTGTTTGGGCAGGGAATGGAGCTGAGAGCCTCCCCAGCCCTGATTCACAGCACATCCTGCTCTTTCCAGGACACCTCTTGCAGGAATGTGCAGCCTCCCCGAGCTGCCTGAGCACTTCATGCTTCTCTCTTTGTGCTATTTGATGAACTGGGATCCAGTTCCAGCTGCCACAGCTGCAGCATCACACGGGCACAGCTCCTGGAAATGTTTGTACAGCCCAGTTTGAGAGCCCCCAAACACAGAGAGAGATGCAGTTCAGAGACTCTATTGATTGCTGGGTTTGTTTTGCAGGAATTGGGCCTGTGGAAAGCAACAGAAAAGATTCTCTCCTGCAGGCACTACAGCAAAGTTTTCTCTGTGAGGGGTTGTCGCCCTGCTTTTGCAGGGTTCTGTGATTGTAACTTTGCAGTAATAGTTTTCCATGCTGTTTTTGTAAACATGGTCCTTGTTTTTCTTAACTGGCCAGGATTGTTTTGCACTTGTTTGTCTTCGGTAACATATAAAAATAAGAGAATAAAGAAGGGCAGGGCCCTTTTGGTTGGTCCTGCCTGGAGATTCAGCTGCTGCTCTGACACCTGTGTGTTTCTCCTGTTGCCAGCTGTGCAACAAGGGCTCTGACAAACTGAGAGCTGTGTAAACCCAACTCTCTTGGTTTGTATTCCATCCCCATCTCCATGGGCTGTTGGGGCAGGTGGGGCAGTGTCCCTGGATCATCCCTGATGTCCCCAGAGCAGGACTTCTCATGGGCCAGCTGTCAGTGTTGCTTAGCTGGCAACAGNACCCCTGGACCTTCAGAGGAGAACTGCACCTTCCCACAGGATCCCTGCTCCAACAGAGCCACATCCATCACTGCCAGAGGGCTGCAGCCACCATCTGATGGGGCTGTACCAACACCCTGACCCACAGGGTGTCAGGCTGTGTTCTGACTCTGTCAGTGCTTTTGTACTGTTGCATTTATTTTAATTTTTCTATTAAATTGCAGTTCTGACTTGGAGCCTCTCACTGATTTGCTTTCAAGCCACCACACCAACTCTCTCTTTCACGGAGCAGTAACATCAGGCACAAGCAGAGACAGCAGGAGCTCCTCCTTCTCCTGCCAGGACATTTCACACCCAAAGGGCATCATTTGCTGGGACAGTAAATATTTTGCACATATCCTAAATGCAGCCCTGAGTACTTTTTACTGTTTGAGAAGCCCAGAAAAAGAGTTTGCTCTCTCCCTCAGTGTGATCCTTGGTTAGGTTTCGTGGTGGTGCATCCCCCTCCTCCTTGGTGATCTTAGAGTGACTAAAACTCTCACTCACAGCAGATTTTATATGCCTGAGTTTCTTTCCTGCAATTCCACGTGGAATGGGAATATCAGCTCACTAAGGGACAGATGCATGTACAAGAATGATCATCCTTTGCACAGTTTCCAGAAGTACAAAAAGTGGGAGCTTTAATTAGAGCTAATGTTATTTAATGAGGAACAAACTGAAGGTGGCTGCCATCAGGAGCCATAAATTCATGGAAGCATCAATTTCCAAGATGCAAAGGATTCCTTACCAGAACATCCTGGCTAGACAATACATGGACAGTTTTTCTGACTGAATTTAAAATTGTCCTTGCTTGTATTCATAATTCAAACTGAAAGGCCAGGCTATTTCATTAAGAAAATAACTGCTGATGTGAGGAGCCCATGGCAGCACAAAAACATAGGGTGAAATCCTGTTTGGATTAAGTTAATCAGCTTACTGTACAACAACAACAACAAAAAAATCCCAGCCCATTTGGCAAGACAAATGCACGGGTTAAATCTCACTGAAGGAGAAACACGGCTTCATCCAAAATAAAATAAAATTATTACCCAAATCCATTCCAAGACCAAGAATTCAGGTTGGTGTTGAGCAGTTCAGCTGCAGAGCTCTGCTGGTTATTCAATAGGTTTTCTGTTTTCAATAGGAGTTTCAATAGGAGTTTCAATAGGTTTCCTATTTTCAATAGGAGTTCTAGCTCCAAATAAATTAACATAAATATAGGTTTTGCCTGCAAGGGAAAGTGGCAGTGGTTTCAGCAGGACTTTTTCTTTAAACCAATTTCATCAGACATCAAGCAAATCCACGTGTGGACACAGTTAAATTGATTTCCCACTGGCTTATGTTGATCTAGCTTAATTCGAAGGGTGGGGTTTTATTTGGCAGCTGTACATTGATTTAAGTGCATCCACACAAGGATGCAATCATTGATTTAAACAGGCTGAAAAATAAGAATTCAGTCAAGCCACTTTTGCAACATTTTAAACAGCAGGTTAGGTTTTACCAAGTAAATCCTCACTGAGGGAGTTGACAGCCACTTTTCAGAAAACAAGAGATTCAAATCAATTCAAGTTCAGTTTTAAGGAACAGAAATGAGGCTTTTTATTTGTACAAAACCACCAGGGATTGACTCAGGTGCTGACCTGAAAATTTTCTTTTTTTACTTACAATCATTATCCTATAAAACTGACTCCACTTTTAAAAGGATTTGATCAATTTAATCTTCCGTTAATCCTCTTTTTTTTTTTCCTGTCTATATCAACTTAATTTTTCCATGTACTTTCAGCATTCTCCCATTGCCACAACGACTGTTTGCTCATACTCAGCAAGATGCATTAAAAATTCCAGCAGCATTGATCCTCTCAGCCTGTGAAGGACAATTAAAACCCAGAAGTTTTGATCACCAGGATGCTTTCCTGTGGTGCACAGAAGAAAAAAAATGAGATTTTTGCTAAGATACTGAATAATTTTCCTTATAGGGGTGTTCAAGTCATGCTCTCCAAGGCCCAGTGGTTCCAGAAGGACCAGGATTTCACCCTGAGCCTCCTCTTTGCTGGGTTTTGTGTTCAGTTTGTGACCAGAACAAATTTGATTTGTTTGGTGAAAGCAGAACCACGGTGACAACGATTTCTCTGTTTTTATTAGCTTTAATAATAGAAAGTTGCTGTCACCTTCCTGTCACAAACAGTGAAGAAAAGGCCACCAATCTGCAGTCATTTTAGGGGTGAAAATGGTCTTTTTTTTGATGGTGTTCTTCACAATTCCATTTGGGACTCCAGATATGAGGGGCAGGGGGCTTTACCTGGGAATCTGGAATGTTCATATTCTGAGGTGATATTGGATTTCTTTTCCTGGTGATTCTAAGGTGTCACATTGGTAATATTGGATTCCTTTTGCTGCTAATTTTAAGGTGTCACACCAGCTCATTTTTCTTGTTTTTTTTTTAAAAAAAAACCAACCCAAAACATTACAATGTAATGTACATCAGGAGGCAAAATATTTTTATAGCCTCCAAGATAAGTCATCCTTCACAGTCAGGATTAAATGATACGTGAAGAGGGGCTGGCCTTGGAGGAAAAGCAATTTCCACTCAAAAAAGGGAAATTTTATCAAGATGCTCTTGTGAGGCCCCTTCTGAAACATTTCTGGAGAAGGCTCCTCATGTCACTACCAACCCCCCAAGGCTGTGCCCTACACAGGGTGATGTGGAACAGATTTTGGCTGCCAGCCATGGGCTATTGCTGCCCCTCCATGGATCCTGGATGAGCCCAGGGCTGCTCCAGACTCCACATCCAAACAGCAAAAGAACAACGTTTGCTGTCTGCTGTCACCCTGGTTTTTGCAGTGTTCCATGTTTGTGATTTTGTAGTAGAAGTTCCCATGCATTTTCTATAAACACAGTCCTTGTTTTCCTAACTGGCCAAGATTGTTTTGAACTTTTAGATTGTTTTTCATTCCTTTCCCCTGGGGCGGAGAAAGATGATTGACCATGTCTTTATCCTGTGAACTTATAGAGGTGGGAACCTCTTTCACCAATCCATGATTGTCCTTAGAAACAGATAAAAATGAGAGAATAAAGAAGGGCAGGGCCTTTTTGGTGGTCCTGGCTGGTGGTTCAAGTGCTGCTCTGAAGCCTGAGTGTTTCTGTCATTGGCCCAACGAGGTCCCCTGGGCTGGGACAGCCCGGGCACTGCAGGAGCCATCCTGGCTCTTCAGAAAACCTGGGCACTGCTCTTGGCTCCTTGAACCCACCCCAGAGAAAGCTTCAAGGGACAGAGGAGATGGAATGAGCAGTGTGCAAAGGAAACTCCCTTCATTCTTTGTTTTATGAATGCCAGGAAAGCAGCAGCAGCAGTGCAGGAGAAATGCTGAGTGTCCCAGGGCATCTCCTCCTCCTCTTCACCTTCTTGTCTCTGAGCTGTCACGTTCCGAGGGCTCTGTAACATCTCTGCCATCTCTTTCCTGCAGAGAAATGACTCATTCAGAGCCCACCACAGCCCATGGAACATCAGGATTTTGGCCAAAATGGATCTCATGGGGTCAGAGCCTCCTCAAAGAGAACTGATAATTCCCCCAGGAGAGGCACTGACCACGACTGTAACTGTGTGCATCCCCTGCTCAGATTGAAATATAACTGCTAAAAATACAGCAAACACCACACTGAGAATGACACCTTTAGCCTAGTCATGACTCAAAATCAACAATCTGCTGGCCAGGCTCAATTCTCAACACCGATGGCACTGGAAGCTGACACTGATGCAGGAAACACCACACTGGTATTAACACCTTTAACCTACTCATGACTCAAAATCAACAATCTCCTGACAAGGCTCAATTCTTAACACCAGTGGCACTGAAAGCAGGCACTGATGCAGGAAACACCACACTGGTATTAACACCTTTAACCTACTCATGACTCAAAAATCAACAATCTGCTGGCCAGGCTCAATTCTCAACACCAGTGGCACTGGAAGCAGGAACTGATGCTCTTCCCTGTCCTTCCCTACACAAATATTTGAATTTTGAATGCTGCTTTTTCCTGCCCACAATACAAAATGCTGCAGAATAAGGGATAAATGCTGAAGAATGGTTAAACAGAGCTGGAAGCAACAGTGAAGTGTGGTGCCTGGGAATGCAAAGAAAATATTAGAGTAAGGAATTGTAAACCTCAAAAATATGGACAAAGTGAGATATTTAGGTTAATTAAGGCCTAATTAACCCCAGCACTGATAGTCATTATTAGATTTCCAAAATTTTGATCAAAATCAAATATCTGGAACCAAACACATGGACTTCTTACATGAATCCTAGCAAAAAAAAATCCTTTTTTTTGATGCTGCCCCTTATATGCACACATTTGAACACTGCTACTTATTATTGCCATTTAAATTATTTATTGCAGGTATTGACTTGATATGCTTCTATACTCTCCCAGCTTGAATAAAATGAAATATTGCATCTATGTCTTTAGTTGCTGGGCATAACCTCCATTAAATATAGAGAAGGATTTTAATATGAAAAAATATTTGCTGCTTAATAAAAGTGGAGTTGGCCAGTGATAATTTCTGTTCTTTGTAAGCAAGAAATGCCATAGAAGGAGATGCTTTGATGTGGCTCAAATGAGAAAAAAGGGACAGACTTCAAGTCAATTATAACAGCAGCTTCATTAAGGCACTAGAGAAATTGTGGACATCATTAATTAAGTTTATTTATACTTCCCTTCCTCCTTCCCTCTCTTCTTCCCCCTCTTGCCACCTTTATCTCCAAAACACCCCTACATGTGTAGAATTCAAAAATAACTCCTCACTCCTGGCCAGAAAGGAAAAGTAATTTTCCTGTTCATCTTGTCCATCACAGTTTTGCTGTTATCCCTGTGAAGGGACGTGCTGGGGTTCCATCAGCTCAGCCAGCAGAGATTTCCAATCTTCCCAGCAAAAAGTGAAAAATGGGAGCAGCAAGTGGAGGCAAGTCCAATTCGTGCAAGAGATTGGCATCCTGCTCTCTTTGTGCTCTTCCCATGCTGGGATCCCAGGTTTTCATGTGAGCCTGTCCCTGTTCCCAGGGCTGGAGGTGTCACTCAGTCAGACACAAACCACTCAGGCAACTCAGGAGCTCAGCCACCAAGGCTGGGCAGAGAGCAAAAAGAGCCCCAGCCTCTCTTTATTCTTATATTTATACCTTTTTACAGACAGTTATGGATTGGACAAGGAGGTTCCCACCTCTGCAATTCCATAGGTGAGAAACACAGCCCATCACATTCTCCAGCCCAGAAAGAAGAATGAAAAACAACACCCAAAGTACAAAACAATCCTTGGCCGGTTATGGAAACATGGATTGTTTACACAAAATCTGTGAGAGCCTTTGCTACCAACTATAAACACAGCACTCTAGAAAAATCAGAGTAACACTGGAGGGATTTTCCATCCCTGAGCTGCCTCCTCCCTTGTCCCTTCCCTGGGGGACACCTGGTGTGGGACAGGGTGGAATTCTCTGGGTGTTCACTGGGCAGGAGCCTCCTTGGGGTCAAGTTCTGACTCTGCCTGAAGGGCTGCACACAGAGGGGACCCAGAAGGGGAATCTCTGATTGAAAAGATGGGATCTGCATTCAGGAGCCACATAAAATTCCTGGGAAGAGCTTGGGGGTCACACATCTTGTAATGATGTTGAAATAGCAGCATGGTTTCCCAGGGCTGAGGGAAGCTTCTCTCTGTGGTGGCCAAAAGTGATGCAAAGCTCAGAGAGACACTTCAGGTCTTTTTTTGATGTTTTTAGGCCCACATCACTCAGCACTCCATCACAAATTCTGTCCTTCACTGACAGCACTGCCCTTTCCTTTGTCTGGTGTTCCATTGCAGTGACCAAATGGCTCAAAATCACAATTCTCATTTTACTGGGTGTTTCTGAATTGATTTTCTTCTTTTAGATCATGCACCCAGGCTGCTGGAGCCACCTGGGCCATTTGCATTTTCCCTCAGAGCTGACCCACTTGAGCTCCACATTAAACCCAGCCTTGAACCCCAGCATAGGCACAAGAGAGCTTAACCCAATCCTCAGCAGAAGGATCCTTTTTTTTTCAGAATCTGCTTTTATTCAGGAACAATTCCCAAGGAAAGGGCCAGGAGTTAAGTGCCCTGTGCTGCCTGAGTTTCCAAAGGAGCAGGGAAATTCTCTCAGGAGGTCCTTGCAGTGCTTTGAGCACCTGCACATCCCCTGCTCCTCATCAGGCTGAACTCTGCTCATGAACTCATCAAGAACAGCAGCCAAAGACCCCAGGGCACAGAAATCCAAACTGCAGGGCTGAAATGTGGGGGTTAAAAAGTGATCCTGCCCTTGCCTGCCCCTGAAGTGCCTGTGTTTCCATTGCACCAACATTTGGCAGTGCAGGGAGCTCACACAGACCCAGCATCCTCCACTGCCTTTGTGAAATCCACGGGGATTTGTGGCATTTCTGGAGGTTGGGACTGCACTGTTCAGGGGTTAAAAGTTGATATTTGGAAGAGTTTCAATAATTAGCCCTGCCTGGTGTGTGGGAGCAGGGCCCCAAATTTTAATTCATGATTTGTTTGGACATTGAAGTGAGTGAGAAAATCAGATTCCTTACAGAGTGTCCAAATATGCAGCAGTTGCTTCTGGGAAGGATGAAGGAGGAAAGTTATTGTTAATATTTTTGAAGTTAGAAACAACAACAAAAAAACCAACAAAAACAAACAAACAAACAAACAAAAAAACAAAACCCAACAAAAAAAGACCCAAACCCCAGACATTTCCATTATTGGCATGGAGTCACCAACATTTAAACAAAGCTCAAAATACTTCTATTCCAATTAATTCCTGACAACCTCTCTCTGCAATCAGAATATTCTAAGGTTGATGCAGCACACATTTTTTATTTTAGAGGCTTTTTTTTTTCTCAGAACCAACCAAAATGGGAGACTGAGAAATCTCCAGCTGAGTCTGTGTTAGTCCATGGAAGGACAAACTCTGCACATTAAATATTAAAATACTGAGACACATACTAGCATGAAAGAATAGAAAAATATTCATGCTTTTTTTCTTACAGCAATATTTATACCAAGTAAGTCACTGATCAAAAGCCTACAGACTATTGCTGTAAGAAAAAGTTGCATATATTAGGACATACTGTTTATTTAGGCTAGATAGACTTTGAGATTATTTAAGCTCTACTCTTTGATGATATCTCAGACTTTATGTCCTGATCTTATAGAGAAACCTCAGGTTGTTCAAGCAGAAAAGCCATAAAAATTCTTTACAGGACTTGAGCTGTTTGTAGTGTTTTCTATCCATGGAAATTGGGAGTTTTTTGGTGGGTTTTTTTTT
>VZTZ01004708.1:142416-164201 GCA_013400955.1 Drymodes brunneopygia
TTTTGGTGGGGTTTTTTTTTTTTTTGTCCAGAAAAGGATCAAAATTTCATTGTCATTTCACTTGCTGGTGAAACTGGACACAGCTGTTTCACTTATATTTTTGGGTCAGTTCCTGAGGTCATTTCAGTCCCCAGAACAAGAGGGACTCTCCCAGATAAACACCAGAATTAAACCAGAATTAGACAGTGCAATATGCTTGCATGGATTTTTTTCAGCCAGTTAAATTGGTTTATTTTTCATTCCATGTAGAATGAGTGGGTATGTTAAAAAAAAAACCTGCCATATTTCCCAAGGCAAATTACAGTCTCTGGCTAATACCAGACATTTCTATTATTTGAATGAAATGTTCAATATTGATGGTAGGTGATTGTTTTGCTTTTCACAGTGTCCTTAACACAAACAAATCTGCTGAGAAATCTTTTGAGAAATGATTTTCAGCAGAAAGTGTCCAACCACCAAAACCAAGGCTTTTTAGAAAGGAGCAGATGTGAACAAAAACATCAGGAAAAGACATCTTTAATACCAAAATTTTTACAATATCTTGTTTTAACATTTTTCCTGATTAATCTTTTTAATTTTTCTTCCAAATTTCAGCGTCTCTGACCTGGATATGGATTAAAAATGTGCAAAATGTGTTGCTAAATAACTCAGATTTGAAAATAAACCTTCAGGCACCTGTAAGGAAATCGGAGCATGAGCAGAAAACTTTTGGGATTGGTGAGAAAATGTCAATATTTTCTGTAACCATCAGATAATGCCCCCCTAAAATCAAAAATCCACATCTGCCCCTCCAGCTTTTTGAGGCACAGGGTCAGCACTGATCCCTGCAATCCCTGCCATTCCCTGCTCCTCACATGCCCTGGAATGTGTGGACAGCAAGCAGGAGGACAAAACAGCTCAACCACACATCCCCAGTGCTTTAAAACCACTCTTATGGTAGAGGGAAAAACACTCCCCTCTGATCCTTCCCTGGCTTAAACTGAGCTTGAAGCAAAGCCTGATTTTTGTCCTTGTCCCCCCTCCTTAAACCTTTGTGAGTCTCATTGTATTATCATTTCCATGCTCCTTTTATTAAGCTTTAAAGCCAATATANATAATGAGGCCCATCATCTCCTGATGAGGCTGTGGGAGTTGATATTCCCAAAATACAGCATGACACCATCCCATAATCACTCCTATTTAATGCTGCTCTGGGAGGGGAATTTCTGTGAGAGCTGCTGGGAATGCAATGGCAGCACGGGGAAGCCAAGACAAGGCAGCATCACTCTGTTCCTGCAGGGGATAAAATTCCAGCAGCCCAAACTCAGACAGTTTTAGAGCCCCTGAGAAAGGCCAGAGAAAGGTCCTAACCTAGGAGGCCAGCACTGAATACACCCCAGCAGTTCACATCCTGAGCATTGATGCATGTTGGTTCAAATAATTTAGAATAAGTTGACATTCCTTCACTGAGAAATGCAAATATCCCTGCAGAAATGGTGTTCAATGCAAATATCCCTGCAGAAATGGTGTTCTCAAAGGTGTTCAAGACAAATATCCCTGCAGAAATGGTGCTCCTGAAGGTGTTAAATACAAATATCCTTGCAGAAATGGTGTTCAATACAAATATTCCTGCAGAAATGGTGTTAAATACAAATATCCCTGCAGAAATGGTGTTCTCAAAGGTGTTAAACAGCCCTGGTTTTGTAATAAAACTGACCTGGGAGGGTTTATGCTGGGAGACAGCAATTACAGCAATTAATTACTCGGGAAGAGCAGTTCCTCCCTCCTGCATTTCCTCATCTCGCTGGTTCACACTCCATTGTCTTTTTATCTCCTTTATTTAAGTCCTGCCCATTTATCACTGTGATCCTCCTGCCCTTGCCCACCAAACAAATGAGGGAGCTGCTGGCTCAGCCTGGAGCAGAATTCAGTGCCACAGGAACAGCTCTGGATTGAGCAGCAGCTTCAGAACCTGGCATTGCTAGGGTTCCCTGAGAGGATTTTGTTAAAAACGGGTCCAGGAACAAAAATTTTAGTGAAATAATATTGAACATTTATTGGTGGAACAAGGGCAAAAGCATTGCTGGGTGCAGAGCAATATCTGCTAGAGGCACAGCTTCCTTCATTTTACAATGGGTTAAATACTTTTAACTGTTACATATTCCTTAAACTCAGAAGAAAGTTTACTGTCACTCTGGTTTTTGCAGTGTTCTATGTTTTTACTTCTGCGGTAGAATTTCTCATGCATTTTCTATAAACACAGTCCTTGTTTTTGTAACCAGCCAAGATTGTTTTAAACTTCTGGATTGTTTTTCATTCCTTTCTCCTAAGACAGAGAAAGATGATAAACTATGTCACTGTCCTGTAAAATTGTAAAAGTAGGAACCTCATTAAGCAATCCATGATTGTCTTAAGAAAAATATAAAAATGAGAGAATAAAAAAAAGCTGAGCTTTTCTAATCCTACCTAGTGTAGTCCTAACCTACTGCTAGGAAGTCTGCGTGTTTCTTTTGTGTCCAACAGTACAACAATTTACATTTCAAACAACTCTTTCCCCCTGGTCTCTGCCCCTCTCCTTCTCACCTGAATGTCTCTTCAGGTGCCTGGGCAGTGTCAGCAGAGAGCTGGGAATTGTGAATTATCTCCTCTTGTTTCCCTGGGAACTCCTCAGCACTGCAAGCAATCAGCTCAAAAGGCATTTCCAGCTGTATATTTATGGCTACATTTTCCAATATATCACACTTACCTCGAGGTTACAATTTCACTACAATCTTGTTTCTACTTAACGATGTTTTATCATAACACTGTTTTTACAAAGCCAGCATTCATCATTTATTCATTCATTACAATCTGCTGCAAAGAAGGGCTGAGCTGTCCCTCTTTCCCTCCAGTGCTCATTGAGGGATTTCTCCTTGGCTTGAAGGTGTTTCTGCACCTTTGGGATGTTCTTTCCTGGGATCACCAGCACTGACTTGGAAGATGAGCTTGGTCCTCAGTTCCCACCTCGCTGCTGGGTTCAGAACTCATCCTGCACCCCTTGGTTCCTTGCTCTTTGCTTCCCTGCAACCTTTCAGGGGTTTAAAGTGGCTTTAAATTAATGTGTGTTTTGTTTAGAAGAGTTGTCTCCTAAACAGTTGAATGTGATGAAATCAGTGACCTTTGCAGCTTCTCTGCTCCATTGCAATGGAGTTGCTGTGCATTTAATTTTTAAAATAATGTTCTACATGAACTAACCTGACTCTTAAGTCCCATTTCTTTTAGGTTTCACCTGAAGCACTTGATCTTTTCTAAATGACATTGGCTTTTAGCAGAACATTTTCCCAGCACAATCTTTGTCACAGGCCTTTTACAGTCAGCATTAGAAATGAAATTACCTGGAAAGCAATATTTCCTCTGCTTCAGAGGCAAGCCACGAGCTATAAAATTACAAGCAATAAAATAGAAATGTATCTTAAAGTGAAACACCTTGCACCAGCTTGTTCCTACAGACAGAGGGGAAAAAAAAAAAGCTGATGAACACTTTGAAATTTCTGACTTCTCCAAATGTTTCTGTCTAATGCCCTTGGCCAAGTGCTGAGTTTATAGATAAAGTAGGAACAATAAAGTCATTGCACTTCTGCTAGAGGATGAGTGAAGAGTGCCAAGGATTATTGGGGTTTTTTTTTCACTGTGTGTTGGAGAAAAGGGTTTAATAATTCAAGCTCTAAATTGGAAAGTTGATTTCTTTGAATTGGAAAGCAGGAAGGTAGATTTCTTTCTTGATAAATAAGCCAAAATATTAAAGAGTATTCCAGGGGTTTATGACAATCAGTTTAAAATTTCCAAATTGCCTGATCTATCAAAATTGAGGAGATTTAGAGTAATCCAAGCATCTACTGTGAGATTAAGGTGATTTCTTTGTCAGATGTGTTTCATTCAAAGTCTGGGGAAAAACCAACGTGTCCAAAGCTCCATGCCTTCCACACTTGTAAGTATTACAGGAACTTAAGGCACCTTCCCTCCAAAAAAAAAAAAAAAAATTAAAAATCAACAAGAAATATACGATTTTATCAATGGCTTGAAAATTTTAAAAAAACACTGTCTGGATTTGCATAAACATATAAACAGATGAGACTAAGACTATATCAAAGCTGTTCCTAAATCCTGCTGGGATTATTTGTGCTCGTGGTTCTGTTTCCATGTGTCAGACACAGCCTGTCCTATTAGAGCTGCTGTGGGAGCTTTGTGCTTTGCTGTTTTTAAATAACAACATTTCATTGAAACTGGATCTCTGCAGAACCTCAGCAAATCATTTGTGTTCCACAGGCAAGACCTCACCATCTTCCCCTGGCTCTGGCTCTGCTGCTGGGATTTCTCAGGCTCCAGGGCTGCCTGGGATTCCTGGCCCTGGGGATGGAATTGGAGGCGGCTGTTTGACATCACAGATGGGATATCCTGCAGGGAAGTCCCATTTTTTTCCCCTGGTTTTCCAGAATTGATAGCTGCAAGCTGTGTGAATATGGGAGCCTCTGGGTGGTTCCTTGGTTTTGTGCTTCCCTGTGTAAATACCCATGGATGGGCCAGAAACTGGGGGTGGGAGAGGGATCTGTGCTGGGCTGTGGGGCACAGACAGTGCAGTGAAAGCTGTCACAGATCCATCTTTGCTCCATTTATTATTTTCCACTCAAATCAGCAGTGTCTGAGCAGCTGGAGAGGCCAGGCTTGGCCTGGTACACCATGGAATTACCCTGCTGAGAAGGATGGGTCTCCCTTCTCCACCCTGTCACGATCCGCTGGTACCAGCGGGAGTCGCGATGGTTCGTTAACTGAATCTCAGAGTGCAAAGGAAACAGGGACAAAATATTTTAAGTTTAAATCAAAATCAAAGCACTTTTATTGAGTGCCAACAACACGATTTATGCGATAGAAGAGGGAGAGAGGGAGAAAAAGAGAGAGAGGGAGAGAGAGAGAAAGAGAAAGTTGGGTATAGCTACCGCGGCACAGACGGAGCCCCCATTAGACTCATCTTCGTCCGTGGGGAGATCTCNCCTCCAAAAAAGGGCTCTTGGAATGCTTCAAGTGACCTGGGAGATGGCATTTTGGGCAGCCCAGTGTCTCTCTGATTTTTGCAGTGTTCTGTGTTTTTACTTCTGTAGTAGAAGTTCTCATGCATTTTCTATAAACACAGTCCTTGTTTTTGTAACCGGCCTTAATTATTTTAAACTTCTAAATTGTTTTTCATTCCTTTCTCCTAAGGCAGAGAAAAATGATAGACTATGTCACTATCCTGTAAAATTATAAAAGTAACAACCTCATTAGTCCAGCTCTGTGTCTGTGGCTGGGATCAGCAGTGATGGAAGCTGCAGCAGGACCCTCTGCTGCTCTCCAATCACTCCTAATTCCTCTTCCCACTCTCTGTGCTTTGGAAACATCTCTTCTCATTGAGCTCAGCTGGAGTGACAACTGAAAATCACGGGATAACAGAAATAAATCAGAAATTCTTTGTTCTTCCTTCTCCCCTCTGGGCTCAACACGTCCTTCCCCCAGGGCTGCTCAGCCTAAAATCAATCTTACAGCTCTGCTGCCCTGCAAACATTTCCACCTCCTCCATGCACACCTGGTGGGTCTCTGCAAAGCCAAAAAAGCCACCAGATAAACACCAAACTTCCACCAAAGAGAAATGGATTTGCAAGAGGCACCTCACAGCAGTTTTGGGGCTGTTTTGGCTGTTGAATTCCTCTCCAGCTCTGAGCAGCAGAAATAAAGCCTCACTAAATTTCTTACCAGCAGATTATGTCAGAACCTGAGAGCCTGGCAGCTCGTGAAGATTTAATTAAGCATGCTTAGTTGTTTTCCATAATGCAATAACAAAGTGAACCCTGAGTCCTCTTCCTTCTCCCAGTGGAAGCTCAGGGGATTCTGTGTTTGTGTTTTTTCTGCCTCTGTTTGCCTGCAGATCAGCCCAGGTCAGTGATGCTATGTGACAAGCTGAATAAAATCTCACCAGAAGAATCTGAATCACATTTTCACCTCTTCCAGTGGTCTCTAAAGCTGCTGATTGATTATGTTATCCTGGTGCTGGAAAAATATGATAATTCAAGAAATTCTTGTAATTTTTAATTCTCGTGCATCACCAGGGCTGCACAAAACAAATTCGGTATATTGGCTTTAAAGCTTAATAAAAGGAGCATGGAAATGATAATACAATGAGACTCACAAAGGTTTAAGGAGGGGGGACAAGGACAAAAATCAGGCTTTGCTTCAAGCTCAGTTTAAGCCAGGGAAGGATCAGAGGGGAGTGTTTTTCCCTCTACCATAAGAGTGGTTTAAAAGCACTGGGGATGTGTGGTTGAGATGTTTTGTCCTCCTGCTTGCTGTCCACACATTCCAGGGCATGTGAGGAGCAGGGAATGGCAGGGATTGCAGGGATCAGTGCTGACCCTGTGCCTCAAAAAGCTGGAGGGGCAGATGTGGATTTTTGATTTTAGGGGGGCATTATCTGATGGTTACAGAAAATATTGACATTTTGTCACCCATCCCAAAAGTTTTCTGCTCATGCTCTGATTTCCTTACAGGTGCCTGAAGGTTTATTTTCAAATCTAAGTTATTTAACAGCCATTCACACATTTTGCACGTTTTTAATCCACATCCAGGTATTTTGTCAGAAATGCCAGCCTGAGGACCAGCTTGCCTTAATTCAAACTCGTATTTACAGGACAACTTCTGAACTGGTTGCACTTGATTCACGCTTTTCAGGCTTTCTGTAAAACCTTGAGAGCCAGAGACTTAAAAAAACCTAAAAAACAAACCTAAATAAACTTAAATATTAGGGCCAAGATAATTGGAAACAAAACCAGCCTCAATTTCATGATAAGCACACAGCCCCTGTTTGAGACTTGCTGATAAATGAAGGTTACCAAAGTGACTTGGCAGAGCAATTACTGGGTTGTTCTCTGTAATATTTGGAAAAGCTCCTTAAAACTGGGACTTCTCCATGGCATCTGCACAGCACTTGACAAAACACTGCACAAAAATAGTGCAGCTTTAAAATGAGCAAGTGTTTGTGTTCATAATGTTTTACAAGAGCTTATTTGAGGCAGAAAGCAATGTTATGAGGGAAGCACTTCATATATTACTGCCTTTTCCAGTTGAATATTGTGAATATCCTTCAGTTAAATGTCTTTTTACAGTAACACACCCATGTAGGATGGTAAAAGGAGTAGTGACCCCTAAACCTTCCTGAAATGGATGAAAAGAGACTGGAGGATGAGAAAAAAAAATCATTTTCCTGTAAGTGAAATAATTTTAAAGATGGAACATGATTGTAGTGAGTTTATCCTACTTGTGCTTTATATCAGACACTGAAAACAGAGATCTCCAGAATTAACTACTGGTCATTATTAACAACTTAAATAGGAGTTTAAAGGGCTTATCTGCAATGAATTATTCAAGAGTTTTATGGATTAAAAGAGATTTATGGATTTTACTGAACTTCCCATGCTTTCTCGAACAATATTTGGCTTCCCAGTGAGGTAAAAGAATAATACGAGCAAAGATTTAGTCATTAGAGCCCAATTGTTTTTGGGGAAACCATGGAGGATCAGCTCTCTAAAATCATGATGTTGAGCCAGATAAATAAGGGGCAGAGAAGTAAAACTCACAGAAATTGAAATTTGAGTTGTGTAACTCTACCTTGATACATTAAAAGCAACAGGGGAATGGAGCTGTTGTTGCACTGGAATTGAGAAAAAAAAAAATGAGAAAAATCTTAAATGCAGAATCCTGAGAAGTTTCTTCCCATCAAAAAGCCCTTCACAACCTGCTCTCCAAACCTTGTATGAAGCAGCTACCAGACACAACCAAAGGGGAAGGAAACTTGGGATTCACTTTTTTTCAGGAAACAATCTTCAAATTGACTTCAAATAATTATAGAGGCATGGGAATAAATTTAATAGAATTAATTTTACGAGTCAGAAATTAAGAAGTAGCAGCAGTTCACCCAGGTGAAGGGGTTTTAACTGGTGTTTCCCTTACCTTTTTTTCCTGTCAAAGTTCATTACTGGCAGATATCAGTTTGGTGACAGCTGCTGGAATTTTCACAGGTTGTGTTCCACTTGGGGCTGTGTCACCCTGATTTTTCTAGAGAGCTGTGTTTATGGTTGGTAGCAAAGGCTCTCACAGATTTTGTGGAAACAATCCATGTTTCTATAACCGGCCAAGGATTGTTTTGTACTTTGGATGTTGTTTTTCATTCTTCTTTCTGGGCTGGAGAATGTGATGGGCTGTGTTTCTCACCTATGGAATTTCAGAGGTGGTAACCTCTTTGTCCAATCCATAACTGTCTGTAAAAAGGTATAAATATAAGAATAAAGAGAGGCTGGGGCTCTTTTTGCTCTCTGCCCAGCCTTGGTGGCTGAGCTCCTGAGTTGCCTGAGTGTTTCGTGTCTGACTGAGTGACAGGGGTGGGTATTTCTGACCTTAATCTCGGTATTTCTGACCTTAATCCCACGTGGAAAAAGCAGAAGTTTGAAGGTGCTGGCGTTCCCTTGCCTTGCTGGTAGTGGATTTCCCTGTGCAAGGAGTTCCCCCATTAAACCTCTTCACTCCCACCAGAAGAGAAAAGTTGTTTTTCTGCTCTTCTTGGCCCCCTCAGTGCTTGGCCTGAGGCTGGGGAATGTTTTTTCCAGCGTGTGAATACTCTGAGTAAATACTCGAGGGATTGCTCCTAAATCTCCAATCCTCACCCTCCTGTATTTCCAGCCCTCTGCAAGTGTGGGGTGCAAACCCAAGCCCAGCTGGGCAGTGCAATCCCAGCAGGAATCTTCCTTATTTTCCTTTTCTGTGCACTCCAAGGAATGCTGCACTGCCCAAAAAGAGAAAAAGGAAAGTTGGAAAACATGGATTTTCTCAATTTACTGCAGCAGCCTGGCTTCACCCCTCTCATCAAGATGCTGAGCATCCTTTAAAGACTTCCATTTAATTTTTTTCTTCCAGTTAATAGAGAAGACATTTAGAGTATTTCATATACAGCAATTACACATTGAATTAATGGCTGAGTAACAGGGAAGGAGACATTTCCTTTAGTATGACAAACTGGCAAATTTGTAGGTTACAAAACCCTTAAATCCCCTTTCAGGCAGGCTATGGATGGCACAGAATGTGATATAATTATATAATATATGTGAACACCAATATTGCTGTTTGCAATGCAAGCCTCTCATGCAGTACAGCTGTTGGACAGAGATTTAACTCCTGTTTGCCCCCAGAGCTTTTTATTGGCAGCGATTTTTACAATCCTAAATCTTCCCCCCTTTTAAATGCAACGCACCCCGTTCCTTAAAGCTCAGCAAGGCAGAAATCCAGTGGCTTTGTCAAGAGAAAATTGTCATAGATAGGAAAGGAGGGGTTTAGGTGGAGAAAAACATGCCAAGGGTTGTGCCCAAAATTGTTCCCAGCCAGGTATTTCATGTGGGAAGGAATTTGCTGCTTCAGAGGGATGGTGCAAGACAAAAGCTGTGCTAAATACCAAGAAATATTTGCTCTTGTTATCACTGTGTGTCCAACAGCACTAGAGAACTTTCTGTGACACTGAACTGCAATGCAGGCTTCAGACTGCATTTCAGAGGGTGGGTGTTCCAGTGTTTATGATTTTACTCTTTTGGAAAAGATGTGTTTTCGTTAAAAATTGAGTTTGCTGAATTTCCGTGGGGCTGCCTCACTCAGAGCCTGCACAAAATCAGGTAAGCTGGTTTAGCAAACTGGTGAAAAACTTGGCCTTAGTGGACAAGGAGATGGGGTTTTCTTTAATTATATCAATTTACTTAAACTCTGGAACTGAATGGCTTTGAAATGAAATAATCCAACTGCTTTGATTTGACAGATGGCCTAAAATGCCTCCCATTCTAAGGGTGATTGCTGTGTAACAGTCAAGAAGCTACAAAAAAAGGATGAAAGATGACTCATTTAAACAAAATTCGAGGGAAAAGTCACCTTTTAGCACGCTGAGACCATCACTCCAGGCTCTGCTGGTATTTGAACAGCTTTGATCCATGTTCTGTAATATTCTGGGAAAGGAACACCCAGAAGCTCTGTACTTAACACTTATTTAATTGTCTGGAGAATGGGCCCTGCTCAAACAAGCCACTCTAAACTATTTAAATCATTTACCCACAGCATGCTGAACATAAATGCCAGGACCAGAAGGGGCTGGAACCACGTGTGTGTGCAGGAAAAAAAAAAGAAAAGGACACAGCATTTTTAGGTAATAAGATCATGCCAGCATTATTCCACACACTGATCAAACCATGCATGGCTCACAGCAGATGCACATCCCCTGCTAATATCCATAAAAGCCTCATTTGTTTGATGAGGGGAGTAATTCTGAAGGATAAACAGCAAAAAGCTGAGTGCTGTGTTTGTTTGTGGCAGGGATCTTCAGGCACAGCCTGCTGGTTTTAACTCTCCTCTTATGCAACAGGAAAGGACTCACTCCCTCTGTTAATGGATGAAAATCCTGCCTTAAATTGATAATGTGTCGTTTGGGATGTGATTGATGGTTTTTTAGCCATAATTAAATTGATAATGTGATGTTTGGGATGTGATTTATGGTTTTTTAGCCAGTGGATGCACACACAGGGAGCAAAAGGAAAGGGTTTGAGTGTGTGGAGCACAATAAAGTGTTTCTTTTAAAAAGTGGGGGTTTCTCCAAGCAGTCCCACTCAGTTACTTTGGTTCTGCATTTGGGTGGAAACCAGGTGCACAGAGAGCTTCAGAAAATATCAGGGATTCACTGGATTTTTTTAATCTTGTCTCAAGCTGGGTTAAAGACCAGAAAAGTCACCTTGTCCAGGTTAAACACAAGCACGGGTGAGGTCAATAAAAACCAGATTTACTAGAATTTCTCTGGATTTAGTGGATTTTTCACTGGCAACACCCATCTTCTGCACCAACCACCACAGCAAAAAGCCAATAAAGCTGAGATGAATCACCAGGAGAGCTGATCTGACCAAGAGCTGGGAACAAACCTTGTCTGACATGAGACTTGGAGTTGGTGTGTGAGCTCTGCAAACCTGCACGAAATGGTGAAGTTTTGAATTTGTATTTCACTCAGAATAATTTCACTATACTGCTGCTCAGAGCGAAGTCAACCTTGAAGTTTTATGTGGCACACCAGATAAAAAAAAATAAAATAAAATGTTCTCTTCAGAGCATTCAGAAAGCTGCACTGGAAACAAAGAAAGTTAATTCCCAACCAGAAACAAATTTGAGCCCAATTGTGGAACAAGTGTGAAGCCAATGGTGTCATGTTGGCAATTTACCCAGCTCCCACATCATTTTATGCATCTGGAGCATCAAAAATAATGTCCCATGGATGGGAATTATTGCACTCAAGCATTTGTGTTGCTGCAAAAACCTCCTAAAATTATCTGCAGCTCCACAATTCAAACCTGTTGTATTGTTGGACACAAAAGAAATAGGTAGATTTTTTAATAGTAAGTTAGGAACTATCAGGCAGGACCAGAAAAGGGTCTGCCTTTCTTTATTTTTTCATATTTATATATTTTTTAAGACAATTGTGGATTGGTTAATGAGGTTAGTATTTCTGTAATTTTATAGGATAGTGACATGGCTAATTATCTTTCTCCGCCCTAGGGGAAAGGAATGAAAAACAATTTAGAAGTTCAAAACAATTTAGGTCGGTTACAAAAACAAGGACTGTGTTTATAGAAAATGCATGAGAAATTCTACTACAGAAGTAAAAACACAGAACACTGCAAAAAGCAGGGTGACAAAACCCCAGGCTCGGGAGGCTCTGTGGATTTTGGTGCACCTTCAAAGCCCTTCACAGATCAATCCTTTCCAGCAGCACTCCAAAAGTGGAAAGAATTACCTTGATCTAATTGAGAAGCAAGCTGCAGCACAAAGCCACAGTGAGTCATCTGCCAGTGAAGTGCCTGGGTACAGGGGGGATGATGCTGCAAGAGGAACAGAGTGTCCAGAGCACATCCCATCATCTGCAGCTGCTTTCCAGAACATTCAGCCCATCCTCTCTCTATATTTAGCCTCCCCTCCACTTGTTCTGTAAACCACTTGCCATACCTGTGCTACACAGCTATTCAGCCACTTCCCCTCAAAAAAAAAAAAAAAAAAAAAGCAGCATTTTCCATCTTCTCTTTTTCATTTTTCATGTTTCTCTTCTTTGTCTGTGGTTCTCATTTCCTCTGCTGTCCCTTGTCTCACGCTGCCAGCACCTGAAAGCTGCAACCATTTCCAACTCCCCACATCCCCCCTGAGCTTCCATTTTTCAGGCTCCTTTTCAGTTCCAGCAGCTCTTTGGAAATCGTGGTGCAAGTGTGTCACCCTGGTTTTTTCTAGAGTGCTGTGTTTAGAGTTGGTAGCAAAGGTTCTCACAGATTTTGTGCAAACAATCCATGTTTCTATAACCGGCCAAGGATTGTTTTGTATTTTGGATGTTGTTTTTCATTCTTCTTTCTGGGCTGGAGAATGTGATGGGCTGTGTTTCTCACCTATGGAATTTCAGAGGTGGTGACCTCTTTGTCCAATCCATAACTGTCTGTAAAAAGGTATAAATATAAGAATAAAGAGAGGCTGGGGCTCTTTTTGCTCTCTGCCCAGCCTTGGTGGCTGAGCTCCTGAGTTGCCTGAGTGTTTCGTGTCCAACTGAGCAACACAAGTGGACTGAACAGTGAAAAAGGGCTCTGCAATCCCATCAGTCCCAAAGGATGGTTCTTTCCCTGTGCTTTTCCTACAAGGGCACAGTCTGAAGCCTCTTTTTCTTCATCAGCTTCTATCAAAATCTTCAAAAAAAATGCTTTCTTTTGGCTAGCCAAAAAAGCCAACATTTTACAAGCACTCGTGCTAAAGTTACTGCTCGTTTCAAACAATATTTTTCTTTAGCCAGTACAATTTACACCAATCATGTGCAAACCCCAGGTTTTGTGGTCGGAGATGGTCTCTGCTCAATGGCACAGGGTGTCACTGAATGCCATCAAAATCAGTGAGAGCTCCCCATGCAAACAGCCTGATAAATAAATCAATATTTCTGTTCCCAAGGATGCATTTCAGAGCCTTAATTTAGGCACTCAGGGAGAAGAAGGGACAAAGACAGAATCTTTAGTGGAAAATAGAGATAATATCCAGCATTTCCCACTGCTTTACCAAGATTAATCTGCTCCAGCAACTTTAGCTGCCACCTGTTCTCCTCAGATCTCACTGAGATTGCTGTGTTTAGGTTCAGGACAGTTTGGAAGATAATCAGGCAGATTCCCAAGACTTTTTCAGCCCATGGGCTCCAAAAACCCTTTTGTTCTGGTGGATAATCAGATCTAAAGCTTCACATACTTCCTACATGAAATACACATTAAATTTCTTTCCACTCCCCAATTCTCTACCTGTCTAAATCCTATTAAAACACCTTGGATATGGGGACAAATATATCCTGAATGTTATTTTCTCCTCCTCAGATGCCTTTGTTCCTGGTCTGCAAAATACTGTGGTATAAGCAAGATCACAATAAACCTGTTTAAAATTACTGTCTCTTTGTATCTTTTTTTTTGAAGGGCTCTTCTTGCTGGATATCTGCAAAACTCTGCAAGCCATTTTTCTTCCTGAGGATAAGGTGACCCTAAATTTTAATTAATGGGCTGAAATGTTGCAGTAACTCGTGGTTTTATCTAGCAACTATTATCTAGACCTTTGATAATAATCCAAAACCCTTTAAAGAATACATTTTTTACTCCTGGTTGAGTTCAGAAAAAAAGGTCTGTGAAATGTTTATTAACATTCTACAGGTGCTGCTCTTGCACACTTTTCCTGAGCCTCTGGTCCAGCTTTGTCTGGAACAAGACTGACCTTGGCTGTGTCCTTGATTTTGGGACAGCTCCTTGGATTTCAGGCAGATTATAATCCAGAGGAACAGAGCAAAAACTCCAGCTAGTGCTGTAGGATACCTCACTAAAAGTCAGCACAACAACATAAATTTAGGTCAGATCTCTGAAGACAACCCATCCACCCAGAAATGTGTTTTGGTAGCAGCATTATTCACTTGCTCCTAAACTTTCACTCAATCTTAAAATGATGAGGGCAAAAAAAAAAAAAAGAAAAAAAAAATCTATGTATGAGGAACAATTATAAACCCATTCAAAAACCATTTGGATTATTGTATCACCATGAAAATGTCAAGCACCCTCTGACTTGAAAGCATTTCCCTGCAGATTTACATTTCATGGAGCTGCAGTGCAGAAAGCCCCTCCTGCAGGAGCTGCAGTGGCTGTTGTGATGTAATTTGGGTTACAGCTGCTTTAATGGGGTCATGGTTCTTAAATCAGAATTCTGAAGGCACAAACACCTCCTGGCAATAACCCTGCCAGCTTCCCTCAGGGCTGCAGGAGAATTGAGGGAGGTGAGTGGCAGTGAAGTGGTTTTGGCCAGTGGTGGCTTCAGTATTTGATTGTTTGATTGCAGAAGGCAGGTTTGGGATCCTCAGCCATTGAGAGGAAAAGTCATCACCCAGCACATGAAAGGATTCAATCCCAATTAAATCAATGTACCAGCAGCTTTTCTGTACATGCCTTAGAAGTTTTCTTTTTTTGGCATGTGTTAGAACTTCCACGAAGAGCCACTAAAATAATAACTCATTTCATTTTAATGCAAATTCCAAAACTCTGTCAAAAGGCTTCTCTTTGGCAGCAACCACTGGCTAGAGTATTACACATTAAATAACTGCTGACAAAACAAAAGAAAATGATTTGCCAGGTATTCAAGAATGAGCAATATTAGCACCTTAACTTAGAACAAAATTAGAGGCGAGCAATTTATCCCTCCCAGGAGGTCTATAAATAGCATCACCTGTCAGCAAGGCAGCTGCCACCACTGATGGGTCTGAAAAACAAATAATAATGGGTTTCAAAGTGGCTGCCTACTGATCAATTTATTCCAAGCTCCAGCACACTCAGGAGAGCTCCAGCTCTGAATGAGCACGAGAGAGAAAGCTCCTTTTGATGCCATTTCTGTAATAATCCAAAATAAAGCCCTTCTCCACCCTCACCCCACCAAATGCAGGTGTTTTATGTCCTCTGGAATCACCTAAAGCTCCATCCCAACTCAAAACCAGATCAAGTCTCAAATTCAGGCTGAACTGATGGAAACCATTTGGATATCTGCCATCAGATTATCAGTTCAGGTGGTTTTGATTTTCCAGACTAGGAGCACTCTGTTTTCCCTGGTCTGAAAAGGTTTCTATTTAGCACACGACCCCCTTTCCACACAACAATTAAGGGAGAGCTTTACAAAGATTTTTCCCAAATCCAGAACTGCAGCCTGTCAGTTTTTCTTCACTCAGCTCTGAGCCCAGTTGTGAATTTGAGGGGGTGGGTGTGTGTGGGAGTCACAGTCTTCTTTCTTTTCTTCTTCTTTTTCTTGCTGATAGAAAAACGACAGGCAGCAGGAAAAAAAAAACCCAGATATCAGGTCTACAATGCTGAGGCAGAGAAAAAAGGCAGCTCTGATATGAACTTCACCACAGAGCACAGCAAGAGAGGGTGACAGCTCCATGGGAGAGCTTGGACATCCCAATGGCATCACCCAACAGCCCCTGCTGTCCAAAATTCCACACTGCTGCACAGCTGGCAACAGAAGAAACACTCAGGTTTTAGAGCAGCAGTTGAATCTTTAGGCAGGATCAATTAAAAGGGCCTGCCCTTCTTGATTTTCTTATTTTTATATGTTTATAAAGACAATCAGGGATTGGTGAGAGGGGTTAACACCTCTGTAAGTTTGCAGGATAAATATATAAGTTAATTATCTTTCTCTACTCTAAAGAAAAGGAATAAAAAAACAAGCTACAAATGCAAAACAATCCCAGCCAGTTAAAAAAAAAAAAACCAAACACCACGTTTCTAAAAAAAATACATGGAAAATTTGTACTACAAAGTTACAGCCATAAAACCCTGCAAAAAGCAGGGCAACAACACGCGATTTTTAAAGCCACCAATGTTGACACGTCCAGGATGTGTTTGTTTTTTTAAAGCAGGAAATGGGAATTTTATAACAATCAGCTCATGGGAATTTTGACAATGGATCCATCCAGGAGCTCTGAAAGCAGAAGAGCTTCTCCCAAGCACACAATGGGAAGGAGCATTTTAAGCACAAACCCTAAAGTGTGCTTCAAGAAAGGCTGCACCTAACGAAGGTAAATATGTAAGAGGCACTTAAAAAGATTCCTGTTTTTCAGGGTTTAAGTTCAGTGAGAAACTGAGCTAAACCAGCAGTTAATTTACTCTATATTAGTTATTCAGACTGCTGGGTAGCCAGGGCAATAAATCCATTTCCAGCACCTTTCTCTGACTCTGAAGTGCCAGGCCCAGCTGAAGCCAAGGGACAGAAGCAGAGTTTGCCAAGGACAATCTGCTCCTAAAGAACCCAGATTTTCTAGCAGTGATTATGTACCCCCAAACAAGATTTTTCAAGTGCAAGCCTGTATTAGTTCATTGGTGATAATTCTGAAAATATTGTCAACTGTCAATATTCTCAATTTATAACAGTTACAGGCTGACTGTGTCATTTATAGACACAGAAAAACAACTATTTTCTAGGTATTTTTCTAGGTATTTTCCTGGAATCCTCATTTGTTCTAATGAGAAAGAACATGGCTGGGTTAGCCAACAATTCAGAAAGCTCAGCCCATCACTCAAAGCTGGCTCTGATTTTCTCAGAAATGTCCTGCTATGGATGGAATTCACCAGGCTTGACAGAGTCAGGGATCCTTGGAAAAAAAGTGCCACAGCCTCTGCTCTGCCCTGATCCAGATTTTGTTTTTCCTTAACAAAAGTCCAGATGGATGAAATCTTAGGGTTGCTAAAAAATGCTGATTGTTCACAATTATTCTTCCTCAGTGAGAAGGGAGAGGAAATCCATTACTTTAAAGCTCCACTCATGCCCAAAATGGGGTCAATCATCCAGAAAATCACTTCCTCCTCAAACCAAGTCTCCACCAGAACTCCTCTCAGGCTGAATCCTTAAGAAGGAACCACTGGATCCACCCTTCTGTATCCAAAAGGATATTTTCACTTGATACTGACTTCAGAATACCTGTCCAGAATAACACAGGGCTTTATCTCCCCTGGAAACAAACTGCAAACTTGCAGGAAATGCACCTTAAATGGCAGCTGATAATAATAGAGGTGCTGTGCTGGGATTTGGGCAATCAAAGTTCATTTTCTGACTCTTCACAGGGTCAGCTGGACTCTGCCCACAATTCTTCCAGAGGAAGGCTTAAAAATCCATCCTTCACCTGCCCTTTTGCCTTGTCCAAGAGACTTTCCAGGACTCTGTTTAAGGTTTTGCTATTTTCTTTTATTATGATAGATTAAAAAAAAAAATAAAAAAGGTGGGAGACCAGGTCTTTCTGGACTAAAGCAATAGGAGATGAACCTTCAGCTCATTTAAAGGTGATATTTCCAAAGTTTGTTTTTTGGCTTTGTGTGCTCAGGGGTACAGATGCAGACTGGAGCACTCCCATTGCCTTGGAAACATTTTTGCACAGAACTGAAGGGTGCACCAAATGAGAATTCATATTTGATACAGCAGCTTGACCCAACTTCAGCAGGAGAATCCCCAAACTTACAATCCTTACAAAAGCTTCCTGTGGACACAGACCCCGTTCCCACTGAGAGCAACCAACCTAAATTCAGACATTGAGCTGCCAGACCTCTCTGGGCTGAGTGATGAGCAGAAGCAGATTCCAGCATCAAGAGGACGTGGGATTCTGCTGGGACACCTGAGGGTGACACTTCCCCTGCCTGTTTTGTGCAGCTCCATGGTGTTCCACTGTTGCACTGTTGGACACGAAAGAAACACACAGACTTCTTAGCAGCAGTTTAAGGACCGCCAGGCAGGACTAGAAAAAGGGCCTGCCATTCTTTATTTTCTCCTTTTTATATCTTTTTAAAGACAATCCTGAATTGGTCAATGAGGTTACCACCTCTATAATTTTACAGGATAAAGGCATAGTTAATCATCTTTCTCCACCTTAGGGGAAAGGAGTGAAAAACAATTCAGAAGTTCGAAATAATCTTGGTTGGTAACAAAAGCAAGGACTGTGTTTATAGAAAATATATGAGAAATTTTACTACAGAATTAAAACATAGAACCCTGTCACCCTGATTTTTCTAGAGTGCTGTGTTTAGAGTTGGTAACAAAGGCTCTCACAGATTTTGTGTAAACAATCCATGTTTCTATAACTGGCCAAGGATTGTTTTGTACTTTGGATGTTGTTTTTCATTCTTCTTTCTGGGCTGGAGAATGTGATGGGCTGTGTTTCTCACCTATGGAATTTCAGAGGTGGTAACCTCTTTGTCCAATCCATAACTGTCTGTAAAAAGGTATCAATATAAGAATAAAGAGAGGCTGGGGCTCTTTTTGCTCTCTGCCCAGCCTTGGTGGCTGAACTCCTGAGTTCCCTGATTGTTTTGTGTCTTTGCCCCCTCCATTGGGTCCTGATAGTTTTGATTCCATCCTGGATGGGTTTGGTGGGTTTTAAGGAAAGTCCTGCAGGTTATCGTGTGCTCTATCTCAAAGCAAGCACATTCATTTGGAATTAGGCATTATTCAAATCAAACCCAGCCCAGCAGCTTTGCTCCAAAGCAATCAGAGGAAGGAAAAGCAGCTGACAAAAATGAAAACTGTGGTATGTTCCCTGAAATGAGGAGATGGGGAACAGATGTCATTGCTGAAAATGAGAGGTTAACCTGCCATAAATAATCAAAGGGAAGCAGTGGGGAGCCCAATCAAGGCTGAATCAAGGCTCTGATCTTGCACAGTCTGACAAATCTTTGTTGCTATTTATGGCTTCATTTCTCCTTCCCCCTCTGGGATCACAGGTGGCAAATCTGGGAGAAATTATCAGCCTCCTTTTTTCCCCTTTTTGTCATTGTCCAGTGTCGTTCTGTTGGACACGAAACACTCAGGAAACTCAGGAGCTCAGCCACCAAGGCCAGGCAGAGAGCAAAAAGAGCCCCAGCCTCTCTTTATTCTTATATTTATACCTTTTTACAGACAGTTATGGATTGGACAAGGAGGTTCCCACCTCTGAAATTCCATAGGTGAGAAACACAGCCCATCACATTCTCCAGCCCAGAAAGAAGAATGAAAAACAACACCCAAAGTACAAAACAATCCTTGGCTGGTTATAGAAACATGGATTGTTTGCACAAAATCTGTGAGAGCCTTTGCTACCAACTATAAACACAGCACTCTAGAAAAACCAGGGTGACATCCAGCTTGTGAAACCTGACAGAAGTTGGTGCTGGATGAGGAGATTTTGATCCCAAATCAGCTGGGATTTGAACANTAATAATAGTAATAATAATAATAATAATAATAACTCCAAATTTCCCCCTGGATACCTCTACATCCTTAGCAGAAATGTATCTCTTAAAGGGTGAGCACTTGTGTGCTGCCCTTCAGCAAACAGCAGCGAGCAGGGAAAGGTAAAAATTATAATGCAAAAAAAACCTGAATACATTTACAGGTGTCAGGACTGTTTTCCTTTCAGTTCTGAGAGCACACAGAGAAGTGAAGCCTTCAAAGATCTGTGGGAGCCTGGAAGGGAGAGAGCAAGTGACTGTGTGTGTCTGTGAGTGTGTTTATGTTCACAAGGAGGGGGACAGAGAGCAGGAAAGCTCTCAGAAGTCTCTGGCAGAAAGAAAAACTGAATTTGGCATGGAGGACTGAAAAAGGCTCCTGTTCTGTGTCCATGCCCAGAGCAAAAAGCCTTTTTTATCTCCTCTCACCAACTTCTGACCTACAGCTCCTGCACAGGCATGAACCTGTCACCCTGATCTTTCTAGAGTGCTGTGTTTATAATTGATAATAAAGGTTTTTATAGATTTTGTGTAAACAATCCATGTGTCTATAACTGGCCAAGGATTGTTTTGGACTTTGGATGTTGTTTTTCATTCTTCTTTCTGGGCTGGAGAATGTGATGGGCTGTGTTTCTCACCTATGGAATTTCAGAGGTGGTGACCTCTTTGTCCAACCCATAACTGTCTGTAAAAAGGTATAAATATAAGAATAAAGAGAGGCTGGGGCTCTTTTTGCTCTCTGCCCAGCCTTGGTGGCTGAGCTCCTGAGTTCCCTGATTGTTTTGTGTCTTTGCCCCCTCCATTGGGTCCTGATAGTTTTGATTCCATCCTGGATGGGTTTGGTGGGTTTTAAGGAAAGTCCTGCAGGTTATCGTGTGCTCTATCTCAAAGCAAGCACATTCATTTGGAATTAGGCATTATTCAAATCAAACCCAGCCCAGCAGCTTTGCTCCAAAGCAATCAGAGGAAGGAAAAGCAGCTGACAAAAATGAAAACTGTGGTATGTTCCCTGAAATGAGGAGATGGGGAACAGATGTCATTGCTGAAAATGAGAGGTTAACCTGCCATAAATAATCAAAGGGAAGCAGTGGGGAGCCCAATCAAGGCTGAATCAAGGCTCTGATCTTGCACAGTCTGACAAATCTTTGTTGCTATTTATGGCTTCATTTCTCCTTCCCCCTCTGGGATCACAGGTGGCAAATCTGGGAGAAATTATCAGCCTCCTTTTTTCCCCTTTTTGTCATTGTCCAGTGTCGTTCTGTTGGACACGAAACACTCAGGAAACTCAGGAGCTCAGCCACCAAGGCTGGGCAGAGAGCAAAAAGAGCCCCAGCCTCTCTTTATTCTTATATTTATACCTTTTTACAGACAGTTATGGATTGGACAAGGAGGTTCCCACCTCTGAAATTCCATAGGTGAGAAACACAGCCCATCACATTCTCCAGCCCAGAAAGAAGAATGAAAAACAACATCCAAAGTACAAAACAATCCTTGGCCGGTTATAGAAACATGGATTGTTTGCACAAAATCTGTGAGAGCCTTTGCTACCAACTATAAACACAGCACTCTAGAAAAACCAGGGTGACATCCAGCTTGTGAAACCTGACAGAAGTTGGTGCTGGATGAGAAGATTTTGATCCCAAATCAGCTGGGATTTGAACAGAATTCCAGCAGCTGCACAACTCAGGTTTTGCATTGTTTTGACATGAACACTCCCTATTCCCTCCTGGAAAGGGCAAAAGGCATTTACACCCATTTCAGAGGACAAGACTGGCATCACCCAGAAACTTTATTCTGGCTGCCTAATTAATCACCTCCTTGTGATCTCACTACCATGCAAAAATGAGAAAACTGAATGCAGGCAGAGCTTTTATTTCTATCTGTATGTTAGTCCTTGTGGTGTAAAATTCCACATGCATATCCACATCAAAAACCAAAGAAAGAGCTAAGAAAATTTTTTTATGAGATCATCTAGCTCACCTTCCCACAAATGGGAGCACAGACAAGGCCTTGTCTGACACTATAAATAGAAAAGCAAAGCAAAGCACAAATGACAAATTTTACCAAGAGCCAAAAAGCCTTTTAGCATATCAGGCTGGAGAACAAAGTGTTTCCTCAACCCCGTTTGGAGACAAGGAATTCAAACATCATCCTCAAGGCACCTTTTTCCTCTCCTAGAAGGAGATGTTTTCCAGTCCAGCCTCACTCAGGGAAAATTCCTGGGACTCATTCATGATTTCCAGGTGTGCCAGTGCTTTTCCTGACCACACAAAGGCTCTGCAGATACTTTTCAGGAAGGAGTTCACAGACAGGGTGTCACTGCATCATCTCCTGAGGGAAAAAACACCTTTACAGAGTGGGAAACCTATCCCTAGTAATAATAACTAATAATAATAATAAATATTATTATTCTTATTAATAAATAAGTAATAATAATAATAGTAA